>OY728134.1:700969893-701569893 GCA_963277665.1 Viscum album
AATACACAATCCTAATATACCCAATTTCAACATCCCTTAATTAATTAATCTAAAAAAATAATGATTTCAATTTAAAAAACAAAATTTTTAATCATCCAAGAGATATTACTCAATTAAATAAAGATAATTTAAATCTAGAAATTGGTATTTAATAAACAAACCACTTGCCACAATTTTTTAAAAAAATTCCCACCAATGGAAATCCCCAAATTTGAGGGGAATAATTGTGAAGAATGAGATCAAGAATGGAAAAATCAATCCAAAATAAAATTAACCAAGATCCATCTAACATAGATGTAAATATAACAATCATAGATCTAGATCCTACATAAATATATATGGATCGAACAAAAAATTGGATAGATTATTTTTTATAAAGTGAGAATAATGGGAGAAGAATTAGAAACTAACCAATATGAGATTCACATTCCAACAGAGGTGTAGATCTATGATATGGGATTAAAATCACAAATAATAGAGGTTGAGAGACTTAATAAATCATCCGGGAGTCTCAAAAAATGATATAATTTTATTCAGGGTGATTAGGGATCGATTTAAGGTTAATATGGTGGTTTTGGTTTTCTGAAAACTAATTTTTTGGTTAATTAAAAATTTGTGAATGGTTTTTCAGGTAGGGTGCATAGTTTTCCAGACCATGCGTGTAACAACACAAAGATTTTCAATGGAAATTCCATTATTATATTTATGAAATAAAATGACATGAAAACAAAACATAATGAAATACTAAGTGATAAGTGACCATTAAACATAATTTTGTCACTTATGTGTTCGGAATTTCAGAAATTCGGCATACACGGTTGTGTTCAAGATGTTTTTTCGAGTCTAATAAGACAAAATTAATTTTAGGTAAATAGTAACTTACCCTAATGAATAGTAACATACCCTTATAAATAGTGATATAACCTAATGAATAGTAACCTCACCAATGATAGTATAAAAATAATATTCAATTTGGAAGTACAATATACCTATGTTTTAAAATGAGTTAGTGCATGTTTTAAATCTGGTTTTTGATAATAAATTATGATTTTAATTAAATATTAAAATATTCATAATTATGAAATTATTTTTGAAAAATTGACTTAATTTTTGGATTCTACACGTTGAAAAATGGTTAGGGTGAATTTTTGGTATTTTTCTGAAATACATGAAATTTAGATGAATAATAGAATCTGATAATTCCCAATAAATGCTAAATGATTGAATTATTGATTCATCGATGATGTAATGCTGATTTAAGACCACTTGGTTAGAATTCTCATGACCCATTTACTATTATTGGTAAGGGAATACTTACTATTCCTTGTCTTGGGAAAAATAATAAATTAATGATTATAATATGATGAAGTCCCTCCTCTTCTCTACTATAAAAAACCCTCCTTCTCTCCCTCTTCTCTCCACTCCTCTCAAGCTCCTAGACATCTCTAATTTCTGCCAAAAACACTCCCCATGGTCCTCCCCCACGTCCAAAAGCTCTCATCATCCTCAAAATACCAAAACGTCTCCCCTTAAGAGGTTCTCAAAGGAGGAAGTCTCAATATGTAAATTCCCCTTCCCAAATTTCTTCTTTTATTTTACGTTCTTTATTTTTTATTTTCGTTTCTCACCTCCCTTCACCATAATAGTATGATAAATCTAGTAACATACATGTACTGGAATTTCTTCATGCTAGTGGTATATTAAATTATCTTCTCCCCTTTCCCAACCTTTTTTTGAAAGAAATGAATGCAGCGTTTGAGATGTGCTAATTTAGCATAATAAAGGACAATGGTTTGTCAATTTCTATTATTATCATTAATTATTTTTCATGAAACCATTTTTTATAGTGTAACTGTATTATTATATATTTTAAATATCCTATATTTTGTTATGTAATGTTTTCGTACAAATGGAAATAAGTTATAACGAAAACACATTCTTTGTAATCAAATCCACCGATTGACAAAAACGGTTACCACTATGGTTATATATAAAATAATTCGACACCACTCTATGTAACAGAATTAAAATTAAAACCATTTAATATCCTGGATATGAACTACATAATATAATTTCAGTTCTGGACAACTAATTTCATCTAGCATATAATCAAAACATGAAAATAAGTGAACTGATCTTTTAATGCCAAGTAAACAAACGAGCCCGAACAATGAAATTGAACGTTGTAACTAATCAAAAAAGAATATGAATAAAATAAAAATGGTTATAATAAATGAATTTATTATATAATTGGTTATGGACTTATTAATTAATAAGCCTAATTTGTTTATTCAAGTCATTAATAACAATTGGAGAACACCACCAGATTTAACGTAAGGGATCCTCTCTTTTTCTCTCTTAATCAAGATTGTCCTCTATACTATGCCTTTATATGTGTACTAGATATTTATGGGGTATTCTTAAGAACCTCCCCATACATCCTTAATTAATATTAAGTGACTAAAAACCCCTTTTTTCTATCATCAATCCTTCTTGGTCACACACGACACCATGTTGATAAAATCGTAATGAATTTTACCCGAACCTTCTTTGTTCTTTTGGGTTTCCTTATCCTTCATTAAAAATGTTATTATCTTATCTATATATGTGATTATTATGACCTATGGTTAGTTATACCAGATAATTATATCAATAACCATCCATCACATTCTTTTAGGGATTTACATGATTTTGATAGATTCCCTCCATAGAACTTTCTGATAAGCTATCCTGTTTTAAGGGGACTTCCCAAATTTTTACTCAAATTTAAAGTGCACTCTATCCTATGTTATAAAATACCATTTTATTTATAAAATCAGTATTTGTATTATGAAAACCTTATTGGTTCAGTTCTGGTTTTATATAAAATAATTTCCTCTTTTCTATTTGAAAATATCTACAGAGTTTTCCATAAAACCGCACAAAAATGTTTTAATGATAATGCTTCTAAAATACATTTTTATATGTTGTAAATTATATTTGACACCACTTACCATGTTATATTCCTATTTTACACTATTAATTTCCATGTATGTATTAATTCTTTCTTTTCAAGTACACTTTCTTGATACACCCATTGGATATGTTTTATGTCATGATTGTGGTACCCAAATCATTCCATGGGTACCCTTATGATTATGTATGGTTGATTATGTATGATTATTTATGTGGAATGATTATTTATGAGACTATAATATTCAATAATATGTTGAGATGGGTGCACCCAGATAGTGATCCAATGCACTGGGTAAGGTTAAGTCTCATGAGATGGAATGTGAAACGGAATTGGTGGTTAGCCTTGACCTGTGCTGAAATGGGAATCAGGATTGGCGGTTATCCTTGACCAGTACTAAAGATATGTTTTATTATTCTGCCACATTTATATGATTCCATGTTTATGTGATCCCATTCTTATATTAAATGATTTTATAAGTACCATGCTTTGGATATCGTTATGTCATGCCTCCTAACTCATGTGCTTGAGATGTATCCTTATGTCCATTCCCTTAATGGTCATTTTTAGCTCATCTCTTTGTTCATGAGTTCCCAAGGGTACCCTATGTAGATGTAAGAGGTCAAAGGAAGTTAGAATCCCTTTATGAAGATTAAATAAAGAAGTTTTTTTATCCCCATGTTTTATGTTATATGTACCTAGTCTTCCAAGAAAAAAGACTTTATGATCCTTGTCTTGAACTCTAATGATTAATTATGCTTGAAATAATGAAATGTTATATGTAAACTGCTCGGGTCGCTATTGATTGTATCATTGGATGGTCTAGTTTTTTTGGAGATTAGGAATAGAGAACCTTATTGAGAACCCTAAGGATGAGGCTAAGTATACAAAAACAACCCTAAATATATGTGAGTATAGAGTAAGTGGTTTATCAAGAAAATATATCCCTGTCTGTATACGAGAAGGTAGAGGCGGCTCTGGCACATATGTATCTAGGGGTAAAACATAAAATAACGTTTTTGATCTAGACTCGAACGGGAACGGGTGCATGATAATAAGACTTACTGCACTCTTGGTTATGACATTCTCGGGGGATATGTTTCGGTAGATTCAAGATCATAGTACAATCCATTATTAAGGGGAAAAAGACCATAAGAATATAAGTTAAGAAAAAGATCTAGGATAACCTAGCTATAAACCTAAGGAATCACAAGTTAGGATGTACTTCTTCCTTATAAATTTATCCATTAATGCTCAAAGTTTCCTTTTTTATGCTCAATAGATAATTATTCAATACCCTTAATTATACGTTCATTTTCATAGTTAATGGCTGGAAATAGATGAACACATTCCAACAACCAATGTGATAGTCAATGTGATGATTATACTAATGACATTCCTGATGTGACAGAAGCAGGTTCTCAAAACCTCATGGAAGTACTTGCTCAACTAGCTCGAGTTATGAATAATAACATGAATCATGTGAAATGTCCCAATCCTCCAGGAAAGAGCATGTATCTATAGAATCTTTCATGCAGCAAAGGCCTCCCGTGTTTAGCGAGTCTTCTGATCCCCTCAACGCAGAGAAATGGATTAACTCAATAGAAAAGATATTCTCTATCCTCCTGTGCTCGGAAGAAGAGAAAGTTGTACTGGTAGTCAATCGTTTTGATGGAGAATCTGATCAGTGGTGGAAACTGATCAAGAATACTATGTCCAAAGAGGAAATCGATTTCATAGATTGGGAGGAATTCAAGAGGATGTTTTTCGACAAATATTTTCCTCGAACCCTCTGTATCAAGATATAAAGAGAGTTCTATGGAGTCAATCAGAAGGAAGATGAGTCCATCGGGGCGTATGACGCAAACTTTACATGGATTTCTAGGTAAACCACTGGATTTTTCATGAACACCAAAAGAAAAGTGGATCACTTCTTTGGAGGACTAAATCCGAGTCTATGATATGTGTTTGCAATTCGAGACATTGACAACTATGAGGAGATTGTCCGTTGTTCCCTCAAGGTTGAAATAGAGATGGGAGACGCTTTGTGGTCTCATGGGCCTAGTGAAAAGAAGCAGAAAATGGAGAAAAACATGGTGGTTCATCAAAAAAATCACATGATGAAAAGAAGCCTCACATTCCCCATTGCAATAATTGTGGGAAGAAGCATCTTGGGGACTGTCTCAAGGGAATCGAGAATTGCTTCAAATGCGGGAAGTTTGATCATCATGGCAAGAACTGCCGAAGGGATAAGAAAAATCCCACTAATGTTGAAGAATAATGGAAGGTTCAGATCAAAACTCATCCTACATTGTCATGTTTTAACTGCAAAGAGCTTGGGCATTATATGAATAATTTCCCTAAGTCAAGCGCCGTCGGAGGCAATCGGTAACAACCTCCAAGGAAACAAGGAAGGGCTTATTCAATCACTACTGCTGAGGTGGAGCTGGAAAAGGATGTGGAGATAGGTACACTTTTTATTCATTCAAGAATAGAAAATGTACTATTTGATTATGGTTCTACGCATTCTCTCATATCTTGCATGTTTAGTAGAACTATTCAAACACCACCTCAAAACTTGGAGAAAAAGTTATATGTGAGAACATATAATGGGAAATTATTGCATCTATGGTTTATAACTCCTCCTAGGATAATGTTTGTGGACATAACCTACCATAAAATCTTTTCATACTTAATTTAGAGGAGTTTGACACTATCATGGTCATGGATTGGCAATATTTGTATGAGGCCAACATCAACTACCTGAAAACGGAGATTACTCTTCACATCCCGAAGCATCCTCTAATTCGTTACAAGTGAAAGGAGGAAGAGGAGTCTCCTTTAGAATCTTTGTCTCATGTTTGGATATTTCTTCCTGATAAGAATGAATACGTAGCTCAAATGATTATGAAAAAGGAGATAATCATTCTTGAAGACATGCCCATTGTGAGGGATTTCACTAATGTATTCCCTGAAGAGTTGCCTTGTGTAACCCCAACCGAGAGTTTGAGTTCTCAATTGAACATATCCCTGGATATTTTCCAATATCAATTACACCCTACATAATGGCCACCGTAGAGCTAGAAGAGCTGAAGAAGTAGTTACAGGAGAATATGGAGAAAGGTTTTATACGCCCGAGGGCTTCACCGAGAAGAAGGATGGATCAATGCTCCTCGGCATTGATTATCGTGAGCTCAATAAAATTACTATAAAGAACAAGTATCCCCTTTCACGAATAGATGAATTATTCCATCAGCTTCGTTGGGACAGTTATTTCTCTAAGGTGGACCATCGGTCGGGATATCATCAACTAATATTGAGGAAGGAAGATATTCTTAATAATGCCTTTCGAACGAGGTATAGATACTATGAGTTCATAGTGATGACCTTCGGACTCGCTAATGCTCCATAAATTTTCTTTGATTTAATGAATAGAGTCTTTAGATATTACCTCGACAAATTTATGGTGGTCTTTATTGATGATATTCTGATATACTCTATGAGCAAGGAGGAACATGAGGAGCATTTCGATACTGTGTTAAAAAATTTGTTAAGGGACAAGTTGTAATCCAATTATAGTAAATTTGAGTTCTAGATGGAGGAAGTATCATTCATGGGGAATGTTATCACTGGGAAAGGGATACCTATGGACCCTTCCAAGATGAAGGAAAATGAAGAGTGACTGAGGCCAACTTCTGTAATGTAGATCCACAACTTTTTAGGTCTAGCTAGGTATTATTGACGATTCGTGAAGAGAATTTCATGATTGTCAAACCCAATGACCAAGCTGACATGAAAGGGTGTAAAGTTCGTATGCACACAAGTATGTGAAGACTGTTTCAAGGAGTAGAAAAAGAGGCTTATCACTGCACCGGTACTCACACTCCCTTCTAGTTGAGAACTCTTTGTGGTGTATAGTGATGCTTCTATGAAAGGCTTAGGCCGTGTGCTAAGGAATAATTATAATGTGATAGCCTATTCCTCAAGGAAGCTGAAAATCCATGAGAAAAACTATCCCAAACTTTATTTGGAGTTGGCGGCTGTGATCTTTGCATTGAAAATCTGGCAGCATTATCTCAATGGGGAAAAATGTGAGATATATATTTACAACAAGAGTCTCAAATATATATTGACACAGAAAGAGCTTAATTGGCGCCATCCAAGATAGATAGAGCTAATCATTGATTATGACTTCTCAATTTACTACCATCCTAGTAAGGAAAACATGATGGAAGATGCTCTAAGTATAAAGGATCTTGCATCTTTATCAATGATGTGAATTGAAAAGGATCTCATCTTCTTGGATTTCCAAAGGATGGACATGGGAATCATTAATGGAGGAACATAATCATTCCTTTGTCAAATTATTTCTCAACCATCCCTTAATGATAAAATAGAGGTTTCTCAAATAAAGGATGTGGAAATTCAAAAAATTGTGGAAGCTATTACAAATGGGATATCCTCCGATTTCAAAATTTATGAGTACGGTGTTGTATGATTTGAGACACGATTATTTGTACCATTTGATCTAGTGATAAAGAAGAAGTTATTGAAGGATGCACATAGCTCGACCATCTCTATCCATCCTAGGAGTACTAAAATTTATCGTGATCCCCGAGAACACTTATGGTGGGATAACATGAAGAAGGAGATTGTGGAATATATATCAAGGTGCTTGGTATGTCAAAAAGATAAAGTTGAGTGACAAAATTCCAAAGGTACGATGCTGTCGTTTCCTATACCCATGTGGAAATAGGAAAATGATACTATGGACTTTGTCATGGGTGTCCTGAATATGTCGATGGGAAAAATGTGATATGGGTTCTGGTTGACCGAATCACCAAGACATCCCATTTCATCGCTATTTGAGAAGATCTCTTGCTTGAACAACTTACAATTCTATATGTCAAGGAAGCGGTGAGACTACATGGTGTTCCACTCTCAATTGTCTCTGATCGCGATCCAAGTTTCACATCTAAATTCTTGAGGAGTCTTCAACATGCATTCAGTACTGAATTAAATTTCATCATATCCTATCACTCCCAAACTGATATCCAGTCTGAAAGAACAATTCAGATGCATGAAAATATGCTTAGAGCCTTCTCTCTAGAATTCAAAGGTGGATGGGATCAGCATCTCTCAATCGATGAGTTCTCATACAACAATATCATCCACTTGAGTATTCAAATGGCTCTATATGATGATATGTATGGAATGCGATGTAGAACTACAACCTTTTGGGATAAAGTATGTGAAAGAAATATACTTTTACCTGATCTTGTTCAAGAGATGACGATATGGTTCAAGTCATCCAGAAACACATCAAAGCTACTCATCGTCTGAAAAAGATCTATGATGACAACCATCGACGGGACTTGGAGATCGACGTTGGAGATAAAGTCTTCCTTCGAATATCTTAATGGAAGAGATTCATGTGATTCTAGAATAAAGGGAAGCTAAGTCCATGGTATATTGGCCCCTTTGAGATCCTTGACCACATTGGAGCTGTGGCCTATCGGCTTGAACTTCCACCGAATATGGCTCCATTTCATTATGTATTTCACGTATCACTCTTCAAGAAGTACATACCCGATCCCTAACATGGAATTAACTCAAAGGTGTTGTAGTTGGAAGATGATCTCTCCTATGAGGATCAGACACTAAAGATTCTGGTTTAGAGAGATAAGGTTCAATGCAAAAGACAACCCATATTGTCAAAGTGTTTTGAAGGAACCATATGTTCAAGGAAGCAACATTGGAATTGGAGGAAGCATTGAAGGTAAAGTACCCACACCAGTTTTTGTCTTAGTATGTAAAACATAATTTCAAGGACGAAATTTCATAAGGGGTGAAGAATTTAATGACCCGAAGTTTTTCAATGGAAATCCCTTTCATATATTTATGTCATAAAATCACATGAAAACACTACATAATGATTTACTAAGTGATAAGTGACCTTTATAAAGAAGTTTGTCACTTATGTGTTTGGAATTTTGAAAACCCGGTATACACGGTTGGGTTAAAGTAGTTTTTGGAGTCTAATAAAACAATAACAAATTGGTGAATAGTAACCTACCCTAATGAACAGTATCGTACCCATATGAATATTTATATACCCAAATGAATAGTTACATCACCTACGATAGTATAAAAATAATATTCAACTTGGAAGTACAATATACCAATGTTTTAGAATGAGTTAATGCATGTTTCCAATCTGGATTTTGATAATAAATTATGATTTTAATTAAATTTCAATTTTGTCATATTTGGAAAATTATTTTGGAAAAATGGAATTCATTTTTGGATTCTACACGTCTAAAAATGGATAGGGTTAATTTATGTTATTTTTCTTAAATACATGAAATTTTGATGAATAGTATAATCTGGTAATTCACAATAAATGCTAAATAATTGATTAATTGACTCATCGATGATGTTATTATGATATAAGCCAACATGGTTAGAATTATCATGACCCATTTACTTTTAATGGTCATGTAATACTTACTATTCATTGTCTTGGGATGAAATAGTAAATTAATGATTATAATATCATGAAATCCCTCCTCTCCAACACTATAAAAACCCCCCTTCACTCCCTCTTCTCTCCACTCCTCTCAAGCGCCAGGACTATACTAATATCTACCCAAATCTCTCCCCAAGGTCCTCCCCCACCACTAAAACATCTAATCCCCCTCAAAATAGTAAAAACTCTCCCCTAAATATGTTCTCAAAGGAGAAAGTCTCAAGAGGTAAATTCCTCTTAACAAATTTCGTCATTTCTTTTATGTTCATTCTTTTTTATTTTCATTTTTCACCTCCCTTCACCATAATAGTATGATAAATCTAGTAACACACATGTACAAGAATTTCTTCATTCTAGTGGTATATTTCATAATCTTTTACCCTTTACCCACCTTTTTTAAAATAAATTAAAGCACCGTTTGAGATGTGCTAATTTAGCACATTCAAGAACGATGGTTTATCAATGTCTATTATTATTATTAATTCTGGTCATGAAACCATTTGTGTTAGGGTTGAACCAGATTATTATATATGTAATATATCCAATTTTTGGTTCTGTAATCTTTTGGTTCAAATGGAATTATGTTACATTGAAAAACACATTCTTTGTAATCAAATCCACCGATTAACAAAAACAGTTACCACTAAGGTTATATATATAATAATTCGAAATCACTCTGAGTAACCTAATTAGAATTACAAACATGTAATCTCCTATATATGAACTAAATAATATAACTTCAATTCTGTACAGCCACTTTCATCTTCCATATAATCCTAACTTGAAAATAAGTGAACCGATCTTTTAAATCCAAGTAAATAAAGGAGCCCGAATAATGAAATCGAACCTTGTAACTAACAAAAAAGTCTTTGAATGAAATATAAAGGTTTATAATAAATAAATTTAATATATAATAGGTTCTAGACTTATTAATCAATAAGCCTAATTTTCTTATTTAGGTCATTAACAACAAGTGGAGAACACCACCAGATTTAAGGTAAATGATCCTCTCCTTTTCTCTCTTAATCAAGATTGTCCTCTATATCATGCCTTTACATGTCTACTAGATAATTATGGGGTATTCTTAAGAACCTCCCCCATAATTCCTTCTAGATTTAAAACTGATTAGAAACCCCATATATCTCTGATAAATCCCTCTTGTTCACACGTGACACCATGCCGATTAAATCCTAACAAATTCTACCCGAACCTTCTTTGTTATTTCAGGTGTCCTTATCATTCATTCAAAATGGTGTTATCGTATCTATCTTTGTAATTATTATGAATTATATTTAGTTGTAAATTATTCTTATATCAAGACCCTTACATCACCTTATTTCGGGGATATACATGATTTGGAAAGATTCCCTCCTTAGAACATTCAGATAATCAATCATTTTTTAAGGGGACTTCCCAAATTTTTACCCAAAATTCATGTTCACTCTATCCTATGTTTTAAAATAACATTGTATTTATAAAATCTGTATTTTTATTATGAAAACCTTCTTTGATCAATTCTGGTTTTATACAAAAGATTTTCCTCTTTTCTATTTGAAAATCTCTATAGTGTTTTTCATAAAACTGTACAAAAATGTTTTAATTCAAATGTTTCTAAAATAGATTTTTTATATGTTATCAATTATATGTGACACCACATAACATTTTATATGACTACTTTACACTATTAATGTCCATTTATGTTATGATATCTTATTTTTATGGAAACTTTCATGATACACCAATTTTATATGTTTTATGTCATGATTATGGTACCCATTCTTTACATGGGTACCCTTATGTTTATGTATGGTTGATTATGTATGATTATTTATGATGCCCAATTATTTTTTTGACATGAATATTAATGAATATGATGAGATGGGTGTGCCCAAATAGCGTTCCAATGCATCGGATAAGGTTATGTCTCATGAGATGTGATGTGAAACGGGATTCGAGGTTAGCCTCGACCCGTACTGAAATGGGAAACGAGATTGGCGGTTATCCTTCACTCGTATTGAATATATGTTTTATGATTCTGAAACATTTATATGATTCCATGTTTATGTGATTCCATGAATTTATTAAATGATTTAATATGTTTCATGCTTTGGATATCTTTATGTCATGCCTCCAAACTCATGTGCATGAGATGTATCCTTATGTTCATTCCCTTACTGGGTATTTTTAGCTCATCCCTTTGTTCATGTGTTCCCCAGGGTACCCTATGAAGATGTAAGAGCTCAAAGGAAGTTATAATATCTTTACGAAGATTAAATAATGTTGTTTTCTTATCCATATTTTTTATGTCATATGTACCTAGTCATCCAAGACAATAAACATAACGATACATGGCTTGTACTCTGATGATTATTTATGCTTGAAATACTTAAATGTTATATTTAAACAGCTTGGGTCACAATAATGTGCTTGTCGTGTGAACCACCTCTATTTGGGTTTGCTCAGTTTGCTGGGTTGAGGTGCATAGTTGGGAAATCAATTTACCTTCCATTCTCTTTCCATATTCCATCCAAAATACTCAAATTTTCATGCAACACACCCAAGATAAAACCCAAAATTACTCAAAACATGGAAAACGTATAACTGAAATCAATAATGAGACATCACTTGAAAAGGTAAAAATCGCACAATTACTCATTTTACATAGATACTTTTTCTATATAATTGGATATTCCCTTAGAAAAAAATTGGTCATCCTAGCTATCTAGACATCCATCTCAACCACGATCACATGTGGTAGTTTCCTTAACCATGCCAGGGGAGCTATCCAAACACCCAACCGAGTGGGACACTGCCTTCAGAGTAATTTTCTAGGTATTCATGATACCAACCAAAAGATAAAATTACTAGAGTAAATTTCATAATTACCCTATGATAATGTGACTTCATGATGATTTGAACATCATTCAAGATCACTATTTTGTGATTCACTCATTTTAATGGTCAAGATAATGTATATTTTCATATGGAAACCCCATGAAATTTATATGAACTCATGGCCATGCACTACTATTTTTTATGAAAACCCTATGAGGTGTGTCCATGACATGGAACCTAAGTCATGAAGGCCTACTTGTACTTGCACTCATCCTCCCTTGAATATTATTTTCCATGTGGCCTTATGCTTGATAAATTTGGATATGATACCATAACCCTTGGATGTGTGCTCTTTGTGAAGTGTCTGATGCTCAACATGGTTTCAAGACCCACCCACATGACTATCTGATGTTTACATAATCACATGACTCCTCATTGGTCTCATGATTACCTCATGTATCCCTAGTCATGTTGTTCTGGATCACTCAATAGTTCATATACATGTCCTCTATGATCATGATAAGAATCATGGATATGTTTACCTAGATCACCTGAAAGTCCATAGACATATCTTCTCTGATAACAAAATTAGACATGGAAATTTCCACTTTGATCATGAAAAGCACCATAAAAATTTCATCATAGATCATGTGAAAGGCTCTATACAAGTCATATTTGATCATGTGAAGAACCCTTGATACTCCATCTTTTATAATGTGATTTACCATGTAATCTTTATATTCAATCATGAATATAACCTATGACATTTCAGAAATACACCCATAGAAATTTCTTCCATGTCAGGTAGACACTCAAAAAGTGTTAACATGACACCCTAAGTATTTCATATTGACACGAAGAAAATTTGAGTTAGAAAATTATGAAATGTTAGGAAGTCACTCCGGACATGTCAGGCCAACAACCTTGTCATGTCTGGCATCACCCTAGGAAATTTAAACCTTATCCAGTAGACAAACATGAACAGGCATTACGTTAACATTCATTCATGAACTTTAATCCATTTACCGATTTTATAACAATATATACCATAATTGGATAGGGTTACACACTCATGAAACCCTATTCATGACATACTCATTAACAAGAGCTTTTATTGTACCAAACATATTCAACATGCCTTTCATTGTCATCAACTCTCTTTATCTAACATTCGTTAAATAATGAATCTGTATCATGGGAATACATCCTATTATAAGTCCCTAACATTTCTAAAACATGAGGTACAATAATTTCCTTGAGTGTAATCACCCATTCCAACCCATTAATGGGTTAGTAATGAACAAAAATACAATAACTCTCATTCCTATCCAAACTGGATATGTTGGAAATCTTCCTAAGGCATGAAATCCTATAGGAATCCATACATGTATAATATCGTAACATTCATGGACCACAGTGATAATAATAATCCATTAATGTTTAAAAACATATCCTAACCCATCACCAGGTCAAGAATGATAGAACTATGAGAAAACTAATTCTTGTTATATGTTCGATACATAGGACACCTTCCATTGAATCGAGATTGATACCATATTCTCCATGAGACTAGTAATCATACCAAGAAAAGGGTAAATTTAATGTGTAATCTATGCACAAATTTTCTCTGATGTGATGTGTCCAATATTATTCTATCACTTTTTATCATGTCGATCATGACACAAGGAATCATAGATAATGGTGAAAATTATACCAATAGCATGATGAGTATTCTCATAATTTGGTCCTTTTATTTTTATTCAATCCTGATTACATCACATCTTCATTCAAAGATTCATACTTCGAATGAGGAAATATATGGTAGCCTTAAATGAATAAGTCCAACTGAAGGCCTCTCTTGTCACATCATTTATGATAGAGATTCCCATAACATGAACTATATGGAATCTGTTTTATATTTTAATAGGAAATGTAGGATGACTCTTCAAGGATTGAGCCCTATATTAACATTCTTCCTGGATGATGGTAAACCGTAAGGTATAGTCCTATCATAGGACATTAAAATATGCTAAAATAACTACATGGGTTTTGATTCCAATTCATATAGGACATGAATGACATCTTATATGGGTTGAATACCATATTCAAGACACCAACTACCTCCCAGGATTGTAATAAACACTAAATATCCCAAACATGGATATAAACTAAAGAATCATAAATGAATTTGTAAATAATTTATAACCTATGACACACATAGTTTTTTCTATAAACATATATTATTAATTAGGTAATTAGAACATGGGTAACTTTCCATGTATCGGGGAGTGGGACATACTTCAAGAAAATGTCTTAAATTTATAAGCGAATCTCATGATAGGAAATAAATCCCCCCAAAAGGGAGTGATGATTATGACCTCCCATCCTCTTGACCAATGTGATTTCCTAATATTAATTAGATTTGAATCCCCAATTTACCTCCTACCTTTTGAATGAAGGTATATAACTTTTCATTAATGTGGGAACCATTGGGAGTTTCTGTTGAAGACAATAATGGTAAACCAAATGCAAACAATTATGAAAACACCCTCAATCACCCACAACCAATCATCGGAAAAACAATCCATGTTTTTTCAAGAAAAAATGATATAAAATTTTCTATACATCTATAATTACAACATAAGAAGTTGTAATATATGATTGGGTCCCATCCTATGACATTCGATATCATAGTTTGTGATCTAATGCAAAAAGACATTCTTACACATGTTATAACATACGATATGGGGTTTCATCATTAACATTGTTTACAATATGAAATTTAGATGTGGTAAATCATAGAGTATTTTATTTTCATAATGATAATAGTTCTAGTCATAAAATATGATATTGATACACCCAAGCTGATATCGCAGCCAATGTAGTGTTTATTATTAATTGTGATGGTATAATAACTTAGGATTAATAATTAAATTTTAAACTATATTTAATATCACTAAAAGGATTATAATGCATTATGGTTCAACAATTATATAACATTATATAGTTTATATTGTTAAATATTATATATATAAAAATTTTATTTCCCTAATTTTTCAATTATGAACTGAATGATATTATTAAATTTTCTAAAATAATTGAAAAAGTTATTTTAGGATATTTATTAATTTATGAATCATTGATGAATTAATTCATTTTAATTTGTATATAAATAATTATTATATGTTAGTGAAATATTTAAAAAATAAATATCAATAATATCAATTTTTAGTATTACTATACCATTAATTTATATTGAATGACTTATAATTTTGATATAAAATGTTTTTATAGAAATTTTAAGGTAATTTATAAAATGGATATGATTCACAAAAAAATGAAAAATATAAAGAAGTATATAATAAATTATGAATTTTGTATGATTATGAATTTAATATGATCAAATAAAAGGCCTTATTTTGAGAATGTTATTTAAACCATATCAAATATATTTTTATAAAATGATATGATCAATGTATAAAAAATATCAAATATGTAATGTTTACATTATTTAAAATGTTTACTTAATATAATTGGAATATAAAATGTATTATTCCAAACAGCATATATTTATGTAAATGTCATAAAAATGAAAATATGAAGGAGATCATTTTAGAAATAAATATAAATTTTTTATATTTATTTTATTATGGAATTTCCAAAATCCAACATGAAATTGTATTGTTTATAATTTCATTATTTATGAATAATTTATAAATATTTATATCTTGTATAAATATATTAATTTTTTATTTATTTAGTATTATTACCTAATTTATTCATAAATGTAAACGTTCATGTTGTAAATGGATGTATGATTTAGTTTACAGTGTGAAATTGATTATAGATATTATCATACATGCATTTAAGAAGTTACAAGATATGTATGTTAATTGGTTTAGTTTTATTCTACCTAAAATTTGGATTATACTACATTATGAGACTGAATTAATAAGTTAATAAAATTTTATAAAAATTAAGTTCTAAAATTTAGATCGAATTGAGGGCTCTCTGGAGTAATGAACCTTGAGTAGATGGACTATAGGATGGTATTATATCCTTCATATGGGATTAGTATTTATATAGTAATGTAGGGGTTGTTTTGTAGTATTTCCTTGCTTACTCATTTTGGGATTATTGATATCAAAAGATTCTAACACTATACATAAGAGGTTTTCATGTATGTTAGGCATTTGGATAAGTGTAAATATAAATAATTTAAATTTGGTTTAATAAAATAGTCTTAGAGTTATGTAAAGAGGTACATATTTATATTGTTATAAAAGATTGATTTTGTATAAATAATGTGATTTAGAAACTAATTAATTAAATTCATACATATATGAAAATATAATACATGAGATGAGATGGTGAAATAATAAAAACCCATTAAAATACTAAGGGTGAGATTCCTTCCAAAACAAACGCATATTAATACCTCAAAAATGAAACCATATAGGTCCATTCAAAACTATGATTCCCATGGATTATCTTATATAATGTTTAGTTGAAATAGTGAACCCTTAGAGTTAGGTAACCTAATATCACTGTGATTTTAAGGTCACAGTTATCTACAAACCCTTTGGGTTAGTATACCATAAGAATCTTGTTGAGAGAATCTATATAATGGATTATGATAAATAGTTATCCACTTATCTATCCAAGAGTAATATCTACTATTTTTGGAATAATGTTTTATTTATATATCTAATTAGCTTGGGGAATACCAATGAATGTTGTATAATTTCATGGGTTATGGGACACATGACTGATTCCCAAAACTAGCTCACCACCTAACATCAGGCGTACCTCCCTATATAGTAGAGGTTTTAATATAGTAATTGGGGTACAGGGTAGTAGTATATGGAGTCTATACCCCTATATAATTGTTCACAATAACATATTTAAATAAACCATGCATCATCCACAATAAAAGAATAGAATAATTGGAATCAATAAATTAAAACATGTTATATCAAATGAAATGAAACAAACAAGAATGCATATACAAATTGTAAACCATTAGGATGTTCCATATATAAAATAAAAACAATAAATGAGTATTAACTATATTTTTAGTGCCTTGATTCATTCCAGTACCCTAATCCATCTGAGATGTCGCACTTAGTCACATAATTATAGACCTCAACTCACCGAGATCATGCAATATGTGAGAGGTTTTCATTATTACCAAATTATCATGGATGTCCGAGCATGGAATGAGTAAAATCAAACATAAAATACAAGGAATTAATTATGAATCTCTCCAAAAAACCATACCAATAGACCATATTCGATTCCTAGGAAATATGGAATATCACATCTCAATATCATCATGCTCGACATGGAATATCCTAGGGATGACCTAGGAATCCCAAAATAATATTACAATAATAATATTATCACGATGAAACAAAATGTTACTATAAATCCTAGGAAACATAAGAAACCATGGATTCTAAGGATTCTCATTAGAGTGTCCAAGGAATTCTTCATCAATTGGCGACACAAAAAAATCCAATGGGGGAATCACTGTAAAGAATTGTAAAAATTTAACATCATTCTCATGTTATAAATTAGAAACCTAGGAATAATTCCCTACTAATTATTACATATATGTCCATGTATATATCATAGAGAATCACATGGGAATTAAATTTAATATCTCAATGGAATTACACCCACCCTTTATATTATAAATTGTTATAAAATTATAGTAATATTAATAATAATAATATAATGGTTGGTTTAATTCCCAAACCCATCACACATGTATGTGGTCATACTACCATGGAAAAGACCTACCTCTTCATGATCATAACCATATCAGACCACTAATATAGTGACACTCTTTACGTCTACCAACCCTGCACTGACTGTAAGGCCCCGACCCCAGGTACCCAGAGTTAGTGCGTTACTTCGAAACATTGGAATGATCAAAAAAGATTATGTCTCGAAATACCGATTATTTTAGTAGACTTGGGAACACTAGATACATTCATAAATGTTACATTACATCATAATGTGAAAATATACAATAATAAAGTCTCCATTGTACACACACATATCCTCTTCTGGCTATCCTTGCAGGTCATTCATAAAATACTTCTTCACATCCTGGAAAATATTAAATCATTGAAAGGGGTTAGCTCAGATGCTCAGTAAGGATAACAATATAGCGTAAGCTTTCATAAATAAACATTAAAATTTAAGGCAATGTATAACTAAAACAAAATCCTTTTAAACTTGAACTTCAGAATAATATGGCAAAAATAAAATGAAATAATTCCATTTACTTATTCACATGGATATTCTACTAGTCGAATAATCACATGCAATATAAATGACCACTTTCATAATGATAGAATGCATAATTCCATACTATCATAACCACATAGCCAAGGCCTCGTGCCAAGACTACAAATAAGATTTTGTAAAGGCCTCATTCCAGGACACTAGTTTGTATCATGAGACCTACCGATGCATCGAGGAGCTATAGCGGGCTCCACCCGTTACTTATTAAGTCCAATTAATTCCTCATATGAACAAGTTTAAACATATCATAAACCATAACATAACTGTATCACATAAAATGTGCATAAAGAAAACATTAGATTTCCACACTTCAATCATAAGATATCAAAACAACACATTGATATAATAAAAACATTATCAAAACCATTTTCAATAACAAAATAAAAGAAAAGTAAAACATGGTATTTATTTTTCTTTTAAAAAAAGTAATGGATTATAGAGGAAGCCTAAACTAAAATAATAGTCACAGCGGCAGAGAATTCGTTGTCGCCACATACATAAGAAAAAACATTCCTTTTGTCATTTAGTAAAAACACTTCGTATAAAAAGATTCTCTTTGAATAAAAGTAATAGTCAAAGGGGTTTATACAATGTATAAATGAAAGTTGTGTATAAAACCAAATATGCCTCAATGAAAGGATATTGAGACGAAGTCCTTAAAAAGATAATTTTCAAAATAAAACAGATCTATTATGTGTATTTACTGTAATTACACATAAAGAAACTATAAATATAGGATAGAACATAATAATAACATAACAGTATTTGAAAGTAGGAGATTAACCCAAAGAATGGAAATTGGGTTAAGAAATTCCCTTACCTCGTGTCTGACTTGACTCGATCATTATTTATCCTCATGAATAATAAACTATTGTTATTTTATATTTTCTTAAGAACCTTTTACATGTTAATTATTCCTTTTATATCACTTATTACCATGTTATTAACATTATATAGTTATTTAAGTTAATAACGGTCATTTTGTCGATCTTTGGTACTTGAGTCAAAAATAAACTTCTTATAATTACAAGTTGTTCATGTGGTGAAATATCCATTATATCCAGAATTATATTCATGATGTATATATCATATATATCATTTATCTCCAGTATATTAATGCATTTAAAATATTACGTAACATTTAGAGGTAAGAAATGAAATGCACCATTCTTGGAGACGGTAAGCCGTACGTACGCATGAACGCTATTTTAATTTCTATTTCGTATTTAATGGAATGAAATTATAATTATATAAACATATAATATAATTCAACTATAATATAATATATAATATCATTTACTCCATCTTTTATACATCCCACATATGGCATTAACGATTCAAATCACTTTGAGGGGGCGGTAGTCCGCACTTCCTAAAATGAAAATATCGTATTTACCCATAATGGAAACCATAAAGTTATGCCATAAATGAAAAATACAGTAGCTTAAGTATAACGTAAACATATTATATATCATATATAAATTTAGTGTCATCTTAATGGCCACCTTTTAAGATGTTATATGAGTGTTGATCAATCATCATTTCGTGCGGCAGAAATTCGCCATCCACAGAAACAATATGTTCTTTAACCGTTAGATGTAGGTGTGTGTAATTGTAGCTCGAAAAATTCTTATAAAAACATCCTAGTATATTAAAGATACTGGTGTTGTTACAAAATAAATGAATAAAAATAGTTTAGGGGGTTGGAGAAGAAAAATAAAACATAAGAACATGAGAGAAAACACTACCTTTAAAACAGGTAACTCTTTTTGATTTGAGATCAAAGGCTTCCTTGGGAAGACTTATGCCCAAATTGAGGCTTCTAGGAGTAAGATATGGATATTGGGAGAGTATTTGGGCAGCGTTTGGGTGATCCAAATGGCTTGAAAGTTTGAATATGGTGGTAGAGGTGGGGTGGCCTTTTATAAGAGGAGAGGAGGGGCACTCTTGGAAAGATTGAAATGTTACTTTATTATGAAATGCTTTTCGGATTATAAAGGTCCCACAATGATATATTTCGAGGCTAAGGTGATAAGGGTTCGAAGTATTCCCATACAATAGGTTATAGACAAGTGTATGCCTTAGAGTTTACATTATCATTCTATTTTATTTAAATCGTTAATTAATGAGGTAATCATTGTATCATCATGGTGTCATAAATATTTTAATTTATATAATGCCTAAAAATTATAAAAAAACTATCATGATGTATGAAATATTTTTATATTTCTAATGAATATTTATAGTAAAAAATTTGACTTGTATAACCTAATTTAAAAATTGTTTTAGTAAAACAACTCATGTTTGTGACATTTTTATTTTAACATTAAATAATATGTTTTTAATGTCATTTTCCTACCAAGGTTGATCCATAGGGTCCCCAAGTTGACCCATGGATTATCTTGGTCAGCCATTACTCATCCAATAGGGGTAGGACAAGTGTAATGGTATACACATATTTTTAGAATATCATTTTTACCTTAAATTTCACTAATTACCTTTAATCTCTATTAATTAAACTTAAAAGATACTATTCACAAAAAAATAATTTAATCCCATTGAACCACATTTTAATTAATAATGGAAACCATGTTTTTCAGATTTTTGAAAATCAGATCACAGAAGTGGTAATGTTTCATTTAAATGAAAAATCAGTTTTTTAACTACCACTTAGTGGTTTCACTATTTATCAAAAAGTCTAAGTTTTTCAGAACGATGAAAAAATTTCACCCTAAGCTATAATTGATATTCTGAATTCAAAAATGATTTCTATTTTACAAAATTCCAAACATATAATTTTCATTAATTAATTTTATAATTAATTCTCGTTGTCACAACAAATAACATGTTTTTAAGAAACAATATATATCAAAAGATTGACAATTGTTTATGTCCAATTTCAATGTTAAATTAATTCTAATTACCACCATTGGATAAAATGGTAAAAATATATTCTAATTATACTTTAAAACCACTCAATATTGTAATTTATCACTATAAATTATTTTGATTAAAAAAGTTGTTTGAAGTATTTTTCACTATTCATAAAAAAATTGGACGTTCTCAGAAAATTACAAAAAGTTCAACTTAGGATAATTTTGATATTCTGAATAAAATAAAGAAGTCCATTTGGAAAGATAAAATTTATAAAATTTCAAAAAGTAGGTATTAAAATTCATAATGACTATTTTGATTGGTCGCGGTGTGTTAGAATCTCGAACTTGCGTACAATGCAAGCTATTGCATTATTGAAAGAGAAGTGTATCATGGAAGCTCAGGGTGTTACATTCTCTCCTCCTTCGATAAATTGCGTCCTAACAATTTGAAATTTTTCTTTGAAAATAAAAGGTTGAAAATAGAAAATACCATTGTGGAAAACCCATATCGTAAATAAGGTTAATAATAATATAACATTAAAAGAAATAATGAGAAGTACAAAGGTCACCCGATATAGCCCATACTAGGATTGTATGAAAATATGGATATGGAGGAAAAACAAACCATCATGGTCTGATGGAGAGTTGTATAAAACAGGGTTAGGAGAGAGTTAACCACAAGAAAATCCCAAACTTGTGATTGGTTAAACAGTCAATGAATCCATAGCTGGAAAAGTTAACCGACAAAATTTTTGTTTAAAGTTACCTTTTATAAAGTTGAGGAATTTATTTAGATGATTTATAAGAATGTAAGGAAATATACATACTTGTCATGTAGACTTTCATTCTTTAAATTTTTTTTTACCACAAACCCATCTTTCACTCTAAAAGGTAATAGAACACCAAATTTTTCTATTTATCCTAATTGTATAAGGTTCCAAATATTAACACATACCATTTTGATTAGGAAAAATATTTTGTAATAACAAGGGACTTCATGTAGGCTAGTGGTAAGTAATAAATGCATGTGGCACTATGGTTGTGGGTTTGATTCCTACAGCTTTGTCCGACGCGACGGGTTATCCCCCAACCTACAGGGTGTCCTTTTCCTAATAGTATATTATTATAATATTCCAAAAATAATACTCACGAATGTTTTAACCTTAAACAATTCTATCCAAAGTTCAACTTAATTCATTCCAACCTTTATAGTTATCTAAAATACCTCTATCCATACTTTCTCTAAAAGGTCTCTAAATTCCAAAATCAACTGTAACATCAGATTCCCCCAAAAAAGTAACGTTTCTCTTATTGTGACATACTAAAAATATTATTACCTCCATAATATTAAATTCTCAATGAAAACAACAAGTAATGCAGTACAGTCCTTATATATATCACATTATTCTTATAACCAGAATATAATCCTTGAGTCCAAATGCACCAATACATTAATTATTCCACTTCAACTGTAGTAACAGCATAAGATTTTCCTTGATCCCTTGGGCTTTTCTAAGGAATGTTTCCCTAACTCTTAAGATATTCATTTAAATAAATCCCCATTTCCCTACAATTGTAGCATTCAACATTGATAGCCTCTTTCATTCCCTTGAAATCACGCGCTTGGTGACATTTTTCTCCACATTTATAACAAACTCCCATTCCTTTTAGGCATGTACCAGGGTGATTCTTACCACAATTATCACATAATGGAAAATCCTTCTTTCCCTTTTTCCCTTTATCTGTCTCTTGTTCCACCGGTCTCTTCTTCTCTTGCTTTACTTTATTATCATAATATTTAGAGAATTCCTTTTCTGTCATGATAGCACATGAGACAATATCTTCGTACGACGAGAAGGTTTGTGAGACTAATGCTCGATGGAGAAATGGTTTTAACCCATCAAAGAAATGATCAATATTACTTCATGGGTTACGTATATAATCTCCAGCATGCCTCTCTAACCTTGTAAAGTTAGCCGCATACTTTGCGACATTCTCATCCTCCTTCTACCTTAGACTCAGAAATTTCCTTTCCATATCTGCTCGATGGTCATGTGGAAATTATTTTTCTATGAAAATTTCCTTAAACTCCCTCCATTCCATACATGATACTTATTCATCTTCCTTTGTGTTTTGAATCAGCGACCACCATTGATCGGCATCTCCAGTGAGGCGGTAGACTGCCATGACAACCTTCTCCCTTTTGCTACTCCCCAAGGCAAGGAATATTTTCTCTAAGGAGTTTATCCATTGCTCTACTACAAATGGATTTGTACCCCCATTAAATGTAGTCCGTTGTTGCCTCATGAAGTGGTGTAACATTGATCCTCCACGTTACGGATCAGGGTGCTCCATACGAGTAAGGTTATTATTCATAACCTGAGTGATTTGTTCCAGTATGATAATAAGTTGATCAGCACCAGTTGTATTTCCAGCTCCACAATAATTATCTTGAGCAGGAGGGCAATCCCTACACGGAGTGCGTGCATTGATACGGTTTCCATTCCTCCCCCTAGGCGCCATTTCTAAACAATGGCATAATCTAGGTTAGTTTATGAATTAAAATACATAATTCCATACTTGTAAAACACTTAACATAAATTGAACTATTTATGGATATAATCCATAATCATAAAAATGTATTCTTTGATGAAGTATATACTCAAAACACTTCATAGAGGATTGTAAAGAAAATGAGAATTATCCTAAGCATATCCCCCGGGAGTGTCGTAACCAAGAGTGCAGCAAGGCCCGTTGTCATGCACCAGTTCCCGTTCGAGTCTAGATCAAAGCGGTGTTTTCGGGTTTTAGCCCTAGGTACATCTGTGCCAGAGCTGCTTCTACCTGCTCGTATCCAAACAGGGATGTATTTCTCAGAAAACTCACAAAATCTCTATAATAAAAATATTCTAGGAAGTTCTTCTATATTAATCCTCCATGTCTATCTTATGGCTATGTGCTCTAATCAGAGTTTATCTAAATCTAGCTTCCAAGGATAGTAATAAACTTCCTCTGATACCAACTGTAACGCCCCGACCCCAGTTACCTAGAGACGGTGCATCAGTGCGTAACATTGGCATGATCACAAAAGATCAAGTCTCGAAAGACCGATTAGTTTAGTAGCCTTGGAACCACTAGATACATTCATAAATGATACATTACATCATAAAGTGAAAATCTACAATAACAAAGTCTCCATACTCCAAAATCATATCCTCTTCTGCCTATCCATGTAGGTCATTCGAAAAATACTTTTTCACAACCTGGAAAATATTAAAACATTGAATGGGGTGAGCATAGATGCTCAGTAAGGATAACAATACAGCGTAAGCTTTCATAAATAATCATTAACATTTAAGGCAATGTATAACTAAAACAAAAGCCTTTTAAACTTGATCTTCAGCATAATATGGAAAAAATAAAATGAAATAATTCCATTTACTTATTCACATTGATATTCTACTAGTCAAATAATCACATGCAATATCAATAACCACTTTCATAATGATGGAATGAATTATTATAGACTATCATAACCAAGTATCCAAGGCCTCGTGTCAAGACTACAAATAAGATTTTGTCAAGGCCTCGTGCCAGGACACTAGTTTGACTCATGAGACCTACCAATGCATCAAGGAGCTATAGTGGGCTCCACCTGTCATTTATTAAGTCAAATGTATTCCTCATATGAACAGGTTTAAACATATCATAAACTGTAACATAATTGTATCACATAAAACGTGCATAAATGAAACATAATATTTCCATACCTCAATCATAAGATATCAATAAAACACATTGATATAATAAAAACTTTATCAAAACCATTTTCTATTACAAAATAAAAGAAAAGTTGAACATGGTATTTATTTTTCTTTTAAAAAATGTTGTGGTTTATAGAGGAATCCAAAACTCAAATAATAATCATGGAGGCGGAGAAATCGTTGTCACCGCATACGTAAGAAAAAACTTTCCTTTTGTTGTTTAGTAAAAACGCTTCGTATAAAAGACTCAATTTGAATAAAAGTAAAATTCAAAGGGGTTTATACACCGTATAAATGAAAGTTGTGTATAAAACCAAATATGCCTCAATGAAAGGAAATTGAGACGAAGTCCTTAAAAAGATCATTTTTAAAATAAAATAAATCTATTATGTGTATTTACTGTAATTACACATAAATAAAGTAAAAATACATGATATGACATAATAATAACATGACATAATTTGAATGTAGGAGATTAACCCAAAGAATGGAAATTGAGTTAAGAAATTCCCTTACCTCGTGTCCGACTTGACTTGATCATTCTTTAACCTCCTGAATAATAAACTAGAGTAAATTTCTATTTGCTAAAGAACATTTTTAATGTTCATTATTCCTTTTATATCACTTATTACCATGTTATTAACATAATGTAATTATTTAAGTTAATAACAGTCATTTTGTCGATCTTTGGTACTTCAGACAAAAATAAATTCTTATAATTACAAGTTGTTCATGTGGTGAAATATCCATTATATCCAGAATTTTATTCATGATGTAGATATCATATATATCATATATATCTAGTATATACATGCATTTATAATATTGCGTAACATTTAAAGTACGAAATGATATGCACTGTTCATGGAGACGGTAAGCTGTACGTACGCATGAACGCCACTTTCATTTCTATTTCGTATTTAATGGAATGAAATTATAATTATATAAAGGTATACTATAATTCAAGTATAATATCATATATAATATCATTTACTCTATCCTTTATAGTTCCCACATATGTCATTAACGATTCAAATAACTTTGAGGGAGAGGTAGTCCGCACTTCTTAAAATGAAAATATCGTGTTTACCCATAATGGAAACAATACACTACTAGAAAATCTGGATTTGGAGGCGGGGAATCTACAGCGGCTGCCATTTGGCGGTCGCTAATACTATCAATAGAGGCCGCCAAATGGCGGCCGCTGCAATTTTTCCTAAAAAACCCTTAATTTCCGCTCCCTCCCCTCCCTCTGCTCCCTGACCCCACGACCCCCCTTCCCCGACCCCGCAACCCCGACCCCGACCCCCGGCGACCCTCCCCGACCCCCGGCGACCCTCCCCGACCCCCAACGACCCCGACCCCACCGGCGCCCCGACCCTTGTCAACCCTGACCCCCGACCTCCCGACGACCTCGGCAACCCCCAGTGACCCAACCCCCGGCAACCCCCACTGCCTTGCCTCCATGGTGTGCCCCCGTGACCCCGACACCCCCTGCCATCGCTGCACCCCGGCAACCCCCACCACCTTTCCTCCGCGCTGCGCCCCCGTGACCCCGACACCCCCGCGACCCGGCAACCCCAACCCCTGCCCACGCTGCACCTTTGGACAGCCCCGCCGCCGTTGTCCCCTCGCGGCCCTGTTGCATCCCTCCAGAAAGTCCTCCTGCCTCCGTTGGACCCTACCAGTCCATTGTGCCCTACCGTGTAGAACCCTCCATGCGGTCCAGCGGTTCCGCTCCTTTCGAGTCCGGTCGTCGAACCTCTGTCGTCAATTCTCTGTTCCGTCATGGATCTGCATTCGAGTAAGACCTCGTTACCCACGGTCGAGTCCTCCGCAGGTAATGTTTTTTTATCCAAAGTTGGTTTTTAAATTTTAATGATATGTGTTTTTTTAGAATTTAAATAAGATATTTCACTTTTGATTTCTATTAAATACAGATATGGATAGGAGTTGGATTGATATGCAAGATAGATTCTCACCTGAATATTATGAGGGGATTAAGAGATTTATGGATTTCACCAACAAATTTCCAAGCGATATGATTAGTTGTCCATGAAGAAAATGTGAAAATAGATATCTCTTCAAACGAGATAGTGTTAAAGATTCTATTTCATGTCATCGCTCAGAAAATATTCATATGAATGTTGATTCGGGAATAGTTTATCCGATGAACATAATGATGAATGATATGATGCGTCAGTTTCAATCTGAAGACAGTAATGTCATAAATGACGACATTGGATTGATTAATCCTTGTTATTCTGCAGATGGAGAAGCATTGAAATTATTTTAAATTCTTGACGATGCGTGTAATGAATTATATCTTGGATGCACTAAATTTAGTAAACTGTCGTTCATCATTGAATTTTTACACCTTAAGACCATGAACCAGCGGTCAGACACCTCATTCAACATGTTGTTGGTATTATTGAAGAAGGTACTCCCTGCTGGAGCGATGATTCCGGAGTCATTCTATCAACCTCGCAAGTTAATCGATGATATTGGTTTTACATATGATACAATTAATGAATGACACAATAATATTATGTTGTTCAGAAAAGAGAATGCACAATTAAATAATTGTATTGTTTTCTATAAATACAGGTGGAAGATCAATGAGATTAATCAAGGTAGTCAGATTCTTCCTGGGAGATTCTTGAATTAAAGGAAACAAGTTGCCGCTAAACAGATGCGTTATTTCCCACTGAAACCGAGACTGAAGAGATTCTTCTTGTCCATTAAAATTGCTAAATTTATGACTTGGCATTCAGATAGAAAGAAAGAGATTGATAAATTAACTCACCCGGCAGATTCTTTGGCATGGAAAGAGTTTGATTAAAGACACACAAACTTTTCCCGAGATGATCGTAATATTCGACCGGGTTTGGAAGCAGATGGATTTAACCAATTTAGGTCCATGGTTGGTGCGACACATAGTACATGGCCAGTGGTGTTGGTTCCATACAACATTCCCCCATGGGTATGTATGAAGAAACCTTTTTTGTTACTGTCAATTCTAATTGATGGACCGAGAGGACCTGTTGATAAAATCGATGTTTATATGAAACCTTTGATTGATGAGCTGCTGGAATTTTGGGCCGATGGTGTAATGACATTTGACTCGACAGCAAATGAAATCTTTAGACTTCGGGCCACTTTGTTATGGACAATTAATGATTTCCCAGCATATTCTAACTTATTGGATTGGAGTACAAAAGGAGAAATTGCTTGCCCTTGTTGTAATAGGAGTAAGAAATCTATATGGATTAAGCACTGTAGAAAGTGGGCATATCTTGGTCACAGACGGTTTCTTCCTCCATTTCACAGGTTCAGAAGAGACCTTGTATCGTTTGATGGGAATAAGGAGTTTGACCCAGCACCACAAATACTGTCTGGGGTTTAAATTTGTGCACAACATGATGAAGAAAACATCCGTACAATGTCTGATTTTCAAGATTTATTGGTTCCTACATTGCCTTATATTCCCGCTGCAAATAGACAGTGAAGTCATAATTGGAAGAAATGAAGTATTTTTTTTAATTGCCTTATTGGAAATATAATATTTTAAGGCATAATTTAGATGTGATTCACAATGAAAAAAATGTACGAGATAATATTTTGTGGAGCATTTTAGGCGTCAATGTGGAATCAAAGGACAGTGCTATTGCTCGACGTGATTTGTAATAAATGGGTTTGAGAAAACCTTTACATTTACAGCTGGGTGAAGGTAATCGGGCATACATGCCTGCTGCACAGTACACAATGAGTAAAAAAGAGAAACAAGCATTTCTACTGATTTTGGAGACTGTTAAGGTGCCAGATGGTTATTACTCAAATATTTCGAAGCGCAGGAATATGGAGAGCATGACATTACAGGGTTTTAAAAGTCACGATAATCATATTCTTCTTCAAACGTTAATTCCTATGGTAATTCGTGATTTCTTACCTTCCCAGGTTGTTTAGCCATTGATTGGAGTTTCTAATTTTTTCAGACAGCTCTGTTCTATGAATCATCGCATGAGTGATTTGAAAAATCTAGAGGATAATATTGTACTTGAACTATGTCACCTAGAAAAACTATTTCCGCCATATTTTTTTGATGTCATGGTTCACTTGACCGTGCATTTAACTGGTGAAGTCATTGCTGGTGGTCCCATGCAATTCAGGTTGATGTATCCAATAGAGCGATACTTAAATACATTGAAATGCTATGTGTGCAACAAGGCTCATCCAGAAGCATCAATTGCCAAGGGATATTTACTGAGTGAGTGTACTAATTTATGTGCTTCATATATTGATGAGGTTGAAACAAAGATAGATAAACCATCCCAGACTGAAGAGGGTCCAATTGGAGAAGGAATAACATTTGATATACGGAACGACGAGTGGGTTCAAGATCATCGATATGTGTTGTTCAACACTCCATCAGTTATGCCATTGATATAGTAAGTTTCATAGTTTATGTGTATTTTGTTTTTATATTTATTTTATTTCTTACCTTATATTGTGTTGTGATTTAGGAAGCATATATATTAGTTGGAATGTGAAAGGCCCCGTGCAACTGAGTATCAAATCCAAAAACATCATTTCAACTCATTTCATGTGTGGTTCAAGACTCATGTACGTCTAATTGATTTAATATTTATATAGTGAAACTAAAATGTATTTTCACAATCCTTTATCCATTAAACTATATATGTAAAATTTGCATATTCAATAGTTACGTAATTTAACCTAGCATGTGATCGAATAACTCGACCAACTAGCTAATGGTCCATTTATTACATCTCGTCGCTACAAGTCTTTGGATGCTAACGGATTCGAATTTTTTATTTGCGATGTTGACATGAACCGAGCCACACAAAATAGTGGTGTTGGTTGTTCTTTTGTTGGTGCGGGTTATTATTATGGATTGTTGAGAGATATTATTGAGGTAATTTATGATTGTGGCTTAAAACACATATTTTTAAGGTGTGATTGGGTCGATACAGTTCGTGGAATGAAAGTTGATAACTTTCAATTTACATTAGTAATTTTTAACAATATGCTATATAAAGATGACCGGATTAGAAATGAGCCCTTCATACTGAAATCGCAGGCAGAACAATTTAACTTTGTTGGCATTGATTCTGATTGGAATGTTGTGGTGAAAATGTCTAGAAGAGGGGCTTTCTGATTGACCAAGAGGAACATGAAGTTGTTGCATTTCCTGATCAAACACTTGACCAAACAACAGTAGCTATACGAGATGGAGATATACAATGGACCAGAGAGATGGTTAAAGGAGATACGATAGACTTGATGATTATTGGAAGTTGTAATTATATTCCTAGTTATTATTTGTAAAAATATTTATTAGTGATATATGTATAAAAATTGCTTGATTTAACTATAATTTCTTTTAATGAAGGTATGTCACAGGGTGGTCACAGTGGTTCACCTGATGTTTTTGGTATGTATGTTTTCATTTTTCTAAATTAATTGACTGTAATTTTCTGTCTATATTTCCCTAACTGTTTCTAATCATTAATTTATATTGTAATTGAATTATGAATTTATGTTTATCAGGATATACTGCTTCTTCCACCAGACGCAGGGGTCCTGGTAGAGGGGTTTGGTCCTGGAACTCTGGAGCCCGATTGGATGTGTTATTTGATGACACATATAATCCAGTTGGAGATGGTGCTACCACATTGAGTCGTCAGTTTGGGAATATGATACGAGACTCACACAGATTCCCCCTCATGACTCGTGACTGGAGTTCTTTCCCTTAGGATACGATGGACAGATTATGCAGGGAGGTTCAGGCAAATTCAATGTTTAATTTTTCATGATATTATTATTATTATTGTCCCATCTACTGAAAATATTTTTATCAGGATAATTTGAAATCTTGTACAGATGAGATTCGGGCTGTTTGTATGTCGAAATGCATGAAATTTTGAAAGGATTACCAGTCAAGGGTGAAGAGAGATCACTAGACACCATTTGCGGGTGTGCCAGACATTCTACAGTGAGTCCCTCCGGGCTTTCTTCCTACGCAGTGGTAGGATTTGGTTGTGTTTTGGTCGTGTGAGGTAGTGATTGTAATATTTATTACTTTTAATCTATAAATGACTAATTTTTCAAATGTCTATTAAGTAAATATATTGAATTTAGACTGAGTCTGCTCGTCATTCACATAATCGGGTGATGCAGGCCACGCCTTCCAGGATTGGCACTCGACATGTGTCACAGCTCAGACATGATGTAAGTTCAAAATTCACTATTTCATTCATATTTTAAAAATATTGTAGTATAACATGGTGAAAACCTTTATTATAGTTAAAACAATGCAGGGAGCCAATCGATCAGATGTCCATATGGATGAGGACTCGTAGGGCGGGTGATCCCGATGTTACCGGTGTTATAGTAAGAAAATTATTTACTAATTAATAAATATATTTTTTATTTTATATAAATTATGAATATTTGAACATTGATTCATTATATGCTATAGGCTCAGTTTGACGCTCAGTTAGTAGAGTTTCCAGAGGAGTAACATCGTAGTATTGTGCGTAGAGATGAAATATTACACCGTGTCGTGGGGTGTGACGGTCATGGTTAATCTTTGACTTATGGAGGCGGTGTCCCACGACGTGCAGTTGTTAGAGCAGATGTGATGGGTGCATGCAGAGATTCAGGGATGCACACACATGCTGAGATAGATGCTTCCATGCAGGATATGTAGTGCAATTTTGATTCACAGTTTCAGCAGTTATGTGCAGAGTATGAGGAGAGGTTGTCACAGATGTCATCGCGTGTCAATGAAATGACGACGCAACAAGTGGCACCACAGGTAAACAATAAAACAAACTACACTCAGATTTAATTTTATTGATATGTTTAGGATAAATAATATTGATATATATTGTAGGCTCCGAATACATCTGGTGGACATCACAGTGATATTGGTGATCCAGATGAGAATAAACCCCATGCATGAGGTAATTTCATTTGTCTTGATTAATTCTTTAGCATTTTTTATATCCTTGATGAATATAATTTTCCTTTTTACCTAGATTAGTTTGTTTTAATATTTGTGGATGAAATCTTCATGCACTCCAAGAGTGATTATGATCATACCCGACATCTTGACATCATACAGATTACACTTATTGACTATACGTCAATCAATATATATGTCAGTTTTGTATTGATTATATATGTATAGTTATTGGGTCAAATAATTTCATAGAAAGTTGTGTCAGTGGGTGGAGAGAAACTCCAGACAGTTGTTTCTTGGGAGAAGCCCAAGAACTCTTTCAATATTTGTATCTTTTTATGGTGAGTGAATTGTGACGTGCATGAACAGACGACACGTCAATCGGACGTGCGGTCTGCGCGGTAGGGCTCATTATGCATTCTCTATGTGTTGCCCGTGCTTGATAAACGCACGTGGGGGGGGGGGGGTCCAAAATGGCTGAACTAAGTTTTAATGGCATGAAATCAGACGACATCAAAGGGTGAGTGAATTGTGATGTGGTCCAGCAGACAGCACGTCAATCGGACGTGCCGTGTGCCTGCGGGGAGCGGGAACACCGTTACAGTGTCACAAACGGCCAAAACGGGCGTCTAATGGCCAAAATCATAGCGGAAAACATCGGATTGACCTGAAATCATAGTACAAAAATATAATTATTATTCGCGACGCGCACGCGCAGACGTCACGTCAATCGGACGTGCGGTCTGCGCCATAGGGCTCCTTATGCGTTCTTTAAGGGTTGCGCGCGCTTGATAAACGCGCATGGGGGCTACAAATGGGCCGAACGATGTCTGAATGGCCTGAAATCAGACGAAATCAAAGGGTGAGTGAATTGTGATGTGGTCGAGCAGACGGCACATCAATCGGACGTGCTGTGTGCCCTCAGTGAGGTGGAACGCCGTTCTGGTGTCACAAACGACCAAAAAGGGCGTCTAACAATCAATCACATAGCGGATGACATCAGATTGACCAAAAATCACAGGACAACAATCCAATTATTATTTGTGATGTGGACGCGCAGACGGTATGTCAATCAGACATGCGGTCTGCGCAGTAGGGCTCATTATGTGTTCTTTAAGGGTTGTGCGCGCTTGATAAACGCGCGTGGGGGATCCAAACTGGCCGAACGAAATCCGAATGGACTGAAATCGGATGACATCAAAGGGTGAGTGAATTTTTATGTGTTTGAGTAGATGGAACATCAATCAGACATGTTGTGTACCCGCGGTGACCGGGAACGCCGTTCTGGTGTCAAAAACGGCCAAAACGGGTGTCTAACAGTCAAACTCATAGCAGACGACATCATATTGACCTGAAATCACAGGAAAACAATCCAATTATTATTTGAGACGTGCACGCGCAGACGACACGTCAATCGGACATGCGGTCTGCGCGGTAGGTCTCATTATGCGTTCTTTAATTGTTGCACGCTCTCGATAAACACGCGTGGGGGGTCCAAACTGGCCGAACAAAGTCTGAATGGCCTGAAATCGAACAAAATCAAAGGGTGAGTGAATAGAGATGTGGTCGAGCGATGACACATCAATCGGGCGTTCCGTGTGCCCGCGGAGAGCGGTAACGCCGTTCTTGTGTCATAAACGGCCAAAACTGGCATCTAATGGTCAAACTCTTAGCGGACGACATCGGATTGACCTAGAATCATAGGATAACAATCCAATTATTATTCGCGATGTGCACACGTAGACGACATTTCAATCGGACGTGCGGTCTGCGCGGTAGGGCTCAATATTGGTTCTTTAAGTGTTGCGCGAGCTTGATAAACACGTGGGGGGGGGGGAGTCCAAACTGGCCGAACAAAGTCCAAATGGCCTGAAATTAGAGGACATCAAAGGGTGAGTGAATTGTGATGTGGTCGAGCAGACGACATGTCAATCGGACGTGTCGTGTGCCCACGGTGACTGGGATCGCCGTTCTGGTGTCACAAACGGCCAAAACGGGCATCTAACGGTCAAACTCATAGTAGACGACATCGGATTGACCTGAAATCATAGGACAACAATCCCATTATTATTCGTGATGTGCACGCGTAGACAACACGTCAATCGGACGTGTGGTCTGCGCGGTAGGGCTCATTATGCGTTATTTAAGAGTTGCACGCTCTTGATTAATGCGGGTGGGGGGGGGGGTACAAACTGGCTGAAAGATGTCCTAATGGCCTGAAATAGGACGAAATCAAAGGTTGAGTGAATTGTGATGTGGTCGAGCAGACGCCATATCAATCGGACGTGCCGTGTGCCCGTGGTGACCGGGAACGCCGTTCTGGTGTCATAAACGGCCAAAACTAGCATCTAATGGTCAAACTCTTAGAGGACTACATCAGATTGACATGAAATCATAGGAAAACAGTAAAATTATTATTCGAGATGTGCAGGCCCAGACGACACGTCAATCGGACGTGCAGTCTGCGCGATAGGGATCACTATGTGATCTTTAAGCGTTGTGCGCTTGATAAACACGCGTGGGGGGGGGGTGCAAACTGGCCGAACAAAGTACGAATGTCCTGAAATCAGACGACATTAAAGGTTGAGTGAATTGTGATTTTTTTGGGCAGATGACACGTCAATCGGACATGTCGTGTGCCCGCAGAGACCGGGAACACGGTTCTGGTGTCACAAACAGCCAAAACGGGTGTCTAACGGTCAAACTCATAGCAGACAAAATCAGATTGACCGGAAATCACAGAACAACAATCCAATTATTATTCGTGATATGCACACGCCGACAGCACTTCAATCGGACATGCGGTCTGCGCAATAGGGCTCATTATGCGTTCTTTAAGAGTTGCACGCTCTGGATAAACGTGCGTGGGGGGTCCAAAGTCACCTAACGATGTCTGAATGGCCTGAAATCGGATGACATAAAAGGGTGAGTAAATTTATATGTGGTCGAGTAGACGTAACGTCAATGGGACAAGTTGTGTGCCCGTGGTGACCGGGAACGCCGTTTTGGTGTCATAAACGGCCAAAACTGGCGTCTAACGGTCAAACTCTTAGCGGACGACATCGTATTGACCTGAAATAACCGGACACCAATCCAATTATTATTCGCGACGTGCATGTGCTGATGGAACATCAGTCGGACGTGCGGTCTGCGAGGTAGGGCTCATTATGTGTTCTTAAAGCGTTGTGCGCGCTTGGTAAACACGCGTGGGGGGGTCCAAACTGGCCGAACGAAGTCCAAATGTCCTGAAATCAGACTACATCAAAAGGGTGAGTGAATTGTGATGTGGTCGAGCAGATGGAACATCAATCAGATGTGTCGTGTGCCCGCGGTGACCGGGAACGCCGTTCTGGTGTCACAAACGGCCAAAACGGGCGTCTATTGGTCAAAGTCATAGAGGATGACATCAGATTGACCTGAAATCACAGGACAACAATCATATTATTATTAGTGACGTGCACGCGTAGACGACACGTCAATCGGACATGTGGTCTGTACAGTAGGGCTCATTATGCTTTCTTTAAGAGTTGCGTGCTCTTGATAGACGCACGTGGGGGGGGGGGGGGCTTAACTGGCCGAATGATGTCCGAATGGACTGAAATAGGACGACATAAAAGGGTGAGTGAATTGTGATATGTTCGAGTAGACGGAACATTAATTGGATGTGTTGTGTGCCCACATTGACTGGGAATCCCGTTCTGGTGTCATAAATGGCCAAAACTGGCGTCTAACGGTTAAACTCTTAGCGGACGACATCAGATTGACCTGAAAACACAGGAAAACAATCCAATTATTATTCGCGACGTGCAGGCGTAGAAAAAATGTCAATCGAACATGCGGTCTGCGCGGTAGGTCTCATTATGCGTTCTTTATGCGTTGTGCGCGCTTGATAAACGCGCGTGGGGGGGGGGGGGTCCAAACTGGACGAACAATGTCTGAATGGCCTGAAATCGCACGACATCAAAGGGTGAGTGAATTGTGATGTGGTCAAGCAGACGACACGTCAATCAGATGTGCGGTGTGCCCGCGGTGACCGAGAACGCCGTTCTGGTGTCACAAACGGCCAAAACGGGCGTCTAACGGTCAAACTCATAGCGGACGACATCGGATTGACATGAAATCACAGGACAACAATCCGATTATTATTTGAGACGTTCACGTGTTGACAACACATCAATTGGACGTGCGGTCTGCGTGGTAGGGATCATTATGTGTCCTTTAAGAGTTGTGCGCTCTTGATAAACGCGCGTGGGGGGGGGGGGTCCAAACTGGCCGAATGATGTCTGAATGGACAGAAATCGGACGACATCAAAGGGTGAGTAAATTGTGATGTGGTCGAGAAGACGGAGCATCAATTGGATGTGCCATGTGCCCGCGGTGACCGGGAACGCCGTTCTGGTGTCATAAATGGCCAAAATTGGCATCTAACGGTCAAACTCTTAGCACACGACATCGGATTGACCTGAAATCACAGGAAAAAAAATCCAATTAGAATAATAGAATTAATGATTTTAAATTTATAAAATTGTAATAAAATTTTTTAATATTATTTTGAAAATCAAATACTTTAGATCTGTTATAGTAAGTTTGAAGTTAAATATTTATTTTCTAGGTTTTATTCGGTACTAAGTTTGTTATTAAATTTTTTTATGCACTTATATGTGATGATGGATACGGAGCATGGAAGATGACAGCCTGGATTTATTTTCTATATTAATGTATAATTTATTCTTTTTTTAAAAAAAAATTTAAATTTAATAGCGGCCGCCATATGGAGGCCACTATAGATGTCTCCATGGACACCTTTAGCGGTCCCCCTTTTGGCGGCCGCTATAGGTTTTTGAAGGAGACCTATAGCGGTCCCCAAATGGTGGCCGCTATAGGTCCAGGATAAAGCGGCCTCCAATTGGAGGCCGGTAAATCCCATCCCGGCTTTCCTACAGCATCCGCCAAATGGAGGTCGCCGATAGTAACTGTGACGGGGCAAAAGCGGCCATTGTTTGGTGGCCCCTATAGGGCTTTCGCGACAACTTTTGGCGGCTGCTAAAGGTCATTCTTGTACTATTGAATAATGTATGCCATAAATGAAAAATATAGAAGCTTAAGTAAAACATAAACATATTCTATGTCATATATAAATATAGTGACATCTTAATGGCCACCTTTGAAAGTGTTATATGAGTGTTGAACAATCATCATTTCGTGAGACAGAAATTCGCCATCCACAGAAACAATATATTCTTTAACCATTAGATGTAGGTGTGTGTAAGTGAATCAAGAATCTTTATTATAACAAAATCCTAGTATATTGAGGATACTGTTGTTGTTACAAAATAAATTAATAAAAAGAGTTTAGGGGGTTGGAGAAGCAAAATAAAACATAAGAACATGAGAGAAAACACTACCTTTAAAACGGGTAACTCTTTTTGATTTGATCCCAAAGGATTCCTTGGTAAGACTTATGACCCAAGTGAGGCTTCTAGGAGTAACAGGGGGAAGTTGGGAGAGTATTTGGGCAGATATTGGCCGAGCCAAATGGTTTGAAGTTGTGAATAAGGTGGTAGAGTTGGGGGGCCTTTTATAAGAGGAGAGGAGGGGCACTCTTGGAATTATTGAAATGTTACTTTATTATGAAATGCTTTTCGGATTCTAAAGGTCCCAAAATAATATATTTAGAGGATAAGGTGATAAGGGTTCTAAATATGCCCATTCAATAGGTTTTAGACAAGTTTAAGCCTTTGAACTTACATTATATTTCAATTTTATTTAAATCGTTAATTAATGAGGTAATCGTTGCATCATCAGGGTGTCATAAATATTTTAATTTATTTAATATCTAAAAATTATAAAAAAACTTTCATGATGTATGAAATCGTTTTAGCTTTCTAATGAATTGTTATAGTCAAAAATATGACTTGTATAACCCCATTTAATTTTTTTTAGTAAAACAACTAATGTTTGTGACATTTTTATTTTAACATTAAATAAAATGATTTTAATGTCATTTTCCTACCAAAGTGGCTCCATTGGGTCCCCAAGTAGACCCATGGATTTTCATGGTCTGGCATGACTCATCCAATAGCTGTAGAACAAGTTTAAAGGTATTTCCATATTTTTACAATATCATATTTACCTTAAATTTCACTAATTACCTTTATTCGTGATTAATTAAACTTAAAAGTTACTATTAACCAAAAATTACTTTATTCCCATTGAACCAAATTTTAGTTCCTAATGGCAACCATGTATGTCAGATTTTTGAAATTCAAATCACTGAAGTGGTAATGTTTCATTTAAATGAAAAATCAGCTTTTTAACTACCACTAAGTGGTTTCACTATTCATCAAAAATTTGATTTTTTTCAGAACAATGCCAAAATTTCACCCCAAGCTATAATTGATATTCAGAATTTAAAAATTATTTCTATTTTAAAAAATTACAAACATATAAGTTGCATTAAGTAATTTTATAATTAATTCTCGTTGTCACAACAAATAGTGTGTTTTTAAGAAACAATATATATCAAAAGATTGACAATTGTTTATGTCAATTTTCAATGTTAAATTAATTCTAATGACCACCATTGGATAAAATGGTAAAAATATATTATAATTATACTTTAAAACCACTCAATAGTATAATTTATCACTATAAATTATTTTGATTAAATAATTTGTTTTAATAATTTTTCATTATTCATAAAAAATTGGACATTCTCATAAAATTACAAGAAATTCAACTTAGGATAATTTCGATATTCTGAATACAATAACAAAGTATATTTGGAAAGATAAAATTTATAAAATTTAAAAAATTAGGTGTTACTATTCATAATGGCTATTTTGATTGGTCACGATGTGTGAGAATCTTGAACTTCCGTACAATGCAAGCTATTGCATTATTGATAGAGAAGCGTATCGTGGAAGCTCAGGGTGTTACATTGACTCTATCAAGGATTATCACATCATCACGGTACCCTTCATTTCCACTTATTTTCTCCACATTCATACTCCCCACATGGGTTCTGTGTATCAAATAATCTATAAATGATACATGATGGAGGATAAAGGGAGTCTTAACGCCAAAAATGGTCAAATATTCTCATCCCATCATGTATGTCACCTCAACGGTTGCTCAGGAACCTACACATTCAGCCAAAATATTCTTTCAAACGTTTAAAGTGTCGCCACTCAGAGTATGCTCATCATCAGTATAATGAATTTGATAAAGTTGATGAATATTGGTGGTTGTGATGATAATTCAATGTTAAGGATCCCCAATGTCTCAGTCAAACTATTAAATTATTCTAGAGAATATATTTTAATTAAAATAATTGTTTAAATTTTATAATTAATTTAATTTTAAACTAGTTAACACCTTCACTATTGAGACTGAATAATACTACAATATAAATTATTCATAAATAAAATAGGGTATATAAATGATACTGATATTACTTTAGTGATGTTAATTCATCTTTAAATCCATTTGATGTCATCTCTGGTGAGGTTATCCCACTCCTCTCATCAAACCCAGAGTAGTGGGTATCTCTGTTGCAATTAAACCAAGACCAAATGCACATGAATGGACTATTATGAATTCTTGAATCTCCATCAAAATGATGATATATGGTGCCAAAATGTCATTATGGGATGTATTCTATGTAAAATGAGAAAAATACCCATCATAAATGGATTATCCCACGATATCCTGATAGAATATGAACAAAAACCCTTAATTCTCTAAATAATGAACACAAAATAACCCAAATTAATGTGGGTTTCAATACAAATGAGGGCGATAAGGGAGGTAGATCAGGTGCGCTTGAGGGTGTAGGATATTTGGGATTCCCTCTTAGGAAAATCAGGGGGAATGTTTGTAATATTAAACATTTAATGAGCATCATGTTTGCTCACACACTTATCCATACTATGTGGTACAGACTATGTAATCATTCCCCAATTTGATGGTTGGATTGAATTTTTTTAAACCATACACCAACCATGTATATCAGCACAACCTCAATCAATAATATTTGAAACAGTTTTTTTGCAACCATGTAGCAATCGTGCACCACTCCCTAGGTTAAATTCATATTATATGGTAAACATTGGAATCTATATGGATTGCCCCAAACTAGATATAAACATTCCAATACAACTATGAACTTTAGAAAAGGAACTAAAAACCTAATCAAACTCAGTGTGTTTCGTGGTTTTTCCAAAACTGTGCACACCATATCTTGTACCCTGTGAAAAATTCTCAAAAAATATATAAAACATTACCAAAATATCCTGATACTAACCTGAAAACTCAAAGAATGTGTTATAAATCTATGATATTTTTTGATTTCATTTTTCAAATTAATTTAATCTTTATATATTATTTATTTCAATTAAAATTAAATAATGTTTTTGTACTAGGAAAGCACTATGTGTGGATTGCGTTATATGTAACTCCAAGTAAAACATACACTACAAAAGAAACTTAGATTAGCTTGTGTCTCACACAAGAGTATGTTTGTATTGTATTACCCATAACACAAAGTCCCTTCAATGTCTTGTGTCACACAAAAGGTAGAGTTTTACCAGACTTTAAGATAATACTATTATTATTTTTAATCTATTATTATAGCTACCACCTAGACATTGGAATGGAAGTTATGAATAATATTAACTAAATTTTTAAAAAATTATATACACATGTATAATAAATTATTACTATGGTTATCAATTATTATATGTAAATGTAATAACTATTTGAAAATAAAGAAATTAAATTTATTAGAAATATATTTTTCTACGTAAAAAAACAATTTTATCTCAATAATTAAAAAAATTGATAAATGTTTTAGAAAAAACATATATATTATATATTCAGTCAATATTTTTTATACTCATCCGATAGATTTGAATGGTATAAAAGATGTAATTTTTTAAAAGCTAATTTTTCATGAATTTAATTGAAAATCCATTATAAATAAAATTTTCAATAATTTCTAATTTTTATTTATAAAAATAATTATAATTTTTGAAATAGTAACATCTAAATTATAATAGTGTGATTTTTTTTAATTTTTTATATGAATTTTTATTATTTAATGAATATTGCATAATAATGAATTTTAATTCAAATGCATTTTTTTTATAATTTATTTATAAGGTTAAATTAAATAATAAATTGAGGCTTCGGCCCCATCCTTAAAAAAATCCAATTAATGGCATTGGAATCAATTTTACATTGAAACTGGGTATAAAAACATACCAAAACATAAGAACATTTTTACTTGAAAATCCCATTGTGTCGTCTCATCTGTGGGATTAAATTTGAATATATTTATTCCACATATATGATTGGAATTTTGAAAAAAGGAATACATAATTTTTCATTATAATAATATATACTTTTAAATAAGTTAAATTCTGTTTTGTAAAAATAATAATAGTTAATGTAACTAAAATTAATGAAAGCAGTTAAGAGGAAAATTAGTTCAAAAAGGGACTAAACCTTACACTTGAGAAAAATGACCAATACTCCTTTACAAAATTAATTAGATAAAAATATTTCAACCCTATACTCCTTTTTATCTAATTTGGTTCATTATTGGAGCCACTTTAAAAAGGAAAAATTAGTGTGGAATTACCTTTTCAAAATTTGACAAGAATGTCGCTCCTCCTCCACCATAAAAAGGTACACACCCCTCCAAATTATTCACACCACTAATGCAATTTGGATCAAAAAAACTAATTCCAACGAATCTAAAAACATCCCTACCCAACATTGAGGCCTCACCTTGGCCATAAATCCATCCAAGTATTTTGGTATATAACAAGAGGTGTTACCCGAAAATGAGCTATCATTCTTCAATTATCATCTTTTGATTCATTTTCTTCAACATAACATCATTTATAGGTATATAATTCTTATAAAATAAATCCAGTATCATATATATAATGATTTTTTATCGTAATGTTCCAAACATCACTTTCACACACATCCATCAATGGGTATCAAACTTACTGTTCTTGTGTAGGGAAAACTACCCCCTCACGAAACGATGTTGTTCTAATTTCCATTACCACCTCTCATGGTTGAAAATTATGATGAAAAATATATATTTATATTATATATATGATATTTATGATGTATTTATGATTCTTTAATTATTATATAAATGATACATTCGTGCCTTTGATTTTCTGTAAATAAGATAACTTTGTTTGTGTATGTGTGGACTACCACATACTCAATGTGATGTGATTCATTCACACTATAAATTGTATATATTAAGGATGTGTTTAGTGAAAATATATGATATATATGACATTATAATTCTAATTTAATTATATTATATATATAAATATTTTTCATTTAAATTTTTCTTTCAAAAATAAAAATAAAACGGAAATAACATTTATGCTTACATACGACCTAACATCTCCATGAACGGTGAGTTCCATTTCATAATTAAATATTTTATAGATTATTATAAATACATATATAATGAATATATATGATATTTATATCATGATTTACATAATTTAAATAATTAAATAATGATCTATTTAGGATGATCAAGAACAACAAGCCAAAACATATATGAAAAACAAAGAAAATACAACCCAAAACATAACCTTAACATGGAGTTGTTAATAAATAGGAAATATAAAGTCATAAAAAATAATATATGGTATTATATATAATAATATTATAACTTGGAGGATTTATAATAAGCTTATATTTTTTATATAGAATATTTGAACATGTACACTAAAATTCATGGCTTATGGTAAGGAAATTACATCTCAGTTTTTAATTCTGTGAAATGCATGCCATATTCACCATTCAATTCATTTTTGTGGTGAATATACTAGACTTAGATGTATTTTATTTTTATTATACATAAATTTATAGTAATTTACTTATCTATTGGATTATATTTATTTCGTATGGTATCTATTGTAAATGTTACCTAATCGGTAAAGTAATTCTGTCTCACTTTACCATCTTTGAGACACACACCATGTAATACACCTGTATTTTTCTACATAGTGTATACACTACCACTAAAATGTTTTATAATTAATAACCTTGTTTTCATTATATTTTAAGATTTATTTAATTATTTTCATTTTATTATGATTCAAATTTTCTGATGTGGTAACAATTTATTGCTATGATCTCATTGGTTATTGATATTATTTATGATTATGCTTCAATTTATGAGATCATATGATCCATCTCAGAATAAATATCATTAATTGTTTTACCCTCTCTTTATTTATGTTATATTCATGTAATGGTGTTATTTTTACACTCTTTTCAACTTAATATTAATAAGAAAATGTTTCTATGAATATCTGACCTTATTTCTACTTTCGATTGACAATTTATGTTCTTTCAAAACTGTGTTTCCTAAAATTGTTTTCAAAAATGTTTTAATAGTATCCAATATAGTTAAAAGGAATTTTTTCCCATATTTTAGCTTTATAGAAAAATGTTTCAAAAATTAATCTTCTTATCATTTTCTAATCAAGGAACTTTTCTATACTTCTATTTTGAAAAATGAATGTTCGGTATGTACAAATTTAACCATCATCATGACCATAATTCATTTGGAGATATCATAGAATTTTAACAAGTTTTTTTTTGAAAAAATATAATTATAATATTTTTTAAAATTGAATTTTTTAATTCGTGGTTTCATGGGAAAAAAATCAAAAAAAATATGGTTCAGGAAGCATTTAAAATGATTTCCAACGATTCCCTTAAATGTTTTCAAATCTATTTTCAAGGAGAAAGGTTTAGAATTTCTTTTTAGTATTCTATATGTTTTTTAAATGATTTTCAAAGAAACCTTTATATTTTTTCAATTTTAGATTCAATGAATACAAATTTGAAAGATGTTTTACATTTAAAAAGTGTTTTAAATGTTTTATATCTTCCTTTATAAAGTTTGTGTTTGTTTTTTAATAAAATGGTTTTAAAAAATAATTATGATTTCAAAATAATTTTTCAAAATAAAAAATGATATTTTCCCAATAAAAACTTTTTAAAATGAAGCATTAAATAATTATTTATATGAAAATTATTTTTGAATTGGTTTTATGAAAAGTATTTTCAATGAAAGGCTATTTACCTAAAGAAATTTTCCATGTGATATTTAAAACTTATTATCTATATTAGATGGCATAATTTATTATATTGAATGATTTACTGTGGATATGATCCAAGAATACCCATCATATTCTTTCTTTAATGGTTTATTTTTAGATTTAATGATTTTTATGACACATGTTTCTCTTCTATAGGTTATATGCTTTTCAAACCCATTTATTTAAATGGGTTACAATTAGATGAAATTATTATAAAACCAATCTATTTTCCATAGGTAATGATATGATAAAATTTAATAATACCCATTTAATTTCATAGGTTATGATATGATATTTATGTAACCCATTTCTTTTTATGGATATGATATGTTGCATGTTATCATATCTTCTGTTAAAAGTATGTGTGATTTTATAATGTGAAGGGTGGGACATATATATCCCTGAAATTAACTGGGTATGTTTATATATATCATGATATAATGATTGGAGTAAATTTGATGGGGTTAATCCACTATGGAGGATGGGGAAACTTGATATCCTATGGGAAAATTTTGAGACCCGATCCACTATGGGAAGATGGGGAAACCCGATCCACTATGGGAATATTGGGAATCCTAAACCATTATGGGAAGATGGGGAAACCTAATATACTGTGGGAATATAGGGAAACTAGATCCCTTAAAATAAAAGGACTCTGACTGGGGATGGTGATGTGTCCCGCCCAATAGGTTTAGTCCCCATTATGTTCCCTATTATGTTTTGGAAATGTGCCTTGACTTATAGGGAATGATGTTACACGGTTATGTGTCTGCCATAAAATCCATGTATTATTTCTTTGATATTATCACATGGTTCATGTTCTTGATTATTTTATAATTCCTTGTCTTATTAACTAAAATACTACTTCCATGTCTCATGACTATGAACCTTCAATGAATTCTATAATATTCAAATGCTAACCTCATGTTCCTGTGCCAATATGTTAATGTTATCCTTATGTATTTCCTTTGTTTTCCTTTGCTGAGCTTTGGATCACACCCCTTTATTATGTTTCTTTTATTAGTTTTTGAAGAAAGGTTTTACATATGATTACTAAAGGGTAAGATATTTCAATAAGATTTTTGAATACCTTTCACCAAACTAGAACAATGTTCTCTAAGATCCCAAAGACACTAAATTATTACGATCCTTGTGTAACGCCCCGACCCTAATTACCTAGAGTCGGTGCATTATTACATAACATTGGCATGATCATGAGAAAGATCAAGTCTCAAAAGACCGATTAGTTTAGTAGCCTTGGAATAACTAGATACATGCATAAATGTTTACATTACATCATAAAGAAAACATCTTGTCTTCATATCCCCTCATACTATCCCTGCAGGTCATTCATAAATTACTTCTTCATAATCCTGGGAAAAATAAAACATTGAAAGGGGTGAGCTCGGATGCTCAGTAAGGATAACATTATAGCAGAAGCTTTCATAAATAAGCATAAACACTTAAGGCAATTTATAACTAAAACAAAAGCCTTTTAAAATTGAACTTCAACATAGTATGGCAAAAGTAAAATGAAATAATGCCATTTACTTACTCACATGGATATTCTACTAGTCGAATGATCACATGAAATATCAATAACCACTTTCATAATGATGGAATGCATAATGCCAGACTATCATAACCACATAGCCAAGGCCTCGTGCCAAGACTACAAATAAGATTTTGCCAAGGCCATGTGCCAAGACACTAGTTTGTCTCATGAGACCTACCGATGCATCGAGGAGCTATAGCGGGCTCCACCCGTCACTTATTAAGTCCAATGCATTCCCATATGAAAAGGTTTAAACATAACGTAAACATTCGTATTAAACTAGCATACGAAATGTCAATACTTTTAACCACAAACCATGAATGGTATAAAAATAGCACATCCACAGTCAAACATAATTCATTCGATACAATATGGAAGATTGTATTGTATCACATTAACCTCAATCAATAATAATGAAGGATTTTGACATATATGAAAATAATCATCAAAACTATTTGAGAGAAATATCCCCCTTTTCTTGAAAACATTTAAAAGTCACACTATTTTTCAAGAAGCCATTTAAAAGTATATTTTTGAATCAAAGTGTCCCATACCACTTTGAAACTTTTAAAAGGAGTTTTAATTTTAAAACTTTAATGTCCATATAAATAAATCCTTAAAACCATTTTTAAAATATGGACATTAATGAGCATGATTTAGAAGAATAATTCTTTAAAACATTTTAAAATGGTATTTTGGTTAGAGTTTCTAACCAAAAGAGAGACACTTGAATACAAATAATTGAGGTAATCAAAACATTGTAATATCATGAGAATAAAGGAATTCATGATATACTATGTCAAATTACATTATATACACCACATAGAAGTGATTCGGTGTATATCATCAAAGAAGTCTCAATGGAATGTAAATTGAGATGAAATTTCTCAAAAAGGTTGTATCCTTAGGTTAAGGATAAATCAATGACATAATTATGTGTGACAAATATAAATACACTAAATATGATTGGATATTCAGTGTAAAACAATCAAAGGACATTCACACATATTCTTGTAAAAAACAATACCAACGAATTGGATGTTTAACTCAACAAATGGAGAATGAGTTAAAATTACTCTTATCAAATTCATATCAATGACTTGAGAATTACCAATGGAGTGATTATGTGTATCAAACTTATATCCACAGGAAGGGGAGTGGAAATTATGACATAATCAAATGAATAGTGATTCCACACATAATCTTGGGGTAATATAATCAATGAAATATGTGTAAATCCAAATGAGTGGAAATTGAAATCTCAAATTCCCTTATCGATTAGGTAACTTAAGAAACATACACCCATGAAAGAAGTATCATACCATGATGATGTAAATACCCATAAATTAAAGTATATTACACAATGAATACGATCATGGGCAGTACACCACATGCAATAATTAAGTGGTGATCAATGGAATTCTCACGGAATTAAAAGTGAGATAAGAAAAACCTTACTTTGTACTTTTTCCTTGGTCGATGGTAGGTTTACCTCCTGTATAATGGTGAAATAATTGTTATTGAATAATACAAGAATCATTTACTTTAATATGATATCATATATGATCTTTTAACATTGATTTGTTAATAATATCTTAGTATTAACGCCGTTTCGGGTGTTAACTTACTCATTTTCTTTTATATGTTTTGTTACATAAGTCATGTTTGTTGTATCTTATTCATATCCAGAATAATATCAAGTCCTTAAACATCATTTTTAAATCATTAAATGATAATTATACTTGAATGGATACGATGGATAATGAATCTCATCGCGTTCGTGGAGACGGTAGTCCGTACGTACGCACGAACGCTACTTCCATTTAATTTTTTATTTTAAAAGAATCGAATCCAAATGATACATAGGTATATTACTATTCCAGTATAATATAATATTTTATATATGTTACTTGGGTTCATTAACACCATCCTTTATTCGTTCCATGTGTGGTATGAACAAGTCATATCATTTTAAGGGGGCGGTAGTCCGCACTTCCTCAAATGAAATTATCGTATGTATATACGACATGAAACGAATAATGGTATGAAATAAAATGGAATTACAGAAGATTATATATAAAATATATATCATTAATATCATATTTAATTACAGTGCCATCATAATGGCCACCATGAGAGGCGGTAAGATGTTTTTGAACAATCATCGTTTCGTGAGGCGTTAGTTTTCCATCCACAGAAACATTATGTTCATCATCCATTAGATGAAGTTGTGTGTATGTGTAGTTTGAATACTTCTTATAACAACATCCTAGTATATTTATTATACTGGTGTTGTTACAAAAGAAGGGAAATAAAAAGAGTTTGGGGGTTGAAGAAGCAAAATAAATGAAAATAATTTAAGAGAAATCGTTACCTTTAATTTAGGTAACTCACTTTGGTTGGAACCAAAGGACTTGTTGAAATGCTTTCTGCCTAAGGGAAAGCTTCAAGGAGGAGGAGGGGGATGTGGGGAGATTATTTGGGCAGAGTTTGGACGAGCCAAGTGGCTTGAGAGGTGTGAGGAAATGAGAAGGAGGAGTGCCCTTTTATAAGAGGGGTGAGGGGCACCTTTGGAAAAGCTAGAAATATTAATTTATAATAAATTCATATTCGGTTTACAATGGCTCCAAAGTTGACTATTCAAAGGTTGAGGTGGGGATAGGTCGAAAACAACTCATCCAATAGAATTTATACAGGTTTGGGTACTTATATTAACCTTATCTTTAAGTATTAACTCTAAGTTAATTAGTTTCACTTTTACAATGTCTCTTTGTATTTTTATATAATATGGTTAATAAACTTACTATATACATCCAAGCGACCCCCAAGTGGTCCATTAATGATTAACCTATCATAATATAATTCTCTTGGCCGAACCTTAGATTTTTAGGAATTTAATATCAATTAATAATATAATATTTGTTTTAAGAACTCTTTTATGTCAATTTTGACACTATTCAATAGTTGATTTTTGTGAAACTCATAACAGATCGATTACTTCGAAAAAAGTCCATTAAATCAATCCTAATATATCATATTAGCCTAGAAAATTAGTTTAATTCATTAAAAGATTCATATTATATTTATTTGGGTATTTATAATATCAATTATTTTAATTTTTTACTATTATAGTAATTACTGCATCATCATTGTGTCATAAATAAAATACATTATATAATGTCTAAAAATTATAAATAAAATATAATTATGTAGGAAATCTTTTTAGATTTCTAATGAATATTTATAATCTAAAATCCAACATATATAACCCTATGTAACAATTGTTTTGCTAAAAGATATATGCTTGTGTCATTTTTGTATTCATTTTAACTTAATTAATATAAAGTGTCATTATCACTTACAAGTGGATCCAAGGGGTCCCAAAATTGACCCAAAGATGCCCATGGTCGACCATGTATCAACCAATAGGGTTAAGACACATTTTAGGGTAATTTAGTATTATTATAATATTATTTTTTTAACCCTTATTTACCGGATTTACCCTTAACCATGGTAAATAAAATATTTACCGCAGTAATTATTCAAAATGTCTAAAAATAAAAGTTACCTATTTACACAATTTGGACATCCTGATTCCAAATATGGAATCCATTTTTCTAAATTCAAAACACAGAAGTGGCAGAAATTAATTTAAAATTAATTCCCGCTGTCAAAACAAAAAGCGTGTTTTTAAGAGATAATAACTATCAAAAGATTGACACTTGTTTATGTTCGGTTTAATTGTAAACTTATGTCCAATGACCAACATTATATTAAATGGTAAAAATATATTCTAAATATACTTTAAAACCACTCAAATTCACAATTTATCACTATTAATTATTTTGATTAAAAAAGTTGTTTTTAATTAAAATTTAGTAATTTTCACTATTCATCAAAATATGAAAGTTATCCGAAAAGTACCAAAATTCCACCTTAGGATAAATTCGATATTCCGAATCCAAAAATGAAGTCCATTTTGAAATATAAAATATATATAATTTCTAAAAGTAGGTATTACTATTCATAACGGCTAGTTTGATTGGTTGTGGTGTGTTAAAATCTCGAAGTTGCGTACAATGCACGTCATTGCATTATTCGAAAGGAAACATACCGAGGAAGCTTGGGGTGTTACATTCCCCCCTCCTTCAATAAATTGCGTCCTCGCAATTTTTAAATTTTTGCTTGGGAATATAATGGAAAGTCCCACATCGGAAAAAGAGTCAATAAAACTGTCACTTTAAAAGAAAGGAAGAGAGGTATAAGGGTCATCCAAGATAACCCATACTAGGATTCCATGTAAGAAAACATGGATATGGATGATAAACTAAGTGTCAAGTTCTGATGGAGAGGGATAGAAATCATGATCAGGAGAAAGTTACCAATGAGAAAACCACAAACTTGTGTTGGGACAAACGACCATTAGTCTCCTAGTAGGAAAGTAAACGGACAACATTTTTTTTTAAGTTACATTACATAAGGAAGAGGAATCCATTTATGATATTGACTAAGAACATTATGAGATATACTTACATTTTAAGTATATTTTCATTCTTTAATAAATTTCCACCACTAACTCATTTTTTTTAAAACGATGAGTATTCAAGAAGACTTGGTCACATTGGAAGAGATAGAATAAACTTCTATAGAATCACATGATCCATGAAGGATAAACCATATATTTACATTGTCTTTGAAGATTAATCAAAACCAAAATGGTCAGTGAATGATCTAATGATCCCCCAAAAGGATATTCATTGAGATAAATATGCACTAATCTTAATTTCTAAAATTAAACCAACAATACCCCAAAGTTAAATAGATACCATTCAATAACCAATTGTCCTTAAAATCCTTTAATATAATCCAAACTAATATTGAAACCCAAAACATAGAAGAATTTGATTATGTAGTCTCCCATGTTAAATTGTATCTCCAAATGACATCAGATACTCTTAAAGTCACATACTCAAAAGTAATTAACCTAATCACATATTCTCTATTATAGGTTAATCATTTCCATAAATAACCCAAATCACTATAAATCCACAATAAAAACGTAGATAGAAATCTATCATTACTCCACAAATGAAACCCCATAGTATTCTATTTTCCTTGGACATATAGTGTTTCCAACAAAGCGAACATCTTCCAAAATAACATTTATCACTTAATCACCAAATCATTTTCCTATACCAAGGGTATTCTTTTGATATGAAATAAGAACCCAAATCAACTTATTATTGATCAATAAAATCATTTAACAAAAAAAAAAGTCACACTAACCAGGGACTTCACGTAGTCCAGTGGTAGGCGATAAATCCCAATCACACTTTGGTTGTGGGTTCGATTCCCACAGCTTTGTCCGACGTGACGGGTTGTCACACGGTCTACGTGTTGTCCTTTTTCAAAAACTATATTTTATAATATTGCCAAAATGAGATAAATTCCTCAAAATACTATATCATAAATTTAACCACAAATGTTATATCATACCTTGAATCTTCATCCCAAATTAGAATAACTTATAATTCTCTCAAACCCCAATGATCATATAAATCCAAATGGTTATTTATACCCAAATCCACAAGAGAAGAGACAATTCTTCCTCAAATATCATTCTCACATGGCAAACTGCGGGGTTACAAATACAAGAGAAAATTATTCCATAGTAAACCCATCAACAAGGAGTGCTAATACTTTTTAAACATTTCTCCAACCATTTATTCCCACATAGCTTCTTCTTTGACCAAGAAAATATCCTATAGAATAGGACATTCACTCGGGTAATGGCCAGGTCCCCTACATTTACGGCAAATGACTGTAAATGGACTCTTGGGACCATTTTTATCTTCTTCCATAGTACTCTTCATTTTTCTTCGGCAATTCTTTACTTTATGTCCTTCCTTCCCGCACGTAAAACATTTCGTTGTCCCATTGAGACACTTTCCTGGGTGTCTCTTTCCACATTTCCTGCATGATGAAAATTGAGGGTTCTTTTCTCCATGGTCTCCATTGCTGGAGCTCTTATCATTTATCACCTTTCTCTTCCTTGTTGAGTCTGGGAGTTGGTTGATATATATGTTGTTGATCATATTTTTGGAAAACTGATTTGGCATAAAGACGATATCTTTTACGCCTATCAACATTCCATTTTGTTGCTCATTGCCACCACCGTTCCCATCTTGTACATCATTCTCAAAGTCACTATGACTTCCTTGGAATCCAGCCATTGACTAAAACCATAAAGCATTGTGTGAGTAATAGTAGTCGTAAAATCATTTAGAGATTAAAATGTCACCATATTCTCAATTTGAAACATATTAGGATTAACCAAGGTCATTTACTCTCATCTTATATATATATTACTTAAATTGGTTTGTAAAGAAAATGTAAATTATCCTAAGCATATCCCCCGGGAGTGTCGACACCAAGAGTGCAGCAAGGCCCGTTGTCGTGCACCAGTTCCCGTTCGAGTCTAGCTCAAAGCGGTGTTTTCGGGTTTTACCCCTAGGTACATCTGTGCCAGAGCCGCCTCTACCTGCTCGTATCCAGACAGGGATGTATTGCTCGGAAAACTCACAAAATCTCTACAATACCAAAATTCTAGGAAGTTCTTTTATACTAATCCTCAAAGTTCATCTTAGGTCTACGTGCTCTAATCAGAGTTTATCTAAATCTAGCTACCAAGGTTTGTACTAAACTTCCTCTGATACCAACTGTAACGCCCCGACCCTAATTACCTAGAGTCGGTGCATTATTACATAACATTGGCATGATCATGAGAAAGATCAAGTCTCGAAAGACCGATTAGTTTAGTAGCCTTGGAATAACTAGATACATGCACAAATGTTTACATTACATCATAAAAAAAACATCTTGTCTTCATATCCCCTCATACTATCCCTGCAGGTCATTCATAAATTACTTCTTCATAATCCTGGGAAAAATAAAACATTGAAAGGGGTGAGCTCGGATGCTCAGTAAGGATAACATTATAGCAGAAGCTTTCATAAATAAGCATAAACACTTAAGGCAATTTATAACTAAAACAAAAGCCTTTTAAAATTGAACTTCAACATAGTATGGCAAAAGTAAAATGAAATAATGCCATTTACTTACTCACATGGATATTCTACTAGTCGAATGATCACATGCAATATCAATAACCACATTCATAATGATGGAATGCATAATGCCAGACTATCATAACCACATAGCCAAGGCCTCGTGCCAAGACTACAAATAAGATTTTGCCAAGGCCTTGTGCCAAGACACTAGTTTGTCTCATGAGACCAACCGATGCATCGAGGAGCTATAGCGGGCTCCACCCGTCACTTATTAAGTCCAATGCATTCCCATATGAAAAGGTTTAAACATAACGTAAACATTCGTATTAAACTAGAATACGAAATGTCAATACTTTCACCACAAACCATGAATGGTATAAAAATAGCACATCCACAGTCAAACATAATTCATTCAATACAATATGGAAGATTGTATTGTATCACATTAACCTCAATCAATAATAATGAAGGATGTTGACATAGATGAAAATAATCATCAAAACTATTTGAGAGAAATATCCCCCTTTTCTTGAAAACATTTAAAAGTCACACTATTTGTCAAGAAGCCACTTAAAAGTATATTTTTGAATCAAAGTGTCCCATACCACTTTGAAACTTTTAAAAGGTGTTTTAATTTTAAAACTTTAATGTCCATATAAATAAATCCTTAAAACCATTTTTAAAATATGGACATTAATGAGCATTATTTAGAAGAATAATTCTTTAAAACATTTTAAAATGGTATTTTGGTTAGAGTTTCTAACCAAAAGAGAGACACTTGAATACAAATAATTGAGGTAATAAAAACATTGTAATATCATGAGAATAAAGGAATTCATGATATACTATGTCAAAGTACATTATATACACCACATAGAAGTGATTTGGTGTATATCATCAAAGAAGTCTCAATGGAATGTAAATTGAGATGAAATTTCTCAAAAAGGTTGTATCCTTAGGTTAAGGATAAATCAATGACATAATTATGTGTGACAAATATAAATACACTAAATATGATTGGATATTCAGTGTAAAACAATCAAAGGACATTCACACATATTCTTGTAAAAAACAATACCAACGAATTGGATGTTTAACTCAACAAATGGAGAATGAGTTAAAATTACTCTTATCAAATTCATATCAATGACTTGAGAATTACCAATGGAGTGATTATGTGTATCAAACTTATATCCACAGGAAGGGGAGTGGAAATTATGACATAATCAAATTAATAGTGATTCCACACATAATCTTGGGGTAATATAATCAATGAAATATGTGTAAATCCAAATGAGTGGAAATTGAAATCTCAAATTCCCTTATCGATTAGGTAACTTAAGAAACATACACCCATGAAAGAAGTATAATACCATGATGATGTAAATACCCATAAATTAAAGTATATTACACAATGAATACGATCATGGGCAGTACACCACATGCAATAATTAAGTGGTGATCAATGGAATTCTCACGGAATTAAAAGTGAGATAAGAAAAACCTTACTTTGTACTTTTTCCTTGGTCGATGGTAGGTTTACCTCCTGTATAATGCTGAAATAATTGTTATTGAATAATACAAGAATCATTTACTTTAATATGATATCATATATTATCTTTTAACATTGATTTGTTAATAATATCTTAGTATTAACGCCGTTTCGGGTGTTAACTTACTCATTTTCTTTTATATGTTTTGTTACATAAGTCATGTTTGTTGTATCTTATTCATATCCAGAATAATATCAAGTCCTTAAATATCATTTTTAAATCATTAAATGATAATTATACTTGAATGGATACGATGGATAATGAATCTCATCGCGTTCGTGGAGACGGTAGTCCGTACGTACGCACGAACGCTACTTCCATTTAATTTTTTATTTTAAAAGAATCGAATCCAAATGATACATAGGTATATTACTATTCCAGTATAATATAATATTTTATATATGTTACTTAAGTTCATTAACACCATCCTTTATTCGTTCCATGTGTGGTATGAACGAGTCATATCATTTTAGGGGGGCGGTAGTCCGCACTTCCTCAAATGAAATTATCGTATGTATATACGACATGAAACGAATAATGGTATGAAATAAAATGGAATTACAGAAGCTTATATATAAAATATATATCATTAATATCATATTTAATTACAGTGCCATCATAATGGCCACCATGAGAGGCGGTAAGATGTTTTTGAACAATCATCGTTTCGTGAGGCGTTAGTTTGCCATCCACAGAAACATTATGTTCATCATCCATTAGATGAAGTTGTGTGTATGTGTAGTTTGAATACTTCTTATAACAACATCCTAGTATATTGATTATACTGGTGTTGTTACAAAAGAAGGGAAATAAAAAGATTTTGGGGGTTGAAGAAGCAAAATAAATGAAAATAATTTAAGAGAAATCGTTACCTTTAATTTAGGTAACTCACTTTGGTTGGAACCAAAGGACTTGTTGAAATGCTTTCTGCCTAAGGGAAATCTTCAAGGAGGAGGAGGGGGATGTGGGGAAATTATTTGGGCAGAGTTTGGACGAGCCAAGTGGCTTGAGAGGTGTGAGGAAATGAGAAGGAGGAGTGCCCTTTTATAAGAGGGGTGAGGGGCACCTTTGGAAAAGCTAGAAATATTAATTTATAATAAATTCATATTCGGTTTACAATGGCTCCAAAGTTGACTATTCAAAGGTTGAGGTGGGGATAGGTCGAAAACAACTCATCCAATAGAATTTAGACAGGTTTGGGTACTTATATTAACCTTATCTTTAAGAATTAACTCTAAGTTAATTAGTTTCACTTTTACAATGTCTCTTTGTATTTTTATAAATATGGTTAATAAACTTACTATATACATCCCAGCGACCCCCAAGTGGTCCATTAATGATTAACCTATCATAATATAAGTCTCTTGGCCGAACCTTAGATTTTTAGGAATTTAATATCAATTAATAATATAATATTTGTTTTAAGAACTCTTTTATGTCAATTTTGACACTATTCAATAGTTGATTTTTGTGAAACTCATAACAGATCGATTACTTCGAAAAAAGTCCATTACATCAATCCTAATATATCATATTAGCCTAGAAAATTAGTTTAATTCATTAAAAGTTTCATATTATATTTATTTGGGTATTTATAATATCAATTATTTTAATTTTTTACTATTATAGTAATTACTGCATCATCATTGTGTCATAAATAAAATACATTATATAATGTCTAAAAATTATAAATAAAATATCATTATGTAGTCAATCTTTTTAGCTTTCTAATGAATATTTATAATCTAAAATCCAACATATATAACCCTATGTAACAATTGTTTTGCTAAAAGATATATGCTTGTGTCATTTTTGTATTCATTTTAACTTAATTAATATAAAGTGTCATTATCACTTACAAGTGGATCCATGGGGTCCCAAAATTGACCCAAAGATGCCCATGGTCGACCATGTATCCACCAATAGGGTTAAGACACATTTTAGGGTAATTTAGTATTATTATAATATTATTTTTTTTAACCCTTATTTACCGGATTTACCCTTAACCATGGTAAATAAAATATTTACCGCAGTAATTATTCAAAATGTCTAAAAATAAAAGTTACCTATTTACACAATTTGGACATCCTGATTCCAAATATGGAATACATTTTACTAAATTCAAAACACAGAAGTGGCAGAAATTAATTTAAAATTAATTCCCGCTGTCAAAACAAAAAGCGTGTTTTTAAGAGATAATAACTATCAAAAGATTGACACTTGTTTATGTTCGGTTTAATTGTAAACTTATGTCCAATGACCAACATTATATTAAATGGTAAAAATATATTCTAAATATACTTTAAAACCACTCAAATTCACAATTTATCACTATTAATTATTTTGATTAAAAAAGTTGTTTTTAATTAAAATTTAGTAATTTTCACGATTCATCAAAATATGAAAGTTATCCGAAAAGTACCAAAATTCCACCTTAGGCTAAATTCGATATTCCGAATCCAAAAATGAAGTCCATTTTGAAATATAAAATATATATAATTTCTAAAAGTAGGTATTACTATTCATAACGGCTAGTTTGATTGGTTGTGGTGTGTTAAAATCTCGAAGTTGCGTACAATGCACGTCATTGCATTATTCGAAAGGAAACATACCGAGGAAGCTTGGGGTGTTACACCTTGGGAATTTTTCTTTGTAATATGCAGAATATTAATCTAAAATTATTTAAAATCCATGTATAATAATAATGTGTCTCTATAGTTGGTATAAAAGGAGCGTTTTTGTCAACCATTGGAAATTATGATGAGAAAATTTTTTTGATGTCCCTAGAAATATTTTTAAGTATGTGTCTAGGTATGTTTCTAAAGATAAGTAAAAGTATATGAAATTTTAATAAAATTATGGTAAAGGATAAGGTGAGTGTTTTCAAAAAAATAAATTTATTTCTGGATAGAAAAAGTGTATATGGATCTAGAATGGATGTACATAGGGGTAAAAAGCCGGAAAACACCGTATTGAGCTAGACTCAATCGAGAAATGGTGAATGAAAAATGATCCTCACTACACACCTGGTTTGATACTCTTGAGGTATATGATTTGGGAATTATCAAAATATTCATAAGCCATAATGATGGATTAAATAAAATATTACAACGAATAACCGATGAAAACCCTAAGGTGTTTTGGATAAAATAGGAAGGAGTAATGATTTATAAATCCTATAAGTATTGTTTTTTCAGGATTATGTGGTTTTCGGCAGTGATAAATATCGCTCACACTATTCATTATGGTGTTATTCAATAGTGGGAACTGAAAGGAACTATGTTAACATTGAATGTTTCATATGTGGAATTTATGGGAATTAAACAAATTGATATCTTAATTGGAGATCCTGTAAGGATAGTTATGAAGGTACATTAGTATTGGATATACTACTGAAGATAAAGAGACCAAAAATTACATGTGAATGGTGTGGGAAGTTCTTTTTGTATTATATTCATTAAAAATTAGAATAATGGTTTAATTGAGGTTGAGGAACCATAATACATGATTCATATTTCATATTCTAGGAAATGATATTGAGGAAAAAGATGATGATGCCTGAGTAATGGTTTGAGAATAAATTTGGATGATTGAAGTGTATATGATTTGGAATTAAAATATTATTTCATATTAATCATAAAATATAAAATTATCATCAGTATAATTTTTCCATTAAGGAATGAAAATAAATTTTGAATGGTGATGAAGACATAGAAAAGTTATTTAATGGAAACATGATATTATGATATTAGGTATGGTAACCCTTAATGTGTTCAATATGATGAGGAAATTGTGTTTATCTTTGATAAAGAGATGATTGATTTGGATAATGAAAAATGGATAGTATTTATGGCTCAGAACATATAAATGATTAATTGTAAAAGTTTTTTATGTTATCATATATGAATTTAACAACTTCTTAGATTTAATAAATATATCCAATCATCTTGGGAATATGTAATCATGCATGTTTTTAAATCAAGTAATTAACATGTTTCAATCGAATATATGATGATGGTATTCACTTTTTTGGAATGTGATAACCATTAACTACTTTGTTCAATATGAAAGATTATTTTTAATCATATTTTGTGACCATTATTATAAATTTTTGGATTTTCATATTTTGGAAGGTTCATAATGTCGACCGTTTATATAATCTAAGTTAAACATAAAATGATGTATGTAAAACCTTGACCCCAGAAGCCCAGAGCCAGTGAAACATTTTAATACAATAGAATGATTAGAAGGATTAAAATATAGAAGGACCGATCAGTTTAGCATTCATGGAAAATAGATTACATACATGAACGTTACATTAAATTCAAAACATAAAATACAACAAATATAATCCTTGTATAACATCATTATTAATCGGGTTTTATCCTTAATTTAATCATAATAAACATCTTAGAATCCTTGGAAAATAAAACATAAGAATGGGTTGAGCTCAGATTCTTATAAAGGTTAATCAATACAATATAATCTTTAGTAAATAAGAATACACTTTTAAGAAAAGTTATAAAACTTAAACATAAGCCTTTTGAACATAGTCTTCCTCTTATTATGGAAAGAATAAATCAAATTATATCATTTAAACATTCACATTGATATTCTAATAGTCAAATTATAACATGAAACATCAATAACTAATCTCATAATGAGTAAATGCATAATTTTGTACCTCATAGCCATACTTTCAAGGCCTCATGCCAAGACCATTACCTTACAATCAAGGCCTTGTGCCAATACACTAGTTTATATCATTAGACCTACCAATGCATCAAGGGGTTATAGTGGGCCCATCCCGTCACTTAGTCCATTCCATTACTCATACGAAAAGGGACAAACATAACCTAAAAATTTGTATTAAAACTACCATATTAAAGGATAATACTTTAACCATAAATTATAAAAGGTATAAAATTAAAACATCCACAGTCAAACATATCATAAACCCTTCAATAAAATATGGAATATTTTATCATAAATAATCAACCTAAGTCAGGCATAAACCAACAAATGATGTTGATTTATATGAAAAATAATATTATAAGACCATTAAAACACTTTTATAGAAATATCTATTTGAAAACATATAATTATCGATTAATTTGTAAAAGAAGACATTTAAAATAGATGTTTTGAGTCAGTGTATCCCATGAAAAATTGAAAAATTTGAAATGAATTATCATTTTAAAAAATTCATGTCTATATAAATAAATCCTTAAATCCATTTTGAAAATAAGGACATTTATGATAAAGGTGTCTCTGTAGATACTTACGTACAAACAATCTTGGATAATAATGAAATTGTGACATTAGACCTTACATAAAAAAATTAAAAGATTCCCTTTTTAAATCTTTTAAATGAATTTAAAATTTACATAAAATGCCTTTTATAACCATTTTATATCTATATAAATAATTATGTAATATAATAACAAGAAAACTGAAATGGTGAAAGGATTAATTATTCAAACATTCAAAGTATCCCATACCACTTGGAACATTTAATTAATAAGACCAATAAAATAAAATTAATATTAGAATATGATGAAAATAAATTTATTCATGATACCAAATAAAATAGGAGTGGTATATAAACCACACACAAGAAACAGGTGGTGAACATGGCTTTTATCTAACAAAAATTAAAAGTGCGATGAAATTCCCTTACCTTAGTTCTGATACTATCCATACGTGTATTAAACACATTTATAATGTTTTTATACAAATTATTAACATAAATTATAATCTTAATTATATTTATGATTTCATATATGATTATTTTATGTCTTTATATTACCAATTTATTATCAATTTCCAGTTAATGCAATGTTTTGGATAATAATCGATTTGTTTATCGTGTGCTTTTTGACTTGTTATTCTTGATCATATTACATAGATCATGATTTAATTACTTATATAATGTATAATATTATTTATATATCATATATATTTATAATATAAATATATATAATAGATAAATACATGAAAAAGAATACACCGTTAATTAATATGTTAGGTCATACGTACGCATGAACCCTATTTCCATTTTCTTATCGTATTGAATCGATGTACGTGAATAACATATATGTAAATATATATATATATATATATATATATTATTCAAGTAGTATTATAATGTCAAATATTTCATACTTATTCATAATATAAATTATTATAATCATTCTTGAATGGTGAACGTAGAAGATGAATCTCATCGTGTCGTAGGGATAGTAAGTCGCACATACGCACGATCGACTGTATCATTTCGTTAATGGTTAAATGGTTTGTAATTGGATGGAATATTTATTGAACCCTAAAAAATAGCATTTTATATTTATTATTTACATCATTTATATTCATCGTTATACCGATCGAAATAATTTATAGACAAAAAAATTTTACAGCATGGCGTGGAGAAGGTAAGTCATTCATACAAACACATAGTGATATTATTTATCCTTGTATGGTTAAAATGAGGAATATGGATATCCAATTATTATATTAACATCTCAGTATATAGATAATATTTGTAATTCCCGAGGATTCTGCAAATAAATTTAATTTTGAATACATGAAACACTAATTCCCTACAAAACACCACTCTGTTATAACCTAACCAGTAAACATAATTTTCCACCTTTATGATTTGAATTTTGAATAATTGACATAAACGATTGTGTTCAGTATGATCATTAGAGTCTGATAAGACAAAATCACTTTTTAATGAATTATATCATAACCTTATGAATAGTAACATATTGTTATGAGTAGTAATGTTGCAAAACAGTAATTTTACTCTTATAAATATTAATGAATAATAAATCGGCCAAAAAATAGAAACATCACCCATGAATGTATAAATACAATTTAAAAATCTTATTGGTATATTTGTAGGTCATAAATATTTTAATTACAATTTTATGATTAATATAGTATTTAAAATGGAAATATATTTTAAAAAAATGTAATAATAAATTGTTACTTTATTGTCATATGGTTATAAGATAATTTTATGAAACCTCGATTAATTTCTCACGGTCTTATAAAATTAGTTATAGTTTTAAAGATGATTTTTTTAATAAATTTTGTTTTTATTTAAAAATAAAATTAAATATATTTAGGAAATCATTTTCAGAAAATTTATTTCTTTTTTAAATTATAAATTTTGATAAATGTTTAGGGTGAATTTTTGGGAATTTTCTAAAATACTAGATTTTTTCATGAATAGTAAAAATACAGTTTTGAGTTTTCAGTTTGATTAATGAAATCATAATGATGTAATAATTAATTTAAAATTATGGTTGAATTTTTTAAATTAAAATATTATATATGATTTTACTATTGAATAATACCATGGTTAAATACCATGGTCAAGACCCTGGTTTTGCAAGAAACACTAATGAGGTGTCCTTTAAAATTAATAAAAAAACTCCAACTCATTTGCTATAAATTCCCACTAATGACTTCGTTTTCATTCATTAAAATCTCATAATCCAAGAATATATTGTATTTTTACCTCCATAGTAGTCCTACAACGGTTTCCTTTGGGCTATAAGGACCGAACCTTCTTGTTTTAGGAGTTACTCTACATGGTCAGGAAATCGTCCACGCTTCTTTTTTTCAAGATTTCTTTATATGTTATTCTCTTTTAATATATTTTTGATTTTGTTGGGATACATAATTACATATACCCCTTAATATAAATATTGTGTATGAATTATGAGATTACAGTTTTATCTCTTCAAAATATTTTATGAATTTTTTATGCGACATTGTTAGGCTGCCGAATTTTCATTATGGATTTCTCAATTTTTATTTAATTTCAAGTTCCATTATTTTATTTTATTTTTAATTATTCGCCTAAATTAATCGAAATGTTATGATAACTCCAGTACCATATATGTACTATAATGTTTTTGTGATAATGGAATAATCCATCATCATCTATCCTTTCCCATTCTTTTATACTTAAATTTTAAACACTATCGGACATGTGTTAATTTATCACATTCAGGGACGAAGTGTTTTCAGTTTCTATTACCATCATCAATTTTGGTCATTAAAAAATTGTAAAGTTTGAAAAAGAATATAATATATATATTATAACTTATTTAAGGTTTGGTAATCTTTTTTTAGTCATGATATTAATTTATAAATCAAAATGAGTTCAATGTGATAAAAAAACACTAATTAACCCAAACAATTATCATTAATGTTTTATAAAATGATTCGTATTCATCAAAAATAATCAAATTAATTTTATAAATATGTAATTTTATGGATGAGTGATAATAAAATATAACTTCAATTTTGTTCAACCATTCTCATTATACATGTTTATCTGTACGTGAATATAAATAATCCAATCATGAAAACCAAGATTGAAAATGCTCCCAAACAATGAAAGTAAATCTCTTAACCCATGAAAAGGCCACCAATGAACATAATAATGATATACTAAATCGATTACCTATATATTAGGTTCTATAATAATTAATTTATGAACATAAATTTTATTATTCATGTCATTAATATCAAGTGAGAAACACCTTTGGACTTAAGGTAAAGATTTTCCACTCGAACCTTCACTTTAATTTGGGTTAATTTTATTATATACTTACCTCACTAAAATTATTATGTATTACTATGTACCATTAATAAATTATATAAGACTGTTATATATATTTATACCAACTATAATAATTCTTTATTTTTGGGGGAGTTACACATTTTAAAGGGCACTTTCAAAAATTCATCGAGAAATAGTAGCACAAATCAAGTGAATTTCTCAATTATTACCCATTTTTAAGAGCTCCATATAATTTGTTTTTAACAAAAAAAATTCTCAAAAAATCAATCTTTTTATTATGATAAAGGCACCTCAAATCAATTATATATATATATATATGTTTTTCCAAAATAACTCTTTTTTTCATTGTAAAAGAGTTTTTATTACAAGAATTACTCTGTGATTTTAAATGAGTATTTCCATCCATATCAACACTCTTGTGGAATATTATGTTTAAATGGGGTTAATTTATTTTGATATAATTCACTATTTTTTTATTATTGATGTTCTATTTTAAAACCATTCACCAATTTACTCTGAATGGTTAGTGTTTGGGCTTTATTTTCGGGGAAAGTTATTTACATTACATATGTTGCTTCAATATGAATATATATGTTATTTATGTTTATCCCCAATCATATGAAGAATTCATTGGACTTAGTAGGTATTTTTTGGGCCGACTATGTCCCCTAATTTCATCTGTAGGTCTCATGAGACAAACTATGGTCTTGGCATGATCCCTTGAAAAAATAGATATTTATGGTCTTGACACATGGCCTTGATGATATAGTTATGATGTACTACATTATGCATTCCCTCATTTGAAAACATGTTCTGATTGTTAGTGTGGTTATTCAACTAGTAGAATACCCATGATTATTTTCTATTATGGATTTATTTATTCACCTTTATGTCCTACTATATTATGTTCACGTTTATTTTTTTAAAGGCATGTGTTTTCAGTTATTTACCATGCCTCATGATTATGTTTATGATATCTACTGCTATATTTATTACCCTAAATGAGTGTTTGATCTAACCCCTTTCTTATGATTCATTTAATCAGGATAGTAATAAGTTAATTATGAATGACCTTTAGGGATAAATTTATACTTGTGGATGTTCCCAATAAAACTTATGTCTTGTATTTCTGTTCATGTAGTAATGATAAATTTATGTATGTATCTTAATTCCAAATATACTAAAATACTCGGTCCTTAGGGATGAATATTCCTTGTTTATATACCTATGTAATAAAATAACATACTGGATTTGGGAAACTGGGGTTGGGTGTTAACAATACTTGAGTTATTACATTGGTATGGAAATAACATAAAAATAGGGAGTACAAGAATAAAAAAACATCAAATGAGGTGATAAAATAATTACCTCATTTTCAGGTGTCTCCTTTTGATTTCCAAAAAATGACTCCATATGATGGATTTCTAACAAAAATGGGACTACTAATATTAATTGAGTGAATTTGGCAATGTAAATGGGTATTTTTTGAATGATCTGAAAGGATTGGGATGTGTGAGTTAATGAGAAGGAGAAATCTCCTTTTATAAGAGAGGGGAAGGGCGCCTTTGGAAATACCAAAATGATTAAATTTTTATAAATTATAATTTAAAGAAAAAAGGATCAAAAGTATATTTTTTTGAAGATATGATGAGTATGGTCCTAAATCCTCTCAACCAATAAAATTTACACATGTTTTTAGTTTCTTTTAAACCTTATCATTTTGGATTACCCTTAATTATTCTCATTTAATTTTAAAAGTGGTAACAACTTTTTAATTTTTAAGAAGCTATTAATTTTACTTATATGGGTTAGATTTACCTTAATTGGACACTTAAGGAACATCAAGGCCATATCATAGTAGCTTTGTTATTTTAAAATATTTTTAATAAATTTAATTAATTTAATACATTATTATATTTTTAAAACATCAATTAAATGAATTTCGACACTATTCACTTTATTTAATTTACATAAAATATAAACATAGAGATAACTTCAAACCAAAATGTAAAATAGTCATCTAACATGTCTCATTAACCAATAAAATTTATTGATGGAAGAAATTATATCAATTAGTATTTATTTTAATATTTATAATATCATTTATTTTATTCTCTCCTTAATAATGAAATCACTACATCATTATTGTGTAAAAAATAAATCTAATTATTTATTGTCTAAAAATTATAAATATAATACCATGATGTAGGAAATATTTTTAGATTTATAATTAAAATTTATTTTTGAGGAGATAATTTATATAAATGTATATTAAAATTCATTATTAAGTAGTTGCATGTTTATAACATCTTTGCATGTATATTAAATTAAATATTCTGTGTCATGATCACACCCAGGTGGCTTACAGAGGCCAAATCTTCACCCCAAGGGTTTTCTAGGTTTTCTATATCTCAAAAAATAGTATTATAAAATATTTTAGGGTAGATTTATATTATGATAATATTATTTCTTCATTTATTTACCTGATTTACCCTTTAACTATGGTAAATAAAAATAATTAATGAAGTTTTTATACATAATATCCCAAAAACGGGCCTATTTACAGAAATTGGACCTTATGATTCCAAATATGGAATATTTTTTCCCCAAATTCAAAACATATACTAAGAAAAACATAATTATAAAATAATTCCCATTGTCGGAACTAAAAACTGGTTTTTAAAAGTTAAAATATTGCAAAAGATTGAAAAGTTTTTACATCGAAACTCATGGTAAACATAATTCTAACCAAAAAAACTTATATTAACTTATAAAAATATATTCTATTTATGCATTAACACATTAAGTAATATAATTTATCCTCCTAAAATATATTTATGAAAAAATTTGTTTTCAATAAAAATTTAGTATATTTTTTCTATCCAACAAAATCTTAAACTTATGAGAGAAATGTCAAAAGTTACTCCAGAGTAAATTTTCATATCACAATTAAAAATGAAGAAATTGATTTTATTAAATAGATTATAGTAAACTATAAAATACTTTACATAAAATTGGTACCCCTTCAAAAGGAGGCAAAATTCAATTTTTTTAAAAATAATTTTTTTTCTCCAAAGAATAGAACATCTTCTTATATCATGTATAGAAAATACATAATATAAATGTTAACATTATATGGAATATATAAAATTAAAAAAGAGTTTAATACTATTCATAACTGATATTTATATGGCTAGTTTGATACGTCGTGGTGTGCTCGAACTCAGTGTTGCGTGTAGGGCAAGCTAAGATGGTGTTGTGTGTAGCGCAAAATTATCATGTGTAGCATAAAAAAATATATATTGAATTTACTTTAAAAAATAAATGTACCATGGAATCTTGGGGTGTTAAATTCTACCGTCCATGAATAAATTGCATCCTCATAAATTAAACATGGGATTTAGAAATATCTTTATTGAAAAATCACAGCGAAAAATGGATTAATGGTACCTTTATTTAATAATAAATAAAGAGATGTATGAAGGTAGCTGAAAATAAAATATATAAGGGTTCCATGTAGAAAAACATGGACATAAAAGAAAAATATAACCATCATGTTCTAATGAAGTGTGATAGAGAACATGATGAACAAATTTTTAACAATCGCAAAGCTCTAAATATGTGATGTTCTAAGGGATTAATTTATTCATCTGAAAAAGTACTAGGATATTATTTTTGGTTTAAAGATCATTTCCCAAGAGTTTAAGAATTATTTTACTATTAAAAAAGGAATTAAAATATTTATTTTCACGATATAAGTATAGTCTCATCCTTTGGTTGTGCATTGATCAATTATCACCTAATCCCTTATACCTATAAATGAATGTGAAAAACCACTTTCTCATGCCTCAAGAAGATTTGATAAATCATAAGTCCCAAAATTATTTCACTAATACATTAAATGATTATTATAAAAAAAAGGTAATCCCAAAGTATCCAATTTTTTCCTTACTCCATTATAACCTTAAGACATTTCCAAAATACTTCCATCCAAATTCACTATGAAAAAAAATATCGAAAATTACAAAATCATTCATAATAGTAGATTCCCCATACAATGTAATGTAGCGCTTATTATGACCTACAAAATATTTGATCACATTTATAACATTCATTAAAACATTCATTCCTCCAAACCCTTATTGAATAAGTATTTTTGTACAATCCTTATATATCATATTATTCTTATAACCATAATTAAATAATTATTGAACATGAATACATTAATTAATCCACTTCGACCAAAGTAACAAAATTAGATTTTTCTTGATCCATTTGCTTCTACTGATCTATATTTTTTGGGCCCTTTGAAAAATAATTTTCATAATGTCCCATCTCTTTAAAATAGTATCACTGAAAATTGGCAGCGGCTTTCTTTCCCTTACAGTCAAGAGCCCGTTGACCTTTGTCTAAACACTTGTAACAAAATACCATTTTATTTTAGAATGTACCGTTATGTTTCTTCCCACAATTATCACATATGGTTAAATCCTTCTTTACGTTTTCCCATTTATTCATATCTTGTTTAATAATTTTCTTCTAATCTTTCTTTAAATTTATGTAATAAGACTTAGAAAATTATTTTTTCATCTTGATAGCACATGATTCTATATCTTCATATGATGAGAAATATTTTGAGACCACTGGCCGTTAGAGGAATGGTTTTGGCCCATAAAATAATCGAACAATATTACTTCTTAGGATACATATGTAGTATATACCATGTCTTACTAACCTTGTGAAGATTGCCTAATAATTTTCAACATTTTCGCCCACCTTTTTTCTAAGGATAAAAAATTCCTTTCTATATCATCTCGTTGTTCACAAGGAATGTATTTATCTGTGGAAATTTTTTTAAATTCCCTCCATTTAATATTTTCTACTTCTTTTTCCTCATTTCTATATTGAATTAATGACCACTATTGATATGCATCTCCTAAGAGATGATAAACTTCCATGGAAACATTCTCCATTTCATTACTTCCCAAATAATGAAATATCATTTTTATGGAACTTATCCATTTCTTAGATAAAAATATATTTGTATTACCATTGAATATCAGAGGTTTTTTTCTCAAAAAGGACTCTAACATTGATCCTCCACATTGTGGTTCAGGTTTCTCTATAATGTTAAGGATTTTATTCATAACATGAGTCTTCTGTTCTAGTATAAGCATAAGGTTTTTAGTACCCATTGCTGTTCCTGCTCCAACATCATTATCTTACATAGGAGGGAAATACCTGAAAGGGTTATGTGCATTGTTTTGATTTCTATTTCGTCCTTTACAGAAGATTATGATATGAATCATAAATAATAATTTCAAATTAATAAAATACATAACATAAAATGAAAAATTTATGCATACCTAATCCATTATAATAAAAATGGTTTCTTTGATGACATAATTACCCATAAATACTTCATAATGGTTTTCAACGGAAATGTGAATTATCCTAATCATATACTTGAGGAGTGTCAACCAAGGTGCGCATTTAGCCCTATTGTCGTGTACTAGGTTTCCCCAATTCAATCCTAAAAAACCTGGTCACAGTTATTACTCTGATGTACATCTGTGCCAGAACAATGTACACATGGAGTATCTAGACAAGGAAATAATTCATAGGAATATCCATATAATCTTCAAATTTCCATAATTTAATGATGTTCCTCTATACTTATCCCCAAATTCAATCTTAGTGTTTTAATCCCTAATAAATGTTTTCTAAATATAATATCAAAGGTTATTTTTAAACTCTCCATGATACCAATGGTAATGCCCAGAGCCTAGAAACCCGATGTCGGGGCATTATTTTAATACATTGAGCAAGACTACAATTAATAAAACCCCTAAGTACCGATTAATTTATCATCCTTGGAAAATATACTACATAGATGAAATTTATATAAAAATTTAAAATATAAATATAACATTGATAACCCTTTGAGAATTGGATTATTATCTTTGCAGAAAAATGAATATATTTGTAATAAACTTCATAGAATCCTAAGAAAATGAAACATAATAAATGAGTGATATGAGTTACTCAGTAAGGTTAAACAATATTGTAGAATATTTCATAAATAAGAATTATCTTTTAAGACAAGGTATAAAACTGAAACACATGACTTTTAAAAATAATCTTCAGTATAGTGTGGTAATAATAAATCAAATTATTCCATTTAATCATTCATAAGGATATTATACTTGTTGAATAATGTCATTAAATTTCAATAACTAATCACATAATGAGGAAATACATAATTTTAGACATCATAACCATATTTTTAAGGCCTTATTCAAAAACCATTACCACACCATCACGACCTTTTTCCCAATCATTAGATGGTCTCATAAGACAAACTAACGCATCAAGGGGCTATAACGGCCCCCTCCCATTACTTAATAAGTAAAATTCATTCCTTATATGATATGGTTGAAACATAACATAAACATTTGTATTAAAAATAACATATGAAATGTTAATCCATTAATCATAAACCATGAATCATATAAAAATATCACATCCACAATCAAAATATAAAAAACCCTTCAATATAATATGGAAGATTTTATAATAATAAGTCAACCTTAATCAAGCATAAAAAAAAGAAAGAATATTGACATGGATGAAAATAATATAATAACATCATTAAAACTCTTTGAGAGAAATATATCTTTGAAAACATATTAAATCCAATCAATTTATTAAAGAAGAAATTTAAAATAGATTTTTTGATTCAATGTGTCTCATAAAACCTTGAAACTTTTGAATGGAATTATAAATTTAAAAAATTCATTTCTATATAAATAAATTTTAAAACCGTTTTGAAAACATGTACATTAATGATAAATATATCTCCATTTATACTTATATATAAACAATCTTGGATAATAATGAGAATGTGAAATTAAACCTTAAATTAAAACATAAAAAGATATATATTTTAAAAAATTTGAATGACTGAAAATTTGACCAAAAAATCTCTTTTATAACAATTTTATATCAATATAAATTGTTATGTAAAATAAAAACAAGAAAACTGAAATGGTTAAAGGATTAATTCTTTAAACATTCAAAGCATCACATACCACTTTGAATATTTAAATTATAAGAGTAATAAAATCAAATCATTCTTATAATACCATGAAGATGAATTTATTCATGATATTAAATATAATAGGATCAATAAATACACCACACACACGAAATAGGTTGTGAACAATCATTTTTTCTCCGGTAAATTAAAAGTGAGATGAAATACCTTACCTTATGTCTGATACTCTTCGTACGTATCCACAACTACTGTGTAATGTTTTTAATAATATTATTTACATATATCAGAATCAAAATAATATTTATGACATCATATATTATTATTTTATGAATTTATATTACATATTTATTAACAATTCCAGGTTAAAGCAATGTTTTGGGAAATAATCACTTTGTTTGTTGTACACATTTTTACATGTTATTCTTGATCATATTAATTATATCATGATTTAATTACTTTCATGATTTATAATATGATTTATATATCTTATATATTCATAATATAAATATATATAATAGATACATATATTAAATTAAATACATCGTTCATGGAGATGGAAGGTTGTACGTACGATTGAATGTTGTTTCCGTTTTCTTATCGTATTGAATGGAAGTAATTGAAGGACATATATGAACATATATATATATATATATATATATATATATATTCATTATAATGTCATATATTTCATACTTATTTATAATATACTTTATTATAATCAATTAGAATGGTGAACATCAAAAATGAATAACATCGTGTCCTGGATACAGTTAGTTATAAGTATTCATGAGTGACAGTATCATTTCCTTAATTGCTAAATGGTGTGGAATTGGATGGAATAAAAATTTTATGGAAATAATATAATTTTATATATATTATTTACATCCTTTATATTCATCTTTATACGAAATGAAATAAATTATAGATGAAAAATAGTTTACACCACGGTGTGGAGACGGTAAGTCGTAAGTAAACACGCATGGTGATATTGTTCTTTGTAAGATGGATAAAATTAGATATATGGTTTTATAATTATTTTAATAACATATAATAGTATGTATGATACTATATTTTTTAGTTTTTAATGTAAACAAAAAAGAAAGAGGAAGTTGAAGAATAAAATAACTTTGAAAGATTTTATAAAACAATTACCTCTTTTCGGGTTTCTTCTTTTGATTTGCCCAAAAATACACATTAATATGTGTTTATTCCCAATGTGTGGCCTCTAATATTAATTAATGGAATATTGGAGACTAAATTGGTAGGTTCTGGTAGAGATAAAGGGCTTTAGAGGTGTTAGTTAATGAGAACGGGAAATTCCATTTTATAATAGAGGGGAGGGGAACCTTTAGAAACACCAAAACTATTAATTTATTATAAATCAATTTTTAAATAAAAAAGGAACCAAATTGTATTATTTTTAAGCTAAGATGATTATGGGTGGAAATAAACTAAACCAATAAAATTTATTCATTTTTTTAGTTTCTTTTAAACATTATCTTTTTTGTGTACAATTTATTATTCTATATTGAATTTAAAAGTGGTAACAACATTTTAATTATTAATACGATAATAGTTTTACATATATGGGGAAGATTTCCCAAAATTTGTAACTCAATGAACTTTCCTTACTTATAAAAGTTACTTCATGATTTTCAAATTTTTTTCGTATTTTTAAATAATTTAATATATTATTGTATTTATAAAACATCAATTATGTCAATTTTGACACTATTCAGTTTATCTAATTTACATAAAATATAAAAATACAGATAACTTAAAAAATCCATTTAATTGTCTTATAAAGAAATCACTACATCATTATTTTGTCAAAAATAAATTAAATTATTTATTGTCTAATAATTATAAATACACTACCATGATTTAAGAAATCGTTTTAAATTTATAATTATAATTTATAGTCAAATATATCATAAATATAAACCAATATTTAAGTTATTTTAGTAAGGAGATACATATTTTTATCATATTTGGCTTTATTTTATATAAAAAGTTATAAGTGTCATAATCACACCCAACTGGCTTCCAAAGGCCAAATTTTCACCCCAAGGGTTTTCCTAGTCTTCCATGTTTCATTCAATACGAATAGAACATATGTTAGGGTAGTTTTATATTATATAATATTATTTTTCCCCTTATATACCCGATATACCCTTTAACCGTGATAAATAAAAATAATTATTGAAGTTAATATTCATAATTTCAAAAAATAAAAGGGTACTATTTAAATACGTTAGAAATTATGATTCCAAATATGGAATAAATTTTCCCAAATTAAATATATATAATTTTTATAAATTAATTTATGACTATTCTAGTTTTCGAAACAAAAAATGGGTTTTTAAAATTTAAAACATTAAAAAAAATTAAAACGTTTTTACCTCAAAGATCATGGTAAAATAAATTACAATTACCAAAATTATATTAAATTATAAAAATATATTCTGTTTATACTTTAAAAACATTAAATAATATATTTTATCCTTCTAAATTATTTGGATGAAAAATTTTGTTTTTAAAAATAATTTAGTATATTTTTACTTTTCATCAATATTTATAACATATCCAAAAAATATCAATAATTCCTCCAATGTAAACAATCATATCTCACTTCCAAAGAAGAATATTATTATTTTTTAAATAGAATATAGTAATGTTTAAAAAAACGTGATATAAAATGGGTCCGCCATCAATGGGAGGAAAAACTGTAGTTTTTGAAAAATACATCATTTATCCGAAAAAAGAAACTTTTTCCTATATCATTAATAGAAAATAAATAAGATTAATGTTATCATTATATGGAATATGTAATATTCATAATTTGGTTAATAAAATTCATATATTATTTTTAAGTAGCTAGTTTGATTGGTCATGGTGTGCTCAAAATCTATTTTTCATGTAGCACAAGCTAAGTTGGTGTTTTGTGTAGTGCAAGCTTATCCTGGTGAAGCATACAATAAATGCTATGGAATTTTTTAAAAAAATTAATCATACCATGGAATTTTAAGGTGTTATAAACTATTTGAGATTAAATTCATATCTCATCACATCAGGATTTATATATATTGTATAATATATTCAAACCACTTTGTATTGATATTAAATAATTCCATATGGAATAAATTATCACTCTACCACATGATCTATTATTAGTTCTATAATAAAAAATTATCCTTCATTTTTTAGAGTAAGAGATGAACTGGAAATTGATCAAGTCACAACTAAAGGGTGAGATTGTACATATGAAAAAGTATAAAATAATGTATGTATATTTCTTTAAGTCATATAAAGTAATTGAATTCTTGAACTCTAGGAAAAGGATATTGAAAATGATTTATCCTAAATCCTATGTTTACATTAAACTGATGGTCTAATAAATTTTCATAGATTTATGGTTATGAGTCTATTAACATTCCATTGACCATTCACTTACTGGTGATCAATGATCTCTATCAATTTTTATAATTATTTATGTTTCTATTCCTGTCAAATCATTACTTTATAGCTATTTTATCCTATTTTTAAACTTTGTTATATTATACATTGGGTACCCATTATGTTTTGAACATTCCCTTTTAAAAGGAAGTATAAGAATTCATTTTTACGATGTTTGTTTACATGAATAGAAATTTCAAGTATAGACCCTTTCATAATCTAGATGAATTTAAAGTAAGAATGCCATTTTAAGAGGAGTATGATATAACATCCTATGATTTTTTGAATTATTTTTTTCAAATTTAATTTAATTTAATGATATTTTTCATTTTACACAACAATAAATATATCTTTTTTTATATGAAAACACTATGTGTGCCCTGATTTATACATAAAACCAAGTCAATCATGAACTACATGAAACACAGAGATTAGATTTCAGCACATGAAACACTATCTTTGGCTTGTATTACACAAAATAATGAGTCCCTTCGAAGTCTTGTGATACACGCAAGGATGATGTTTATCAAACCACAAGATATTATTAATATTATTACTGAAATGATGTTATAGATACCACAAAGATGCTTGAATGGAAGTTAAGAATAAGATTAAACAATTATAAAAATATCATTTACAAATGTATATAAAATTAATCCTTTAGTTATCAATTAATATAAGTGAATGTAATAACTATTTCAAATTAAAGAAATTACTTTTCTAAGAAGGGAATTTTTCTATGTACAATCACAATTTTATCTCAATTATATAAATAAAAAACTTTTGATTAATTTTTTCAATAATATTTATATATTATATATTCAGTTAGTATATTATATATTCATCTAATAGAATTGATTGGTATAAGATAATAATAAATCCAATTTAATAAATAAAAAGATATATTTTTATAAAAGACCATTTTATGATTTTTTAATGTTTAACCTGTCATAAATATATTTTTTAACACTTTCACATGTTTTATTTTACAAAACAATTTTTTTTCAAAAAAGGAACATAACCAATAGACTATGGTGAGTTTTTTGTAATTTTTTATGAAGTTTCATTTTTCAATGAATAGTGAATAATTCTGAATATTTATTCAAAACTACTTTTTCATATAATTTTATATAAGGTTAAATTATATTTTTCGTTTATTTTAAAGTTAAATTATATCAATAACACATCAATTTATCTAATTTAATTAATTTTAATTAATTTCACTTTAAAATTCGATATAAAAACATCTAAATACTTTGAGAATTTTTACATTAAAAACTAAGTGATTCCTCTCATCTATAGGATTAAATGTGAATTAATTTCTGCCGCTTATATGATTAGAATTTGTTAAAATGGATTACATATTTGGAATCAAAATAATATATAATTTCAGATAAATTCAACTTAATTTTATAAAAATATATTATTGAATGTAATTAAATTTAATTACATTCATTAAGAGGAAAATTAGGTTTAAAAGGGACTAAACCTTACACTTAATGGCTAAAGTAACCTAAAAACATGTCCAAAATCCATTTTCTGGCCAAATTTAGACCCTATAATCCCATCTAAAAAAACAAAATTCATTATTGGAGCCACATTTCATAGGAAAAATGTGGGTGTAATTCTATTTTCCAAAATTTACAAGAATTCCACTCCCCCTCCACTTTAAAATGCACTAATCCATCCCATTTATTAATACATATAAAGCCCTTTGACTCACAAAAACTATACACAAATAATCTCACAACATATCTACTGAAGAAATAGAAGCCAAAAGTTGGAATTAATTCTAACTGAAGATGTACTTTGGTAAAAACCAAATGTAAGTACCAAATAACAAGGTATCATTATTTAGCGATCATATTTTGATTCATTTACTTATCCTCCCCTTTAATTATTTTTATATTGTGCTTATATAATAACAAAAATATCCTAAATATACATATATGTTGTTATTATAATTTTTTTAACTAAACATTCACATGATTCCATCTAATGGGTAACAAACATACTATTCTTGTGTATGGTGAACTACAGCCACGTGAAATGATGTCATTCATTTTTCCATTAACACCTCTCGCAGTTGGGAGTTATCATTGAAACTATATTTTTATATGATATATATGATTTTGATTTTTTTTTATTTTTTTTATTTAATTATTATATAGACCATAAATTCATACTTTCAAATTTTTGTAAATATGATATCATTTTTTGCAGATATCTGGACTACTATATCCTTAAATCCATGTGATTAGATCACACTCTACATGAAATGTTTTAAGGAAGGGTTTGGTGAAATTATATGATATATATTACATAATAATTAAAATTTAATAGTATTATATATATATATTAATATATTTAATTTACTTTCTTTTAATACGATAATAAAACAGAAAAACACTCTTGTTTACGTACGACATACTGTCTCTGTGAATAGTGTATTGAATTTCATATTTCAATATTTCATAGATTATTATAAATAAATATATACTGAATATATATGATATTTATATAATGCATTAAATTACAGAAATTGTTAAATCATGATCTATGTGAGGATCGATAATAATAAGCCAAAACATATACAAAAAACAAAGCAGATATTACCTGAAACATTACATTAACATAGAGTTGTTAATAAAATGGTAATATAAAGTCATAACCCAATAATATATGGTGTTATATATAATAATATGGTTATTTATTAGACTTATAATTAAATTATATATATTATATCATAGCTTTGAACATGTATGAAAAAATTCAAGGCTTAAGGTAATTGAGTTTCATCTCAATTTTTTTTTCCATGAGATACAGGTCGTATTCCCCACTTGATTCATTTTTTGAAATGTATATACATCCCAAGTATGTATTATATTATTATTACGATTAAATATATGGTAATTTTTATATCCATTTCATTGTATTTCATTAATGTGGTTTATGTTGCAAAAGTAGCCAAGTTGTTAATGTAATTTCATCTCACTTTGTCTTCATTGAGACACATGCCATGTTATGCACCTATATTTCTCTATGTGGCGTATATACAGCCTTCGTCAAGTTATATCAGGAATATAATTATTTTCATGACATTTTATGCTTCATGAAATTTTATTATTTTCATTTTATTATGATTCAATGTTACCAATGTAGTAATTGTTTGATGTTAAAATATTGTCGTTTATCAAGATTATTTATGATTATGCTTCCATTGATGAGTTCTTATGATAACAAAATCAATAAATCACTGTAAATTTTATACCCTCTAGTTATTAATGTTATATCCAATTAATTGTATTATTTTTCAACTCTTATGAACTTATGATAATTAAGAGGTAAGATTATTGTCATTTTCTGATTAGGTAAATATTCTAAAAATTTAAGGTGAAAAGGGAATGTTCAACATGTACGGATTTATCCATTATCATGAATATACTTACTTTTAAGCATCCCTTTATTGTTTACAAGATTTATTTTTTTGAAAAATTGTTTTGATAATATTATATGAAATTTATTGTTTTTAATGATGGTTGTCAAAGAAAACGTTTTTCTATTTTTTTGATTGAAAAAGTGTTTTAAATGATTTTCAAATCATCTTTTAATTGTTTTCGAATTTAATTTCAATGAAAAATATTTTAAAAAATGTTTTAAGATTCAAGAAATTTTTTAAATTATTTTTTAATTTTACAATAACTTTTTTAAAGCTATTTTCAATGAAAAAATTTTCAATTATTTTTTATATTTAAAAAGAGTTTTAAATGCTTTCTAGCACCCATTATTAGTTTTCAAGTTTATTTTGAAAGAAAATGGTTTCCAAAAGGCATTATTTTTTACAAATAATTTATCAAATATAAAAGGATATTTTCATCATTTAATATTTTAAATGAAATGACAAATCATTCATTATAAGAAATGTATTTTTGAAATGGTTTTATGAAAATTATTTTCAATGAAAGGATATTTAACATAAGAAATATTCTATGTGATATTTTGAAATACTTCTCTATCTATGTTTTCATACATTGTTATAGTTTATACATTACTATGGATATGATCCTAGAATACCATTCAGATTCATTTTATAATGGTTTATGTTTAGATGGAAGGATGTTTAAGACATATCTATCTCTTCCATGTGTTATATGCTTTTGATACCCATTTCTATTCATGAGTTACGCTTTGATGAAATTATTTTTATATATAAATAATTTATATAAGTAATGATATGATAAGATTTTCAGGTTAAAATTTCATTTTAATGGTTATGATATGATGTTTATGAAACTCATTTCTTATTCTAGGTCACGATATTATGAATGTTTTATTATATTATGAAACATGTAGGTATGATTTTATTAAGTGTTCAGTTGGACCTATATTTACCTCCAATGCAATGGGTAATGTTATATTTCTCATGATATAATGTTGGGAGTCATGTATATGGGCTTGATCCGCTATGAAAGATGGGAAACTTGATCCAATATGGTAAGATGGGGAGACCCGACCCACTATGAGAATATGGGGAAACATGGTCCATTATTAGAAGTTGGGGAATCCCAATCCACTGTGGTAATATAAAGAATGATATGATAGGGAAACCCAATCGACTATAAGAATATAGGTAAACCTGATCCCTTACAATGAAAGGATTACGACTGGGGATTGTGGTGTGTCCCGACTAGTGGGTCCAGTTTCCATGAAGTGCCATGTTATGTTTTTTTATTTCACATTTACTTATACGGAATTATGTTACATTTTTATGTGTCTTCAACAAATTTTAAGTCTTATGTCTTTGATATACTTACCGTCTCCATGAACAGTGCATTTCATTTCTTAGCTCTAAATGTTATGTACTATTATAAAAACATGTATATACTGTATATATATGATATATATGATATCCAAATCATGAATATCATTCTGGATATAATGAACCTTTGACAACATGGACAATATTTAAATATAAGGTGTTTATTTTTACTGAAGTAACAAATATCGACAAAATTAACGTTATTAACTTAAATGATTGCATAATTTTTATAACATGGTAATAAGTTATATAAAAGGAATAATAAACTTGAAAAATGTTGTTAATTAAGTAGAAATTAACTTTAGTTTATTATTCAGGAGATTAATGAACGATCAAGTCAAGTCGGACACGAGGTAAGGGACTTCCACTCAATCTCATTTCATTGAGGAATATTTTGTTTTAATACACGACTTTATTTTAAATGCTATATAAACACCCTTTAATTTTCAAAGGGAATCCTTTTCTACGAACCATTTTACTAAACGAAAAAAGAGTGTTTATTTTAATGTATGTTGTGACAGACACCTTTTCTTCCTTCGTAAGTATTATTTAATCATTGGCCTCCTTAACAAGCCGTAAGGATTTTTAAAGGAAAAATAAATATTGTATACTCTTTTTATATATTTTGGTAGTTATAATGATTTTGAGAATATATTTATTATTTTTATATCTTGAAATGATATTTTATTATTACAATTTGGAAATGTTATCATTCCTTTATGCTTATTTTATGTGTTTTGATCATGTTATGGTTCTTGGGAATTATTTACGTATACGGGTGGTTTCGTTATAAACCTAGGGAGGGTGAGCTCGAGATAGCTCTCCAATGCATTGGGTATCATGACAGAGGTAAACATGAATGTTTCTTCTAAGAGATTTAGGCAATATACTGTGATGGGTATTCCAAAGTAACTCCCTATGTAGTTGTGATAGCTACAATGTAAGTATGATATAGATGCCACAATTTACGTTTATGATTTATATGTTTCCTACATAAATCATATAATTTCATGAGGTGATTAAAATAGTTCATGTTTTGTATGTATTTATGAAATAATATTTTCAATCATTGTTTTATAACCCTTACCGAGCCTTTAATGCTCATACCATGTTTTGAAATGTTTTCATAGGACTTAAAGATGAATTGGGTCAAGGATGGGATCAAAGAAAAGTCATGCTGTATAAAACATGGAACTAGACATGAATCTTTTTTTAAGAGTTTTTATTTTATGAAAAAATTGGAAACTGTGTAGACATGTATACCTTTTAATCTTTTGAGATGTAATGGTTATGTCCCAATTCTCTAAAACTCTAAACCTAAAAATATCCTCAATGTGAATTATTCATTTAACTCAATATTATGTATTGTTTAAGGCTGGGTCCTTATAGTTGGTATCAGAGGTTGTCTTAGATATCATTAAGAATTTGGGTGTTGTAAAATTAATGTCCATATAGTAATTTATGTTTATATTGAAATCATATTGCATTTATAGATTTCCATGTAGCTTCTCTTAAGATATTTTTTTGTTCAGAATGGTTTTCCACAGAGAAAACAGGGAAGCTATGTTGGGACAACATCAGGAGGAAGACAACCTTCCAAATCAGCAACCTGAGATGGTCGGAATCAGAACTGAATAGTTTGTTGTAGTGATGACACAGTTGACTGTGGGGATAAATCGTGGTGGTATCAATGTATGAGATCAGCCAGATCAACCACATAGGAACATGTCAGTAGTGGAGCATTTCATGAGGCAACATCCAGCATCATTTAGAGGATCATTTGACCCTATGTTTGCTGATTGGTGGATGAAAGCACTGGAGAAGATTTTTGATGTCATGGGTTGTTCAGAACATCAAAAAGATAGTCTTGCAGTTTACCATTTTGAAGGTGAAGATGATCAGTGGTGGTCAATGGTGAAAAATATCAGGGATAGTGAGGAGATTGAGGCTATCGATTGGGTTGAATTCACTGTTATATTTCTTGAGAAATATTTTCTTATGGTGGTTCTTCTTAGGAAGGTAAAAAATTCCTGCAATTGAGGCAAGATGATGACTCAGTGGCTACTTATAATGAAAAATTCCCTCGACTGTCAAGGTATGCTACAAATTTCATAGGAGATCTTGATATTAAAATAAACCATTTTTACTCAGGATTAAAGCCAATGTATCGATGGGATTTAGCTTCTTGTGAGTTCAAAAGTTATGAAAAACATGTTCGTTGTGTGGAGAAAGTGGAAATGGAGTTTTTCGATGATCAGTTATTCTTTGAAAAAAAAAACAGAATAAGAGGTCTTGGTGGCAGGAGAAAGGAAAGAACTCTTCACAAAAGTATGATGGTAAGAAAATTATGTTTACAGTTTGTGAAAATTGTGGTAAAAATCTTGTTGGGGAATGTCTTTTTAATTCTGGTATGTGCTACCGATGTGGTAAAATGGGATAGAAGGCTTATAATTGCACTTAAATATATCTGGGTAATGGTAAGAAAAATCTGATTTACAGTTAGTAAAATGTTTTATGTGCAATGAAATGGGTCATTATGGAAATGCATGTCCAAAAAATAACTCAACCGAAGTAAAGTATCCAGAATAAAAGCAGAAAGGGGTGGTGAAATCCTTTCCAAATACTTCAGTAGATGTAGGGCCATCATATGAAGTAGTATCGGGTACATTGTTTGTTTGCTCAGATTATGTCAACGTGTTGTTTGATTTAGGGTCTACACACTCTATCACTCATGAGAAGTTTTCCAGTAAATTTGGAATTCCATCTCATGATATCAATACTGAACATATGGTAAAAATACCTAGAGGAAATGTTGAGATAAAAAGAAAACATAAGAACATTAATTTCCTTCGGTGCGGAAAGAATCTACCAACAAACCTTATTTTTTTTCCTCTAGTAGAGTTTGATGTTATATTACTCATGGATTGGATTTCTGTTTATCATGCTACGATTGAATGCAGAGCTAAAGAAGTTTCATTCCAGAATGATTTTCAGTTTGTATACAAGAATGAACCCTTGCATTTGATAACATATCAATAAGTCAAAAAGCTGGTAAAAGATGGATATGAATGATACCTTGCACATATTGTTTAAAACAATGGAACTGTTTAGATTAATGATGTGCTAGTGGTAAATGAGTACCTTTATGTTTTTCCTGATGAGTTGTCTGGTATTATACCTGATCGGGAATTTGAATTTACTATTGACTTAGTTCCTGATGCTAATCCAATTTCAAAACCCCCTTATCTTAGGGCTCAAATTGAACTTTTAGAGTTAAAGAAGAAATTGCAGGAGTTATTAGATAAGGGTTTCATTCGACCTAGCACATCACCATGGGGTGATCCTGTCTTGTTTTTTAAAAAGAAAGATGGTTTAATGAGACATTTCATTGATTATAGAGCATTGTATAACATCAATGTTAATAATATGTATCCTTTTTCTCATATCGATTATTTGTTTGATCAGCTCTAGGGAGCTCAATAATTTTCAAAGATTGACATCCGGCCAGGGTACCATCAGTTAAAAGTAAAGGAAGCATGCATTTTAAAGACTGTTTTTTCTAATAGATAAGGCCATTATCAATTTGCAGTTATGCCTTTTGGATTAACCAATGCACCTACTATATTCATGGAACTTATGAATAGAATTTTTTGTGATTCAATGGATAAGTTTGTGGTTATGTTCGTTGATGAAATTATGTTTTATTCCAAAAGACATGAGGAACATGAAATTCATTTAAGGGTTGTCTTTCAAACCTTTAAAATAAAAAAACTACTTGGTAAATTCATAAAGTGTGAGTTTTGGTTACAAAAAATTCGTTTCCTTGGTCACATTGTTTCAAAAAATGGCATAACAGTTGATTCTGCTAAAAAAAGTTGTTGAAGAATGGCCAAGAGCCCCAAATATAACTGAGATTCATAGTTTTCATGGTTTGGCAGTTTATTACTAGAGGTATGTTGAAAATGCTGCACGGTTATCCAGTCTAATGACTATGTTAACTCGAAAAGGTGTTCTATTCATCTGGACAAAAGAATGTGATGATTGTTTTCAGGAATTGAAAAGAAGATTGGGGAATGATTCAGTTTTGGAACTGCTTTCCAGAAATGGTGAGTTTGTTTTCTACAGTGATGCTTCATTGAAAATACTGGGTTTTTATCAAATGAAAAATGATCAGGTAATATCTTATGATTCAAGTCCGTTGAAACCACATGAGTTAAATTTCCCTACAAATGATTTGGAAGTAGTTGCTGTTGTTTTGGCTTTAAAATTTTGGAGTCATCATTTGTATGGAGTGAAGTGTGAAATATGTACTGATCATAAAAGTTTGAAGTATATATTCACTCAAAAAGAATTGAACATGAGACATAGGAGTTGGTTGGAATTAATCAAGGATTATGATTTCACGATCCTTTATCATCCGGGGAATGAAAATTTAGTGGATGATGCTTTGAGTCGAAAAAATAATACATCATTAACCATGATACATTTGGAAAAAGATCCTTTGGTTTTTGATTTCATGAATTATGGCATAGAAGTTGATGGTGTAGGAAATTCTTCTGTTTTGTTTCAGGTGTCAGTCAGATCATCTCTATCAGACAGAATAAACAAGCGCAGAAGGAAGACATCGAGTTTTAGAAAAAGGAAGAGTTGGTTCAGAAGGGTAATTTGCCTGTTTAACGTTGATAATGATTTTTTTGAGATTTGGAAAGAGTTTATTTGTTCCATGTGATTCAGAGTTGAAGAGTGAGTTGTAATGTGAAGCTCATAGTTCTCTATTTTCAGTATATCCTTGAAGTAATAACATGTACATAAATCTTCGACAGTATTACTGGTTGGATGGAATGAAAAGAAATATTGCTGATTTTACTGTGAAGTGTTTGACTTGTTTACAGGTTAAAGCAGAGAAATAGTTACCAAAAGGAATTCTTCAGCCTCTACTGGTGCCAGAGTGGAAATGGAAAAATATATCCATGGACTTCATTGTGGGATTATCGAATGCATCTCGAGGTAATAATGCAATCTAGTTTATAGTTGACTGATTGACTAAATCTGCTCATTTCCTTCCTATTAGAGATACTTTGTCTCTAGATCAACTTGTTTGGTTGTATGTTAAAGAGATAGTAAGGTTTCATGGAGTCCCCTCTCCATTGTATCTGATCATGATCCCAGGTTAACATCTATCTTTTGGAAAGGCCTTCAATAGTCATTGGGTATTGAATTAAATTTTAGTACAACTTTTCATCCTCAATCAGATAGGGCTGTCAGAATGAACAATTTAGACCTTGGAGGATATGTTACGTTCGTTCTCGATTGATTTTTAGGGAATTTGGGATAAAAAACTTTCATTGGGTGAATTTTCTTATAATAACATCTTTCATTCTAGTATACAGATGGATCCATTTGAGGCAATATATGGAAATAATTTTTGAACATCAGATTTTTGGTATTAAGTAGGTGAAAGGAAGCTGATGGGACTAGAATTGGTAGAAGAGATGGTAGAGAAAGATTAGTTGATTTAGAAGCACATGAGAACATCTCAAAGCATACAGAAAATTTATGTAGACAACCGGAGGAAGGGTCTTTCCTTTGATGTAGGTGATCATGTCTTTATCAAAGTTTCTCCATGGAAAAGTGTGAAGCGTTTTGGTAAGAAGTGAATGTTGAGTCCGTGGTTCATTGGACTTTATGAAATTCTAGAGAAAGTTAGATCAGTTGCATATAGAGTGGATTTGCCTCCAATTTTATCCATTCTACACAATATTTTTAATGTTTCTATATTGAGAAAGTATATGCCAAATCCATCTCATGTTTTGAGCTCAGAGGAAGTTTCGTTGGAAGAGAATCTCTATTATGAAGAACAACCAGTCCAGATTTTTGACTGTAGAGAAAAAGTTTTGCAGAATAAGGTAATTCACTTGGTAAAGGTTTTGTGTAAATACCATATGGTTGAAGTGGCAATGTGAGAATCTGAAAATGTTATGAGGGATAAATACCCCCACTTATTTTTATAAGTGAATAAAAATTGTGAGGAGGAAATTCCAGAAGGGGGGAAGGATGTAACATCCCAGGTAAATGAAGAATACGACATATTTCATATTTGTTAATATTTGTGAATTAAATATCAATTTTTCTTTAAAGGGTTTCTATGTTCGATAGCGTACCCGATACACAACAATGGGTTTGTTTGGAATCATAAATTACACACTAATAATATAATATTACTATTTTAAATGGTAGTTATCTCATTTCCATTGTATTGGCAAGATTGAATGAAACTAACTATAATATGATTATACATATTTGTTAAATTTATCCAATAAATGTTAGAGGCTTAAAATGTGAACGAATCTAATTTTAAGCATTATTTACATTAAAAGGACGAGTTTTCTCCTTTTAAGGGTGAACCCTATTTAAATATAGTTTAGGTCACATTAATACATTCCAATTGACCAAATAATATAATTCTTTATAATGGGGACATCAAATTTTACTTTGGATAATTTTTTGGTATTTTTCTGATAAAGTTAGTTTTTTAATAAATAGTGAAAAATATTGTATATTAATTCAAAAGTGAATATTAATATAATTTATTTATATTGTTAGATTACCTTTTTAGTTGGTTGTAAGTGAAATTAAAATATACTTTTAACCATTTATTCCAATGTTGGTCATTAGAATTAATTTCACTTTGAAATTGGACATAAAGAAGTATCAATCTTTTGATAGTTACTGTTTCGTAAAAACAAGCTATTTGTTCTATACGTTCTATTTTTGATTATAAATATTAATTGGAAATATAAAAATATTTTCTACATGATAGATTTTTTTATAATTTTTAGACATCTAATAATTTAAATTATTTATGACAAAATAATGATGCACTATGTACCTCATTAATGAATCATTAAAAAAATTTAGATAATAATGATTAAAATATTATCCAAAAAAGGTCCAAATATTATTGGATTATTTTATTTCGAATATGATTCATCTTATCATTGGCCTCAATTATTTTTGAACCATTAGAAACCGAATATAATTATATAATAAAATAATGTTTTCACACTTTCCTAAAGAGCCCCTCCTCTCCCTTATAAAAGGATACCATTTCTATCCAATTACTCACACCTCTCAAGAAATTTAGATCATCCAAAAACTACCCAATTAAGCTCCCTACATCCCTATCCACATCTTATAAACCTTACCTATGGCATAAGTCACTTCAAGAAGTCCTTTGGTTCAAACCAAAGGGAGTTACCCAAATTATTGGTAACAGTTTCTCTTAAGTTGTTTTATTTTATTTTACTTCTCCAACCCCTAAACTATTTGTATTCCATTATTTTGTAACAAAAATATTATCCTAAATATACTAGAATGTTTTTATTAGAATAATTCGAACAACACATACACAAACCTCCATCTAATGGTTGAAGAACCTAATGTTTCTGTGGATGGAAAACTAAGGCCTCACGAAACGATGATTGTTAAATTACATCTTACCGCCTCTCATGGTGGCCATTATGATGGAATTGTAATTATATATGATATATATTATGTTTATAATTTCTTTATGCTTCTATAATTCCAATTTATAGCACACCATTTTGGTTTCCATAGTTGGTAAATATGATCATCTGATTTGAGAAAGTGGGGACTACCGCCCCCTCAAAGTGATTTGATTTGTTAATTACTTATGTGTGATGTATAAAGGATGGAGTTAATGTGTTTATATATGATATTATAGTGGGATTATAATATAACTATGTATCATTATGTTTTAATTCCATTAAAATAATAAATATAAATGAATGTAGCGTTCATGTGTACGTACGGCTTACCGTCTCCATGAACGGTTCAATTAATTTCTTACATCATAATTCTATATACAATTAAAAAAACATGTATATACTAGATATATATGATATATATGATATCCAACTCATGAATATAATTCTTGATATAATGAACTTTTTACCACATTGAAAACTTGTAAATAAAATGTGTTCATTTTTACTCAAGTACCAAATATCGACAAAATGAACTTTATTAACATAAATGATTGTATAATGTTTATAAAATGGTAATAAATAATATAAAAGGATTAATAAACTTGAAATAGGTTATTAAGAAAGTAGAAATTAACTTTAGTATATTATTCAGGAGGTTAAATAAAGATCGATTCAAGTCGGACACGAGGTAAGGGACGTGGTCTCAATCACCTTTCATTGAGGAATATTTTTTTTAATACACGACATTCTTTTAAATGCTGTATAAACACCCTTGAAATTTCAATGGGAATCATTTTCTACGTATCGTTTTACTAAACAAAAAAATTAATGTTTCTTTTAATTTAAGTGGTGACAATGACCTTTTCTCCCACCATGAGTATTATTTAATCGTTGGATTCCTTAAAAAGACAGAATGTTTTTAAATGGAAAAATAAATTCTATATAGTCATTTACATATTTTGGTATTTACAATGATTTTGAGAATGGATTTATTATTTCAATATCTTGAAATGATATTTTATTATTGCAATGTGGAAATGATAACTTTCATTTATGATTATGTTATGTGTTAAGATCAAGTTATGGTTCTTGGGCATTATTTACGTATACGGGTGGTCCCATGATAATCCTAGGGTGGGTGATCCCGAGATATCTCTCCAATGCATTGAGTAACATGACGGTGGTAAATGTGAATGTTTCACCTAAGAGATTTAAGAAATATACTATGATGGGTATTCCAAAGTAACTCCCTATGTTGTTGTGGTAGCTATAATAAAAGTATGATATGGATTCCCCAAGATACCTTTATGATTTATGATTTCTATGTGCCTTTCATAAATCTTATGATTTCATGTGGTATGTAAACTATTTCATGTTTTTTAGGTATTTATCAAAAAATATTTTCATTAATTGTTTTATAACCCTTAATGAGCCTTTTATGCTCATCCCATGTATTGAAATGATTTCACAGGACATAAAGATGAATAGGGTCAAGGATGGGATCAAGGAAAAGTCATGATGTCTAAAAAATGGAACTAGACATGAATCTTTTTTTAAGAGTATTTATTTTCTGAAAAAATTGGAAACCGTGTAGAAATGTCTACCTTGTAATATTTTGATTTGTAATAGTTATGTCCTAATTTTCTAAAACAATAATCTTGAAAAGATCCTCAATGTGAATTATTCATTTAATTAAATATTATGTAATGTTTAAGGTTTTTTCCTTATAAGTATGATGAAAATAATTTTTAGTTAATAGTAACTTTTGACTTTTATTTACCGCGGTTAACGGTAAATAAGGTAATTAAAGGTTAAATGAATATTATAATAATTAAAAATTAATTTAACACTTGTAAAAACCTTATTGGTTGATTCATTTACGACCATGGGCATATTTTGGTCGATTTTGGGACCCATTGATCCACTTGGGAGTGATAATGACAATTTAGATTAATTAATTTAATGTGAAGACAAAATTGACATTAACAAAAATCATTTAATAATTAATTTTTATATGGTGTTATATAAGTCCTATTTTAAACTATAAATATTCATTGGAAATATTAATATATTTCCTATATCATGGTATTTTGATTATAATTTTTATAAATCGAATAAATTAAATTATAAATGACACAATAATGAGGCAGTATTTACCTCATTAATAAATGATTTAAATAAATAAGATTATAATGATTAAAATATGATCCAAAACATGTCCAATTCTGATTGGATGATTTTATTTTTATAATAACTCATCGTATCATTGACTATAAATATTTATGGACCATTAGAAACCGAATATTATTGTATTATAAAATAATATTTTTCCACTTTCCTAAAGAACACCTCCTCTCTCTTATAAAAGGAGACCACTTATAACCAATTCATCACACCTCTAAAGCCTTTTATCTCATCAAAACTCTACCCTATTAAGCTCCCTACATACCTACCCTCCTCCTAGAAGCCTTACCATAGGTAGAAGGCCCTTCAATAAGTCCTTTGGTTCAAACCAAAGGGAGTTAACCAAATTAAAGGTAACGATATCTCTTAAATTATTCTCTTTTAATTTAATTATTCATCCCATAAACTCTTTTAATTCCATTATTTTGTAACAAAACCATTATCCTCAATATACTAGGATGTTGTTATGAGAAGTATTCGAACTAAACATACACAAACCTCCATTTAATGGATGATGAACATAATGTTTCTGTGGATGGAAAACTAACACCTCACGAAATGATGATTGTTCAAATATATCCAAATGCCTCTCACGGTGTCCATTATTATAGAATAGTATATATATATGATATATATTATGTTTATGTTTTCTTTATGCTTTAATATTTTTCATTTATATCATTCATTTATGGTTTCCATAGTGGGTAAATATGATAATCTCATTTGAGGAAGCGTGGACTACCGCCCCCTTAAAGGGATGTGAATCGTTAATGCCTTATGTGGGATGTATAAAGGATAGGGTTAATGATACTATATATTATATTATACTGGAATTATAATATATCTTTGTATCATTATGTTTTAATTCCATTATAATCAGAATTAGAACTGAATGTAGCATTCAAATGTACGTACGACTTACTGTCTCCATGAACGGTGCATTTCATTTAATACCTCTAAATGCTATGTACTATTATAAATACATGCGTATAATATATTTATATGATATATATGATATCTCAATCTGGAATATCACTCTGTATATAATGAGTCTCTGACCACATGAACATCATGTAATTATAAGAAGTTCATTTTTCACTCAAGTACCAAATACCGACAAAATGAACATTATTAACTTAAATGGTTACAGAATGTTTATACCATGGTAGTAAGTGATATAATAAGGAATAATAAACTTGAAAAATGTTATTAGGAAATTAGAAATTAAATTTAGTTTATTATTCATGAGATTAAAGTACAATCAAGTCATGTCGGACATGAGGTAAGGGATTTTCTTATTTCACATTTAATTCTATGAGATTTACATTGTTCACCACTTATTTACTGAATTTGGAGTATTATGTACTACCGTTTGTTATATATTATCAGGATTATCTTTAAATTCATGGTATTCTGTGATTTATTTGATGGTTATTAACTTTTGATCGAATGACTCGGTTGAATACAACAAGTTGAAGGGTTTCATCACACTTTCATTCCCGGGAGATTCATGCTATACATGCCAATATTTCCTTTTGTGTGGTGTATGTAATGCACATGATTTTTCTCTTTGTGAAATACAATTTCATTTTTTGGTATTTACATTTACAATTTATGGTTTTTCATTCATGTGGCGTATGTTTTGTAAGCTACCAAATCTGTAAGGGAACCTTTCACCCGCCTCTCTTTATAAAAGTATTCTTTTGTTATGACTGTTAATTTACATCTTATTATATTGGGATATGTTCTTCTATATCCTTATTGATGTAAAAAATATATCCAAGTGATGAGATTGCATTTTTTATCTCATCAACTCATTTTATGAATTTTAATGGGACGCTGTTAGGCTGTCAAATTTTAACAAGGGTACCTCTTAACCCAATTTCAATTTATTGGGTACAACCTGTACTTCTTGAAAATGTTGTCCGATGAATATGAAATACTTGAAATCCCATGAATACCAACAATTTTTCCCAACGGTTCGAAAAACCCATTGAGATAAGAAATTTATACCAACGGTTACGTGAAAATCTTTGGTATAGAGTAATATATATTGGGTTTACCAACAGTTTAAGGGATCCGTTGGAAAAAACCACCTCAAATTCCAACGGTACATATGAACCGTTGGAATAGAAAAACCTAAACCCGGTTGCCATAAGGATTTTTTTCCCAGCCACACTGCCCCTCATGCCCCACTTCTCCAGCCCTATGGAACCGCTCCTCCCGACCACCCTCGCCACCACTCCCATCCCGATCCCCCTCACCGCCACTCCCATCCTGATCCACCTCTCCGCCTCTCTCATCCCCCTCGCACTACCCACCTCACATTCCAAATCCCGCTGGATGCTCGCCACTCGACACTAGACGCTCGCTGCTCGTCGTTCACCTCTTCCCTCCTCCCATCTTGTTCCCTAGCAGTCGTCGCTCACCCCTTCCCCCACAAACTCTACGCTCCATGTATCATCCACAAGAAGTGCACAAATGTAGAATTTTTTATTTTAGAAGTGTATGTTTCAGGGTTATTCAACTATTTCACTGAATTATGGTGAAATCATTCATTTGTGGTAGATATTTTTCCATAATTAGTAATAGGGGAACCCAAAATCAATGTTTCATATTCTGTTTTAGGGTAATTAAATGTTTCATATTCAATGTTTGCTATAATTTTGATTAGGAAGGTTTATTCATCGATTTTTTCTATACCTAGGAAGGGTTGTTCATCCCTTTCTGTTATTGCACATCGATCCACTGAGGTATTCAATGTTTCATATTCTTCCAAGGGGTTTTTCCCAAAATCAATTTTATTAGTTATTGAATAGGCATTTTCAATTGGGGCTTTGTGCATCCGAGATTCATGGATTCATTGGAAGTGACATAGCATAATAAAAACACTATATGAAGGATTAATTTATCAAAATTGTTTTCTTTTACAAAATATATTTATATTTGAAGTGCATGTTATGTGACGTTTCTAGTCTACCTATGCTTACAAGTCCTCACCACCACACTAACATAGGTACAATGATTTATCAGTGTTAGAAGATCTTTAAGACCACTTGTTGATGGAAAAATATCTATGTCACACCATTTCTAGTCCTTGAGAAATAATTCTACCCATTTCACATATCATATGTCATTCCACCATTAGGAGTGTGCTCCCTTCCCAAGATGGGGGGGGGGGTACTTTCTATTTTTTTGCATGTGATTATTTTTTGTATCATTCACAATATTTTAGTCCTATAAGATTATCCTCGACTCGACTTTACATGGCTTCGACTTTACTATCTATGTCTCCATCTAGTAACACGTCTCATGTATTTTGAATCAAACCATTAAAATGGGCCTAACCCTTGCCTGTCTTAACTTCATAATCCTCATCTTGGATATTTCCATTTAAGGATGATTTTATGGGTATTTTAAAATACCTTATTGACCACTTTTCCATTATATGTTAAACTATATAACTCTATCCCTATTGAATTTACTAAAACTATGTTATACCTTAGTCCCCACCTCAGAGGATAATCCATACATGACATTGGACTCCCACAACACTACCCTCTAGGAAAATGTATGGCTTAATTCCCACTATACATGATACATAGTGATGCATAGACATCATGTCCTAGACCAACACAATTTTCATTCCATCCTAGATCTTAGGGATTGTGACACACTCATGTTGAGCCTCTGTCCATCCTAATTCTCAAATGATGACCCTTCCCCCAAGTATTAGCTATATTTGTGTGAGAGGTTCACTTGGTTTTTCTTAGGTGATAAGGACATACTAAATTCACATAAATACTTATTTCCAATTGTATAATTTCCTATACTTATGTACATGATCACGATCTTTATATAAATATACTATACTAAACACCATGACCATAAATGCTATGCACTCATTCCTGAGGTGTTCTTAATAATCCCAATGCTATGAAAACATGCTAAGTTCATTTTACCCCTATTTATTTATTTTCCATCTATCCCCTTGTTCCATGATACAACACCTTAAAAATTACACCCATACACTCTAGGATATATGAACATAAGGGTTATCCCCCCACTACTGGAAATCAAGCCGATAACAACACTTTGTTCCCAATGGTTTAGAAAACCCGTTGGAAAAAAGAACATAGACCAACAGTTCTAATAAACCGTTGGTGTAGGATATTTTATTTTCAGATTTCCCAATGGTTTAAAAAAACTGTTGGGAAAGATAAATATTAACTATAGTTTTAATTAACCGTTGGGAAACATTATACCCAAATTAGGGCTCCCTCCGTCGTGACATTCCACCCCCGTGCACTCATCCCCTCCCTGACCTCGACCTCCTTCCAGCCTCTGCCTCCGCCTCCCAGCCCCCCTCCCTCCCCTCTGGTGACATTACCCTTCCCCTCTAGGGTCCTTCTCTGACGATGATGCCCCTTCCCCTCTCGGATCCCAATGATATTCCCCCCTCCCCTCTCATCTCCCTCTCATGGCGACATCCCCTTCCCCTCTTCCCTCAATCTCCTCCTCTGACATCCCCCATCACCCTCCCAAGTCGTGTGCGAGACTCCCCATGGCCGAACACCCCGCGGGATGTACCCCTCTCTCGGATCCCTCTCCTCCCGCCTGGGCAATAATATTGTTGGGACCGACCCCTGCCCTCCATGACCTAGAGGTAAATCTTTTCCAGATCAATGCATTGGACTGCCAATCTTACGTAGACCTAACCTCTCCTGAAGTCTAATATCACGGTTTTTGTGTTTATGGATATTTAGTTGATTATTTTCTTATGGTTTAGGTGTAATCCCAATTTTCCATTTTTTTCATTTTTTTTGTACAGTCTAGATGGCCAAGAATTTTCATCTGTTAATTCTTCACTAGTCCAGCTCAACCATGTTATTTTTTTGTTCTTTCAAATGTGAAATTAATGGTTTAGTTGTTCCCATGATTCTTGTCAATGTAATAGTTGGATCATGGATTCTGCATGTGATGAGAGGTATATGATTAAGGGAATTTATTGGATTGTAAATGGTGAAAATGTATTTTAATGTTCACTAAGAATTTGGAAATGTGAAAAAATTTGGTTCAAAAATCAACATAATGAGTTCTTAGTGGCCCTTTTATAGGAGTCTATTGGTTATAAAAATGAATATTTTAGTAGTTTTTTTATATTATATAGATCAAAAAACCAAAGGTGAGGAAAACGAATAATTGTCACTCATTAAAGGGCATAAGTATGAAATTAGGCAGTTTGGTGTGGTGGGAGAGGGGGGGATGAAATGCCAATGACTTTAACCCAATTGCCGACATAAATGGAAAGGGGTCAGTTGTGACGTCTGGTGTTATACAAATTGCTGAATAGGTATGTAATGGGGCATGGTATATATTAGTAGTTTGTGGCGGTTCCCAGTCTATGTATTCTAAAAAATGTAAAATGTATAAAATAAAATAAATTAACAATAATAAATATAGTAAACTTACAATTCATCAAACTAAAATAAGATTGAAAAAAATTATAAATTAGGATGGGAAAAGCTTGGTTTGGGATTGGGTTTGGTCTGGATTTTTTGGGCCTTCACTAGTTCGAGTCCTTCCCAAAACACTACTTGGGCTGGGCACATTGTATGAAATATGTCTCACGGACTGTCCAGGTCCACGCCAGGCATCATGGAATTTTTACATCCCAATTGAGTTTAACAACTATGTTGTTATGTTATTGTTTTTTACATTCAAGATTATTTTTGGAAACTAAACATTGCGTTTTTACATTCATTTTACATTAAATAGAACTTTTACTTAAATAAACATGGTGATGTTACATTTTTTACAATCCCCAACACAACAACCACATTCTCCGCAATTATTTTACATTATTACCACTCAACAGGATAGTAAGATGCTGTGTTGAGAGTGTTGGAATGATATATGTAATAATTTTGTTTGAATGAATGATAGACTGGGTTCACAGTTGACCGGGGAATGGTGGATTCTAGTAGGAGATCTATTTAAGACACAAGGGAAATCTATGCCAAATTTCATTTTATGATGCATTACTTATTATTCACCACAGTAGTCAATCTCGGATCATGGTGCGATGCAGCGGGGTTCTAGTAGGGTTATGTGCACAATATTCAACTCAACTATTGTAGCATAGGTGCATATTCAATGGATAAGTGTACTAGTATGGTGTTTCTAACATAGTGATATATAAATAACACAATAAAAAATGAAGAGATTATTAAATTTATCTGTTTACCCCTTGCTTGCAGGAACATGATTTGCCACATGCGGCGGTGTGGTTCTTATATTTTGGGCGGTGACAAGTATAGTCACAAGATACAGGTATGTTTTTGTTTAGTTTGTATTTTATTTTCTTTATCACATTGGCCACTTAGGTATTTTACATCATTCTACAGACTAAGGGTAGTGATGCTATCCAAACAAGTTTACGTAGATCACTTGTATACTGTAATACCATGAGGTGTGAGTGTGAGGAAACATTGTGTGAGAACATTTTTGTAGTATGTTAGAGTCATTAAATTAACCCATGTGTCTCCATGAGATAGCATAAATAACCCCAATTGTCTCCAAGTGTCTCCATGCATCGTATCATCCTCCCTTGGGTTGACCACTCACCCAATAATATCAATCCAATCCTATTCTATCATCTCTGTCACATAGTCTAGACTCTTCTCTCGAGGATTATCCCATGCCTCGATTCACATCTCATCATTCAACTAGACAAAGAGGATTATTCACCTTATGATTGTCCTCATCACAAAATCACACCATGTCGAACATATCTACATTATATTATCAACAATCCGGTCAAGAACCTCATAAAAATCATGTATTATAATCCAGCCCCACTAACCAGGTTCCATCCTAAGCTAAATCACACCAAGATTCTAGGAATTATAATGACAATCTGTCCGACAATACAAAATAACCACACTAGCATCTCATTCTTCATCTCTTTGGTTGAACTCTTGAATCATTATATGATGTAAAACCTTTCACAATAAATTATATTTACACATAGGGACCATCCCACTCTATGAACCTAAAAAGATTTCATTCCATCCTCATAAGTATTTCTTCATCTAACTCTAGATTTACAATTAACACACATATCACTACAGGGCCCAATCCTTATAAGAATATTTTACTTGATCTAAATCCTCATCGTTAGTGACATATATCACATTAAAGCGCATAAATGTCAACTGAACACTACATACCAAGAATTATTCATGTGGACATTCCCCATAACAACAATCTAAAAACTAAAACCGTAAATAATAATTCCAAATACACGCATAATTTTTAAATAAATATCTCAAGTGTAAACATATAAACAAAGAATAATAAGACCCCATACCTTGTATCAAACAAAACCAAACTATGTTGAATCTCTTGAAAAGTTCATTATATACCATTAATAGGTTGAGTAATTGTTAATTAATAGGAATTTACTATTTTATAGTATCATTTTGAAACATTGAAATGTTTCCCCTTAGCTTGGAGGAACATGATTTGACCCATGGGGCATTGTGGTACTTATATATTGGGCGGTGATATGTATAGTCACATGCGACATGTATGTTTTTGTTTTGTTTGTATTTTATTATCTTTATCGCATTCTTCAAATAGATCATTGAATGCTTTCTATGGACGGAGGGTAGTTATTTTCTACGAAGGGTTCCAGAAGGTGTTCAGATTCATTCAGTCCACCAACATTGAACTGAGGTAAGATTATATGGTTACTACTTGTCTCGCCACTGATGTATTTGGGGCATTAGTGTTTTTTACTCCATTTTATGTTTTCAGTAGGGCGTTGGATCATTTTGTGATGGTTCGGGTGGATTTGGTTCCCCGCTGCCAATCTAGGTAAGGCTTTAAGGTCATTGATTGGTTTCCCACTGGGTATGTAGCTTCCTTCATGTGTTTAATGGTTCTTAATATCCTTTGGGTAATGCGTTTATCCCTACTCGTTGGTTTCGAGTTGCCAAGTCAAGGGCGACTCGTCCTTCATGTGTTTCAAGAGTTTGTTTTTAATAACATAAGATCGGTTTATATAATGTGAATGACAACTGCATAGAATTTATTTTGAAGCCTATCTGGAAGAAGCTGCCCCACGGATGTCTCTATACCAGGCCAACACGACGCGGTCTCGCTGTAGTCACATCGCGGTGACGCTGCGGTCACGCCATGCTCACACCATAGTCACACAGTGGTCATGCCATGGTCACATCGCAGTAATGCTGCGATTTGGCCCTGCTCCAGGATGACAACCCGCAGCAGTTCACTATCTTGTCAGAATTCAATATATGATAACTAGATAGAGTTTTAGATACATTACTCATCCATAGTAAATGGGGAGGGGGGTGACGGCCGGAATGTTTCCCCGCTTCCTCTCACTCCCTTCACTCCTGGCCGGAAGATGTTGCCCCGCCGAAGTTGCTGGACCGGGTCAACATGCCATGGTCATGCCACGGTCTCTCCGCAGTCATGCCACGGTCATTCCGCGGTCACTCCGCGGTCTCGCCACGGTCACGCAATGATTTGGCCCTGCTCAAGGATGACACCCCGCGGTGGTTCGCAGTCCTGTCGGAATTTGATGTATGATATCTAGATAGTGTTTTAGATACATTACCCATCTATAGTTAATAGGGAGGGAGGCGATGAATGGAATGTTTCCCCACTTCCTCCCACTCCCTTCACTCCTTTCTAAAAGATGATTCCCCGCGGATGTCGCTGGACATGGCCAACACGTCACGGTCTTGTCGTGGTCATGCCACGGTCAAGCTGCGGCCACACCTCTATCACGCCACGATCATGTCGCGGTCACACCGTGGTCATGCCATGGTAATGCCACTATAATGCATTGATTTGGCCCTACTCCAGGAAAAAACCCCGCGTTGGTTTGAATTCCTACTGAAATTCGATGTATGATACCTTGATATTGTTTTAGATACTTTACCCATCCACAGTTAATGAGGAGGGAGGCGATGACCGGAATGTTCCCCCTCTTCCCCCCACTCCCTTTGCTCCTGGAAGAAATATTCTACCCTATGGATGTTACTGGACCGAGCCAACACGCCGTGGTCATGTCGCGGTCATGCCACGATAACACGCGGTGTGGCAGCTATCACTCTAAGTGTCTCTCTTTTGTTTAAAATTGACATCATTTTATGTAAAAAAACTGGAAAACGGAAAACTGACCAAACGTATTCAGATTGTGTTGATACATTAGAAAAATGATCCATGGGTCGATTGTGACGTGTATAAGTCAACCACGTCTCAATTCAAGGCGCGTTGTGGCCGACACCACTCAAAGTGTCTCACATTTATTTGAAAGGGAAAACATTTTGAGTGAAAACAACAACTCGCATATGAAAAACTCATAAAAAAAATTCGGATTCTATTGAATCTTTTGGAAAATGATCCATGGGTCATATGTGACGTGTATGAGTCAACCTCGCCTCAATCCAAAGCATGGTGTGGTTGGCACGACTCAAAGTGTCTCTCTTTTGTTTAAAAAGAACACCATTTTATGTGAAAACAACAAATGACATACAGTAAACTGACCAAAGGTGTTCGGATTCTGTTGAAAATTTAGGACAACGATCCATGGGTCATATGTGACATGAATGAGTTAGACCCTCTTCAATCAAAGGCGCATTGTGGCTGACACCACTCAAAGTGTCTCTCTCTTTTTTTAAATGGACAACATTTTAAGTGAAAACAACAGCTGACATACGGAAAACTGACCAAACACGTTCAGATTCTATTGAAACATTATTAAAATGATCAATGTGTCATATGTGACGTGCATGAGTCAACCCCACCTCAATCTGAGGTGCGGTGTGGCCGGTATCACTCTAACTGTCTCCCATTTGTTTAAAATGGACATCATTTTAAGTAAAAACAACTGGCATACAGAAAATCGATCAAAGGTATTCAGATTGTGTTGATACTTTAGAACAATGATTCATGGGTAGTATGTAATGTGTACGAGTCAACCGAACCTCAATCTGAGGTGTGTTGTGTCCGACACCACTCAATGTGTCTCACCTTTCATTGAAATGGAAAACATTTTAAGTGAATACAATAACTGGAATACGGAAAGCCGACCAAACGCATTCAGATTCTGTTGATACTTTATGAAAAAGATTCTTGAGTCATCTGTGACATGTATGATTCAACCCTGTCTCAATCCAGGGCACGGTGTCACCGGTATCACTCCATGTGTATGAATTTTGTTTAAAATGGACATCACTTTAAGTGAAAACAATAAATGACCCACGTAAAACTGATTAAACGCATTCGGATTCTGTTGAATCATTAGGAAAACGATCCTTGGGTTATATGTGACATGTATGAGTCAAACCCGCCTCAATCCAAAGTGTGGTGTGGCTGGCACCACTCAAAGTGTATCTCTTCTGTTTAAAATGAACATCATTTTATGTGAAAACAAAAAATGTCATACGAAAAACCGAAAAAAAGAATTCGGAATCTATTGAAAATTTAGGACAATGTTCCATGTGTCATATGTGATGTTTACGACTCAAACATGTCTCAATCTGAGGTACAGTGTGGCTGACACCACTCGACGTGTCTCTCTTTTGTTTAAAATGGACAACATTTTATGTGAAAACAACAACTGACATACCGAGATCTGACCAAAGGCATTCGGATTGGGCTGATACATTAGGAAAAAGATCCATTGGTCATATGTGACGTATATGAGTCAACGCCTCCACAATCTGAGGTGCGGTGTCGCCGTTATCACTCTAACTATCTCTCATTTTTTTATAAAAGACATCATTTTAAGTAAAAACAACTGACATACGGAAGACTGTCCAAACATATTCGGATTCTGTTGATACATTAGCACAATGATCCATGGGTCGTATGTAACGTGTATGAGTCAATCGCATCACATTATAACGCATGGTGTGGCTAACACCACTCAAAGTGTCTCACCTTTCTTTGAAATGGAAAAAATTTTAAGTGAAAATAACAACTAGAATACAGAAAACGGACCAAACACATTCATATTTAGTCGATACTTTATGAAAATGATTCATTTGTCATCTGTGACGTGTACGAGTCAACCCCGCATAAATACGAGGCATGGTGTGGCCGGTATCACTCCAAGTGTATGTCTTTTGCTTAAAATGGACATCACATTAAGTAAAAACAACCGGTATATGGATAACCAAGAAAACGTATTCAGAATTCTATATGCAACATAATTCATTTTGTATTTTTTATTGATCATTGTTGTCAAAGGCACACGCCTTGGCAAGGGGCATGGAGAGGCAAGGCCGGAGTGCCTTGCCACCTACAAGGCAAGGCGTCATCACGAAGGTGCGCCAATGGTGTGTGCCTCACCCACCATTCCTTGAGGCGCTCAGGCACCATGTGTTGTAAAGGTTCGCCTCACTCTCATCTTCCATGTTGGGAGGTGACAGTCCTGGCAGGCAGAGAAGCAGATAATGTCCGCGACAGTTGGGGTTTTGAGTGCGTGACAGATGAATCGTTGTAGCATAGATTAGGGTAGGAGATGGAAAAGTGGGAAAGGCAGAGATCATGTTAGGAGGTAGAAATCATGGTGCACCATGATGGAAATCGGGGCAGTCCTAATTTCAATTAAATAGAATATCTAATATATTAAAAAAACACAACTGACTTATTTGATTTTTTTTGCAAGGAAAAACATAGCAGACTATAAAAACATTTTTGTGATATCACTCATAGAATAACCTCATAAAAAATATTAGTATGTATTTTAATTTGAATTTTTGTTATTTAATTTATGTTTTTTAAAATTTAATATATTGTTTGAAACTCTATATAATTAATTATGTGCGCATGTGCCTTAGTTGCGCCCCGTGCCGCGCCTCGCGCCGCATCCCCAAATGGTCTTTTCACCTTATTGTGCCACACGCCTTTAACAATATTATCTTTCACTACTTCAATTCCTCTTGGATCTTACTGAACATCATGGGAATGTCTTACAGTTTCTTCAATTCTACCCAAGGCATCAGACAAGGGGACCCTATCTCGCTATCGCTGTTCATCATCAATTAGGATGTTTTGAGCTAGCTCATCCAGAGGATATCAATAGTGGGGGAATTTTTCCGTATTGACATTGATCAAGGGCCCCAGCAATTTCCCACCTTATATTTTCCAATGATACCATATTATTCCTAAATGGATAGAGCAGATCGATACAAATCCTGAACGGAGTGCTATAGAAATACTGTCGTTGGAGTGGCCAGTCCATCAACAAGGGGAAAAGTGATTTCTTTATCTCCCACAAGTTCTCCATCGAGAGAGTGAAAACTGTTAGTAGTCTTCTTTGAATACAAAGGGGAGAGTTTCCTATGGTCTATCAAGGCGAGCCTATCTCTCCTGGGAGACTTTGGATTCAGGGATTCGACGCAATTTTCACTAGGGTTTCAGATATGGTGTTTAACTGGAAAAATAAATTCTTATCCTTTGGTGGACGCATTTCCCTAGTGAACAACATTCTGGTGGCCTCTCAGATTCATGGTCTGTCCTCTATCAAAGTTACCAAGGGCGTTATTAAATCGATTGATAAGATACTTTCCAATTTCATCTGGGATCCATTACCAGAGAGAAAGAAACAATAGGTATCCTGGGAGAAAATGGGGTGGCCTGTGAATGAAGGAGGCATCAAGGTGCGCAACCTGGCAGATACACTTTATTATATTCAGGTGAAGCTTGCATGCAGTGTCTTGGAACAACGTACCCTATGGGGGACTACCACGCATGCATACGTGACATGCCTTAGCGCTCCGGAGGAGGGGAATCTTTCTTCCCTTTTATCGGTGATAGGACATATTGTTGAGATACTTATTCCCTTTTCTAGATGGGCGGTGGGGAAGGGAAAGATATCCTTCTGGAATCATGATTGGTGTGGTACAATGCTGGGTTTCCCTGACAGCTCGACTAGGAATATTTCGCTTAACGAGGCCAGCCTCTTTCTTAGCTTCATAAACTCGGTTTTGGATACGAGACAACATCAGTGTTTTCAACTCATTGATCTTAATGAAGAGGAGGACAGGTGTGTTTTCATGGCCACCTCCTTGGGAATATTATCATCTATGGATTTCCGCAGCATTGGTAATGGACAAGAGACGAATGAGGGATGGGATGTGCTTCTATGGGTGAAAAACATCCCCACCAAGATCAGCTTCCTCCCCTGGAGGATTCGTAACAAAGGCCTCCCGATGGATGACAATATTCGTAGGTGTGGTCTCCCCCTTGCGTCTAGGTGTGTATGATATAGTGTTCATAGTGAAGAGAGCATGGGCCATCTGTTCTTCTACAGTGACTAGGCACCCGAGGTCTAGAAAATCCTGGGGGACTTTCTGTTCCTTCCCTCGCACGGTTCTGCCCCTACCTTTCCTGATATGTGGATCCCAGGATCTGGGGGAAGAGGTCCAGAGATGGTGGAAAATGCAGTAGTATTGCATGTGGGGTGCTGGACCATTTGAAAAGCTCAGAACAAGTCGAAGCACGAGGGGGTGGGGGTTTCGGCTCGTGCCATTATTGTTTGGGTTAAAAATCTACTACAGGATCTGAACCAAGCAGTGAGGACATTGAAGGAAGCCCCTATGTTTTGTCAACTCCAAATGGGCTCCAATATGGACATGGAACCTAGAATCAGGGAAGGAACTTGGGTTCAATAGAATCCTCCTTCGGTGGGTATGAAAATTAATACAGATTTATCTTGCGTACAAGGGAACCTGCGTGGGGGAGGAGTACGTGACCACAATGGTTCAGTTTACCGCACATTCTCAGCCAGAATGGGCCAGGGGACTTCTCTGCAAGCGGAGGCGAAGGCAATTCACACCAGGATGAACCTTTTCATGGAACATGGTCTCTCAATCTCTGAAATCGAATCATACTTCATTATTGTGAACAACTCCTTGAAAGGGTACACTGAGTCTCCTTTGTCGATGAAATATGTAATCAGAAAATGTAGAAGTATGATTAATAATAGTGTGGGTATCGTTTACACATGCAGAGAAGGGAACAAGGTCGTGGATCACTTGGCCACGGTGGACGTCAACAGCATGGAGGAGTTGTTTCTTCACACTGCAGGGAGTATCCAACCCAAGGGTATTGACTGTATCAAAGGGGTTGCACTGGGTCTTCATCACTTCATACCACCTTAGGCTGTCTTGGCTAAGCAGGGGGGGTCTTCCCCTGGGGCCTCATCTTCATTTCTTGTTTTCCCCTTCCCTTCTGTTTTTTTCCTTTGTACTTATCCCCTCTTTCAATAAAAAATTACATGATGATGTTGAGAATTTAATTATGAATTCTTTATTTCATAGGTTAATTGGGATCATATACATGATTATAATTCTGTATTTTATAGGTTAATTGGGTTCATATACATGATTATAATTGTGGTACATTCCATGGTTATAAGCGTATCATCTTTTTATGTGCGTTTGTGTGCTATAGCATGTGTTTGTTGCTATTAAGAGTGTATTCAGGTGTATGTAGTTGAGTGTGTAGTGGTTTTGTTGGTGTATGTATTTGACTGTGCTGATGGTTTTGTTGTTCTTGAGTGTAGTAGGTGGTTTTTTTGGTGTATGCAGGTGTTTGATCTGTATTCCATGGTTTTTTTGAGTGTGCAGAAGTGGTGTTTGTTCTGTATTCCATGGTTTTTTGAGTGTGAAGGAGTGGTGTTTGTTATGTATTCCATGGTTTTATATTCCATGGTTTTGATGAGTGTGCATGAGTGGAGGATATTCTAGGTGGATGGAATGCCATGTTCTTGTAAAACACTATACCAACAGTTTTATTAAACCGTTAGTATAATTCTAAAACATGAAAATGAGTATTGGCAATGGTTTTCAAACCATTGGGAATAATATTATTTCACACCGACAGCAGCCAGTGTTTCCAATGGTTTTCAAACCATTGGGAATACTCCTATTTCAGACCTTCAGCAACCAGTATTGCCAACAGTTTTCAAACCATTGGGAATACACCTATTTCACAGTGTATTAACAACAGTTTTGAAACCATTCAGAGTACTTTTATATACCAATGGATAAAATAACTGTTGGGAAACTCTAGGATTACACTTCCTTTCCCAATGGTTGTACTAAACCGTTGGTAATGGTCGTTCCAAATGCCTTAATTGCCTATGGTTTTCCAAACCGTTGGTATATAGTATACCAATGATTTGGCATCCTTTACCAATGGTTTGAAACCGTTTGTAATACCTCAGTTTCCAGTAGTGATGTGTGAATTACCTATGATTGTTTTATACATAATATCCACTTATATTGGGTGTATTATATTTGTCACACATAATTATGTGATTGATTTATCCTTAATTTAAGGATACCATATTTATAAGGGATCTCATCTCAATTTACATTTCCACTGATACATCATTGTTTTTATACACCAATTCTTCATTATGTGTTGTATATACTATCCTTTGACATATTATATCATGAATCCCTTTATTCTAATGATATTATAAAGTTCTAATTAAAATTTATTCCTTAATGATTTGTATTCAATCATATCTATTTTTGTTAAAAAAACTATTTAACTAAAATATCGTTTTAAATGTTTTAAATATTTATTCTTCTAAATATTTCTCATTAATTTTCATGTTTTAAAAATGGGTTTCAGGATTTATTTATAAAGACATTAATGTTTTCAAAGTATAATTCATTTAAAATATTGAAAGTGGTATGGGACACTTTGATTCAAAAATCTATTTTTAAATTGTTAATTAAAAAGGATTAATTATTTCATTATCTTGATATTACATCTTGTGATTAAAAAAGTAATATTATTAGAGAAATGTTTACAGTTGCAATATTTTATGTTTTATGATGGTATATGGACATTTGACGGGTGGGTACGTGATAAACCATATGACGGGTGGTGCTGTTAATACCAGGAAGGGTGGATACATTATAACCTCCAATTCATTGGGTATGGATGTCAGATGTATGGTTATTCCATTTACTGATATGTGTGGAAGTTGACCATATGGTTATTCCATTTATGTATGTTTATGTCCCAAGTTACCTTTATATACTATGTGTTCTTTATATGGGTTTTATGGTAATATTTTGGTTACAAAAGGGTATGTAATGTTATTTTATTTAGTGACAATAATTTACTACTTCATAAAGGTGAAAAGTAATACTTATGTTAAAGTATTCATGGTTTACTTTTTGTTTTGAAAAACTATGATTTTTCGTTCTTTGTGTATCCCTTACTATGCTTTTTATGCTCATCCCGAATTTTTGAAATGTTTTCCAAAGGACTTAATTATGAATAGGGTCAAGGATGGGATCATGGAAAAATCATGCAATCTAAATTATGGAACTAGACATGTTTCTTTTGGAGAGTTTTTATTTTATGAAAAAATGGATACTGAGTAGTATTGTCTACTTGTAATATTCAAGTTGTTATGTCATAGTTATGGACTAATTCTCTAAAACTCTAAACTTGAATTGATCCTCAATGGGAATTATTCATTTAATTCAAGATTATGTAATGATTAAGGTCGAGTCCTTATAGTAGATATATTTTATGAATCATTATTGATATGTGGACATGGAAAAATGAATCTCATCACTTTGTGGAGATGGTAGGTCGTACATACGCACGAGCGATGTTTTAATTTTTTATGCGTAAAAGGTTAAGGAAGTAGGTGATATATTAAATTTAAAGAATAAATATGATGTCATAGTAATAATATTTATTATTTTTGTCATTATTACTATCCATGTGAGGTGGTGATGGGAAACAAATTACATTGGTTTGCAAGGCTGTATTCCGCCATACACCTGAGTGATTGTTTTATTTACCATTTTACACAAAATGATATTGGTAAATATTAAATGATAAAAATAATAATATATATATATGGGATATAATATTGTAATTTTCTTTGTATTATTATGAAATAATGAAATTTAGTCAAATATAGATTTAAAAAAGAACATTGTGAAGACGATTACCTTCTCTTAGCGAACCCTCCTTTGGATATCTTATTAAGGACCCTAGGGTTGGTCTCTGAGGAATAATATCACCAATAAAAAATGTCTAAGTATTTTAGGGAGATATAATTTCATGGTTTTGATAATATAAATGGAATAATATGTCTGAATAGTTGAGGGGATGAGGTTTCCTTTCAAAATATGTTTAGTGGAACCATTGTAATTTTTCAATGTTCTAAGATATTATTAAGTCACTTTCTTGGAATAATGGATCCAAAATGAATCATATTTTATATATTTAAGGTTAATGTATAAATAATACCAAAAAATGATGTGTAATAATGTTTTTAGATCATTTTACCCTTATATTTTTAAATTTACCCCCACCCCCTCCCCGGTTAATCTGTTTGGACAATAACTATGGTAACCAATTTTTACAATTTTTATATTCATTATAATCAAAAATTATGTAGAACTTATTACCCAGTATTAATTATTCTTATTAAATATAATTAATCCATTTTATCAAATTTAATTCACATAATTGGTAGAATTCAGTTTAAAAATAAACCAAAAAAACCTGATGAAAAACATTTTGTCAAGTAATTCATTTTACAAACATAAGATTATATTACAATAAATCAATGATGAGTAATAATAATAATAATGTATTCAATTATTATTTTCAGATATATAATTATTAAATTTTATTTAAATATTTCAATATTATATTTTATTATATATAAATAAAAATTAAAAACATTTAGCACATTAAAACAGTTTTATGAAAAATATTGACTTTTACCTCAAAATTACATTTTCACCATTAATATTTCATTTATAATCCATCAACTGTTAATTACACATAAATAACACATTATTATAAATAAATATACCAATAGTTAAATAATACATTTTCAGTTATTCATAAAATATTTTTTCTAAGGGAAAATTTAAAAATATCATTCAAGAATTATTTTGAACATGTAAATTCAAATGTGATTTTCAGCCTAAAAAATTAGAAATTTTATAACCTAAAATATTTCAAATTTTATTATATTATATTTTTATTCAAATAAAATTTTTACTTACTATTATTGAATCTTAGGTGTTACATTCTTCCTGCCTTAAAAACATTTTCCCTCAAAATTTTTAAGGATATTACTTTCTAATGAAATGAAAGTGGTTATTATTTATAAAATACAAAGGTTATCAAATTTATTCTAAATTTTAAGATTTATCTAAATTATCTTTATGGGTCTAGTCATATGATTCCTCAAAATGTGTTGTCTATTGTCAAGAATCGTTATAGGATCTTCACATGAAGATAAATCATGTTTCAATTCTATTTCATTCGAGGTGAGAACATGAGTTGGATTTGGAATGTCATTCTCAAAAAACGAGATATGGAAAACATCATATATTTTAGAGATTCTCGGTTTTATTTCAAAATAGTAAGATATATCTCCAATTTATTCCATAATTTCAATATGTTTTATGTACCGAGTCCACATTTTCACTTGCATAATGAACCATATAACACCCTTTCAAAGAGATACTATTAAGAAAATTTCATCTCTCACATGAAATTACAAATCATTCCTTCAGTTATTGGAATAACTCTTTTTCCTACTTTGAGTTTCTTTAATATTAGTTTAAATAGTTTTTATCATTATCATTGTCTCCTTCATATGTTTTGAAGAAACAATACTTCCTTCACTGAACATATCCTAACAAGTAGGGGTACAATATCTCTGCACATATAATACATCATAAGGTACCAATTGAAAATGTTAATGGAAGATATTGTTATAAGAAAACTCTATCAAATGTAAATTATGATTCCATATACCTTGAATGTCATTTTATTATGATATCAAAATGTATTAAAATGTATGAATACACTATTTAAATTTTCCATAAATTTGAGGAAGAAAGGTGGTGCCTAATTGAATTTTACTATTAATATTCTTCAGAATAATTTTTTATGTTCTATGTAAATAGTGGGTAATATATAGAGATCCTTCTTTTTGTTACATTACTATTACATCATTTTAAAGATAAAAAATATAATAATATTACAAAAAAACGATCCAAAGGTATAGTGTATTGGTAATATTAGGAACAAACATTAAATTTATATAATAAAACATTAAATTTGATTAACTATTTCATCAATAGATTCTCATTGTCCTTCGTATTCTGCTTATTACATGTAATCTCCTAAGCGTATACATCAATGAAAGGGGTGAGATGATATCCCAGTAAGAGCAGAGATAATGACATGAATCAATATAAAATGGGTGAGAATAATAATTATCATCATAACATAATCATGGGATCATAATCATCATCATGATATGAATCATTAGACAAATGAATTGAATGTGGAAATGCATAAAAATTAAATATAATGTCTTAGTGGCCAAATACCACACATTGTTTTGAACAATGCTAGAATCATTTTCATGCCTAAAATGTGTTCATAATCATAACATCATCATGGTAAAAAAACTAGCATCATGTTTACACATATTTCACATTATCTCATGAGATACATTACTATAAAAAATGCATTACAACACTATATAATTTTCTCTCCACCCATCACATTAAAACATTTACAAAATCATGTATGCCACATTGAACATATATCAATATTAGACATCAAATAACCCATGGAAAGGAATGGGTTTCATTTCATAAAGAATACATATATAAAAAACCTTCGGTTTTACAAAAATAGAATAACATAATGGTATAGAAATCATAAATATTGAGTGAAGAATAAAAAATATCAATATAAGTAAAATATGAGTTTTTAGAAAGAAAAGTATTTGTGGAAAATCATTTTATTTTTCATAAAACCAGATTAGAGACTTGTATATACTAGAAAAAGAAAACTGAGAATAATGAAAATATATATTAGGAGTATTAAATTAACATGAACATAGAAATTCTGGCATGTAAGTGTAATACCCTAATGAAAAGAAATTGGAAACGAGAATACCCTTACCTTATGTCTGAATTCTTAATTCACATAATATTCTGGATAATAAATGAGATTTATTAATTAATAAATCTAGGACCTATTATATATGTATTTAATTTATTATAAATTTATTAAGCTCACTTATTGCCATTATTAATAGTTATAGAGTTTAATATCATTGTTCAGGGTTGATAGTTTTCTGGGTTTTCAAGATCGGTTCACTTTTATACAAGTATGGAGGATCCTGTAAAATGAGATTAATTGTCAAGAAGTGAAATTATATGTTATTAATGAAAATCTGTAACTTTAATTGGTATTTTTTTATATTATTTTTCCATATATGTCGATGATTTATTAGATAACATATTAATGATAATCGTTTAGATTGAATTTACAATTTTTCTATCACAATGAACTTGTTTGGTTTTATTATTTAATATTATATATATATATTGGTTATAAAACATAAAATGGGTTATAATATACATTTTATAATATAGTTCAATAATTATAATAGTTTTATGACCATCCGTAGAGGCGGTATATTAAAATAAAACATGTCGTCCTATAAGGCGATAAATCAACACCTCATAGATGATGTCTTCATTTTTACAATAAAAGGGAGAAGAGAATAGGTTTGATGATTAAATATTCCATTAAAAAAATAAAATTTCATTATATATAAGATAATATTGTTATCATTTCACTTTTATAAATTCATGTCGGGAGATAATAAGAAATGAAAAGAACATGAAAAGAAATGAAAAGAAAAGGAAAGAGGATTTTACCTCTTGATTTCTTCTCCTTGATGACCTCCTTAAGGAAATTGGTTTTGGTATTTTATTAAGACCAATGGATTATGTACATGGGAGAGGGTATTGATATGAATATTGGGTATAAATATTACAATATTAAGGGATTTTAAGGTGTGAGGAGAAGCGGTAGTGAGGGTTGGTATTTATACGGGATGATAGGGGTGTTTTTGATAATTTTATTCTTTATTTTAATAATTTGGATCAATTATTTCAATAGTTTGAACCTTATCACTAAATATATAAAAATAATTATGGAGAGTTACAGATTATGGGATTACATCAATCATATATAATCTATGACTAAATAATTAATGTATTTATCTTATATCATAATTTATCATATTTCACTATTCACTAAAAATTCAACTTTCTTAGAAAAAGTCCCAAAATTTACCCTAACCATTTTTTTGAATATTAAAATTCATAAATGATCAACATTTTATAAAAATAATTTTATACAAATGACAAATTTAATTTTTAATTAAAATCATTATTTATTTGGAAAATACTCATTTTAAAATTATTAATGATTTTATGACACCTTGAAAATATAATTAAGGTCACAAATAATTATATTATAATCATATGGAAAAATATTAATTTATGAATACATTTAATGAATATATTTTTTAGTTTAAATAATTGTATTAATTATCAAATTGTAATTAAATATTTTTGACTTATAAAAATACCAACACTTAATTTATCATTCCTAAAACATTTTTTTAACATTGATATGACTATTTCATATTTTCCTTTATAAGATAGTTAAATATTTTTTTACTTTCATAGGTGAGGATACTATTATATTAGTTAGATTACAATTTCTAATAGTCACATTACAATTCCAAAGGTCATGTTATATTCCATTGATTTAGGTTCCTTAATTTATATAAATACTTCTTATTTCATTCATTCTTCATTTATAAAGTCTTTATTTTTTTCTCTATGTAATTTTAGTAATTTATAATATATGAAATCATTATAAGAAGGGAAATCTCATTGATAGAATTCAAGGTCATTACATTTTCCCCCCTTATGAAATTTTTCCCTTAAAATTTCATTATACAAATAAGTTGAAAATAGGAGAGGGTACTTATACTTCATCACTTCCTCTAATTCCCATTTTACCCCTTCATAAATATGGTTCCACCATATACATTGAATAGGTGAGTAGTCTTTTTTTGTAAAACATTATTTTTATGGTCCACGATCTTCATAGGATCCTCCTCATAAAAGTGATCATTTTCTAGCTATACCACCCTTGGATTCAGTACATGTGAGGGATTTTCTATGTACTTATTCTAGAGGGATACATGGAATACATAATGTACTTGAGAAATGGATAGTAGAAGTGATAGTTGATAGGCCACATCTCTCACACGATCATGAATATTAAAGGGGATGATATACATGGGACTCAACTTTCCTTTCTTCCCAATTATTATGATCCTCTTCCATGGAGATGTGTAGAGGAATAAAATGTCTCTAATATCAAACTCTAGGTCATGTTGAAAAATTTAAGCATAACTCTTCTTTCATCTTTGGGATGTGTTGATGTGTTGCTGAATGGTTTTCACATTTTCCACCATTTATTCGACCATTATAGTACCTGGTAGCTTACATTCATCCACTATATCCAATCATGTAAGTGTTCTACATATTTTACCATAAAGGGATTCATGTGGATCGATTTTAATGATCAAGTGGAATCTATTTTTGTAAGAGAACTCGACCAAAGTAAGATATTTGTCCCATACCCATTTGAAGTTCATATTACACGCTCTTAGCATGACTTCCAGTGTTTGAATAGTCCAATTATATTGGTTATTAGTTTGAGGATGATAATTCATACTGAAGATTTTCTCGGTGTTTAGATCATATTGGATACTTTTCAAGAACATTGAGGTGAATCTCAAATCTTGATCGAATATAGTCGATAACGGTACTCCATATAGCCTTACCACTTCTCTAATGTATATCAGTGCATGTTGATCTTGTGAGAAGTCATCTCATATTTTAATAAAGCAATATTCCATTGAAAGATGGTCCCTAATAACTCATAGAGAATTATTTTTGCAGGATGTATTTGGAACTCTATATAAAAAATTCATGATGATGATTTCATATTTCCATGTTGGTGTGGGTATTGGTTACATCATCCCCTTACACTTTTCCCTTTTATCCTTCACTTTATAACCAACACGGAACATTGATGTATATTTTTATTGATCATCCTTTTCATATTGTCCCACAAATATTTCTCACAGAGATCACGATACATATTTGTGCTCCTTGGGTGAATAGAGATGTTTGAGATTTGTGCATCACTCAAAAGCACTTTCATCTTCTATGGATTGGAGGGTATGCATATTCATGACCCAAATATTATAACTTTGTACTCATCAATTCTAAACTCTGAGGATTTTCCCTTTCTCATAGCCTCCACCTTCTTTTAAATTTCCACATCATTTCTTTTAGTATCATTTATTTTCTCTATGAGGGATGGTTGAGAAATAATTTGAGAAAGGATTTGTAATGTTCATTCATTAATGATTCTCATGTACAATATTCTAAAATCTAGTACGATTTTATCATTCTCAATTCTAATCATTGATAATGTAATATAATCCTTTCTACTTAGAGTATATTCCATTGTATTCACTTTTTCCTAATGGTAGTGGATTGAGAAGTCATAATACTTGATAATCGATAACTATATTTACTAGTGAATATTAAGCTCCTTTTTGGTGAATATATAATTTAGGCTCTTTTGGTTAGTATATATTTCACACAATCCCCATAAAAATAATGCCATAATATTTTCAATAAAAATATCACAATTGCACACTCCAGGTTATGGGTGGGATAGTTTTGACCATGCATTTTCACTTAACATTAGGAATAGGCTATCACATTGTCATTTTAATCAGTACAAAACCTAGGTCCTTAATTAATTAATATTTGTATACCAAAATTATTTTCCATCTTATCGATAGTGTGAGTAATAGTGTAGTGATAAGCATCATTTTCAACTCATTGAAGCAGTATTCACATTCACCAATCCTCAAAATAATTAATCCCTTCTGTGTAAGCTTGGTTAGTGGGTTTTAGAATCAAGATATGTTCTTTAAAAATATTTAATAACACGTAATAAGACAAAGGAAACTAAGGATCTCTATTAAAGATATTTTCCTAGTCCACTCTTAGATTTCCTTTGTCTTATAAGGGTCCATGGATTTTTTTCTATTGATAACATGCCCCAAGAATGATACGTCTTCCATAAAGAACTCACATTTAATATACTTTTCATAAATGTTATCCCTTTTAAATGTATCTAGAATATTATTCTAATGATCCTCAAGTTATCCTTGATCATAGAGTATACCAGAATATCATAAATAACGACTACCACGAATTTATCAAGGTGATCTCTAAAGACTATATTAATTAAGTCCCTCAATATTTCTAGAGCATTAGTGAGTCTGAAATGAAACACTTTGAACTATTAGTGTACATACCTCATTAGAAAGGCTATCTTGGGCGTATCCTCCTTCCTCAAATTTAATTGGTGATATCCGAATAGATGGCCCCCCTTAAAGAGATACTTGGCCGAATCCAATTCATTGGAAAGTTCATTTATTTGTGTATAAGGATACTTGTTCATTATCTTGATTTTTTTGGACTCAGGATAATCAATGGAGATACACATTGATCCATACTGATTCTTTAATAAGAGGAAAATCACCCCCCATGGAGAGGCACTCGAACATATAAAACCATTGTTCATATTCTCTTATATTTACTTCTTTAGTTTATCCAACTTAATAGTGGTTATTCTCTAAGGTTTCTTTGATATCGGTAGAGATACAAGAATAAGTTCAATTGAGAACTCAAACTATTAGTCAGTAGTAAGTATAAGAAACTCATCGAGGAACACATCATCATAGTCCTCCATAATGGGCATTTCATTGAGAATGATACTATCCTTTTTCAAAATCATTTGATCTAGTTATGTTTTATCATATGGAAATAATATCTACAATTGAGACATTGATTTTTATGGACATTCAATATCCTCCTTACACATACACAAATTGTAGGACACCTTAATATGTTAATAGAGATACCCCTTTCATGAAATTAGATATTGTATTTTTATAATGATATCCAATAAATGACCAATATAGCATCACACAACATAAAAATAAGTAATACATGATTTTATGGGAGGTTTAACCACAAAAATTAATTTTGGAAGGGTTATATAGTTTGGATTCAATAATTTCCCCATTTTTTATTTTCATATATAACTCAATCTAAATATTTTGAGGTGTTGTTGGATTAGATCTACTAAACATGAATGAAATGAAATAATTCATAGAACAAGAATCAAATAATACATTTTCTATTCTTGAAGGAATAACTAGTGTCCTTGTCACCACGTCATTTTTGGGAAATATCTCAGAAATAGTGATGACATAATCTTTACCTTTCTCATTTATATTTGGTGGCAATTGATGCTAATTAACCATGGGAAATTAGGGTTTAGTGCACTTGATGGCACAGTTCCCTTACTTCCCATAGTTGAAACATTGAAACATGGGTGGTGATCTCCTTTACTCCACCACATTGTCCTGCATCCTCTTATATCTTAGATATTCATGAGCTTGGTGGCCTTATCTCCCACATTTTAATCATTTCCCCTTCCCTTTGAAGCCATTATCATGATTATTATTCCCGTATTATTGACATGTGGGTGGTTGAGTTTTCCTTCCACCATTATCAGTAGATCCACCATCTTAAAATTACTTCTCTCATTTCATATCATTATAGTCCGGGGACTACTATCTAAACACCATATCTGCTTTGAGAGAACATCAAACAACATATTCATAACTTACTATGTCTAAAATTTATAAATCATTTAAAAGGTTTGGTTTTATACCAAAAATAATCTATATATATTAATATCACTGTGGATAACAAGTCCTAAGGCATACCTTGAAATCAATGTAAAATTTATTATGTATGTTGTGACAGATTCAACTATCTTTTACTTCATCTCTAAGAATTCTTTCTCAATATTTTTATAACTAGTTTGATGGAAACACTTGTAAAGAAATATTTTTTTAAATCCTTTCCACTCCATCTCTTCAATTTCATCCTTTGTCTTGGTTTTCATAATAAAAAACCACCTTTTAGCAGTCTCTCTTTCTAATTGATAAACGGTCAGAGACACATTCTTTGTCTTAGAATAGAGAATCACTGAAAATATCTTCGCCACTATGTCGACCAAACTGTTTTGTGACTAGTGGATCGTATGATCTGCTAAGTTTTGATGATAATTTTCATATAAAAGACTTGATAGTCGGTTTATCCCTCTTATGTGATGGAGAACATTCCACATTATTCACGTTATTCTTCCATCCTATGACCATTGGGTAAGAATCTCCATTAAATTTTGAACTCCACCACTCAAGGAATTGGGGATGTCATTCAAAAAATGGCTTCATTGTTCCTCACAAGGGTTGTTAACTTGCATTCTTGTTGTTCCCTCCATTTTTTGAAATAATAATTTTCAATGAAACATTGGTCAACAAGTCATGAATAAATAATTTATTCCATTAGTAAATTAACTCAAAATTCATTTCTTATGGGATCCCTATGTTTAGAATTTTTCTAAAATAGAGATTATTCTGTGATTTCACATAATTAGTCTCATTCTATGGGTTTTAAATAAATTTCTATAATCCTAATTCCCAAATTAACTAAACTATGCTCTGATACCAACTATAGAAACCCTATTTTTTCTTACATTACTATTACATCATTTTAAAGATAAACAATATATTAGTGTCAAAAAACTAGGATCCAAAGGATTAGTGCCTTAGTAAAATTAGGATCAAACCTAAAATTTATTTAATTCCTTATTCTCTAGATTCTTAGTGGCCTTTATATTCTCCTTAGTACAAGTAATCACCTAAGGATATACATCGATGAAATAGGTGATCTAAAAGCCTAGTAAGAAGATAAATAAGGACATGAATCAATATAAAATGGGTGAACATAATCATTATCATCATAAAACAAGCATGGGATTATTACAATAATAATTAGCAGATTAATTGGATAAATTTATGGACTATTTAAATGCATAAAAATGAAACAACGTGTCTTAGTGGTCAAATACCACACATAGTAGTGATCAAATATATCATCAGGTTCATGAATAACATATGTTCAAAATCATAACACCATAATTTTGAAAAAATTTATAATTAAGTTCACTTATACTAAAAATTGTCTCATGAGATACATCACATCACCCTATGCATTACAGTGCAATTTAATTACGGGTTCACCTATCACACTATAACATTTACATAATCATGCATTCCATATAAAACGTATATCAATCATAGAGATAAAAAATCCTATGGAAGGGAATGAGGTTAATTTCATAATGAAATCATTTATGAAAAAAAAATTGGATTCTAAAAATACAATAAAACACTACTATTGGAATCATATATTTAAAGTGGAAAAGATACAATCTCATAAGATGTAAAAGATGTGTTTTTAGAAAGAAAAGTTCTTTTGGAATATATTTTAATTTTTCATAAAACTAGATTAGATACATTTGTATACCAAAAAATAAAATTTAACAATAATGAAAATATATTTTAGGACTATTAAATGAAAATCTACACTAAAATTTGGATTGAAAGAGGAATAACCAAAATAAAGGAAATTGGGTTCGAGAATCCCCTTACCTTATGTATGAATGTTTTCTTCACATTAATATCCCGATTATGAAATAAGATTCATTAATTAATAAATACAGAACCTATTATACAATTATTTGATTTATTATACCTTTATTGAATTTATTTTTGGTCATTATGATTAGTTATAGAGTTTAATGTCATCATTCAGGAGTGTATGTTTTATTTGTTTTCGTAATAGGTTCATTTGTATACATGTATAGAGGATCATGTAAAATGAGAAAAAATATCCAGAATTGAAATTATATGTTATTAATGAACATCCAGAATATTAAATAGTCTTATATATTATTTTTTTCATATATAAGTATTATTCATTAGATAACATGTTATTGATAATTGTTTAGATTAATTTTGGGGCTTTTTAATCACACTGAACTCATTTTGTTTTATTATTTAAGATTATGTATATATGTATGTTAAAAAGAATAAAAGGGTTATGAAATAAATTTTACAATCTATTTCAGCTATTATAATGGTTTTATGACAAGCCTTGAAGGAGTTATAGTAAAATTAAAACATGTTGTCCTTAATAGTGATAAATAAAACCTCACAGATGACATTTTAATTTTTAGAATAAAAGGGAGAGGACAAGAGGCTTAATGATTGATTATTCCAATAACATAATAAAATTATATTATATATAATATAATAGAGTTATCTTGCCACCTGTATGAGGGGAGGTGATAATATAATAAAAAAATAAAAGACTTGAAAATAAATTAAAAGGAAAGGAAAGAGGATTTTACCTATTGAATTATTCTCATTTAAAACCTATTTTGGGAAAATGGTTTTGTTATTTTGTTGAGGCAAAATAATAAATTATATGGGTAATGGTATTGGGAAGATTATTGGGTATAAAATTAACAATATTCAAGTCTTAAAAGGTCTGAAAATAATAGGAGATGAGGGGATGTATTTAAAGTGGTGGAGAGGGGTGTTTTTCATTATTTTAATCACTATTTTATTATTTTGGATCATGACTACCAATAATTTGAAAAATATCACTAAATATTTCAAAAAATTAATTAGTGTTTCCGATTATGGGCTTACATCATACATACATCATATATGAATCAATAATTCTTGTATTTAGCTAATATAATAAATATTTGTTTTTCCCTATTCACCAGAAATTCAACAATTTTTGAAAAAACCCCAAAAATTCACCCTTACAATTTTTTAATGTTTATAATTAAAAAATTAAATATTTTTTATGAAAATGTTTTTCTATATATGATAAATATATTTTTTATTAGAATTATTATTTATTTGAAAAATAATTATTTTAATATTATAACTGATTTTATGACACATTGAAAAAATATTTAACATCTCATAAAATTGTATTATAATCATAAAAAAAATATATTAATTTATGAATAAATTTTACAAAATTAATTTTTCTATTAAATTATTATATTAATTATAAAATTATAATTAAATATTTATGATTTACAAAAATACTAACACTTAATTTATCATTCTGAACCCATTTATTTAACTATACACTGATATAATTATTTAATATTTTTCTTTATAGGATGAATAAATTTTAGATATAATTTCATAAGAGAGGTGACTTTTTTATCAGTTAGATTACTAGTTCTAATGGTCACAATACTATTCCAAAGGATGTGTTGTTATTCCATTGATTCTGGTATCCTAATTTCTATCAATACTTCTTATATCATTCACTCTTCATTGATAAATTTTTTATTGTGTTCTTAATGTGATTTTATGTTATTTATACTATATTACATAATCATAAGAAGGTAAATTTCACTTATAGAATTCAGTTTCCTTACATAATGATATTATAAAATTGATAGAGGTGTTCCATGATATGTGTTAACTTTATTGATATAGACTAGTGAATGGTTCTCATGAGGTAAATATTACCATATTGTATGGAAATATATTTATTTTGTAAGCTGATCAATAATAAACCATATTGAATCATTCTTTCTAGGAATATTTGTAAATAAAATGAAAAATTCCAAAGTATTTTTTTCCCATTTCCACATAAGGGTAGGTATAGGTTTCATGAATCCTCTAGTATACTATCTCTCAACATCCACCTATCAAAAAACAAAGCATCTTGATGCATAATTAAAAATTCCCCGCTTTATATTATCCAAAAAAATGTATTCCCTAAAATCTCTATAAATCATGGTTCTTTAAGGGTATATTGACAAAATTGTGCTATGAGTATCATCCAATATTTCAATTTTTAGATTTTTTTAGATAGAAAAAATATCCTATTATAAAATTTCATAATGTACTCTTTATTTAAAAATTATTCTAATTTTCATTCATTCAAGACTTTAATTTTATTTTATAAATTAACATCATCAGGCTGAATTTTTTTTATCTTTTTCAATAAATATTTTTTTCAAATCATTTTAAAAAAGGACTATTTTTTTCCTTTCCATAATAATTCCTATTTATATCTTTACCAAATCCATGATCATATGATCCATGTCCAACCACATTTTTTCCAGAACTCCATGATCATTCAGGTTCAATTTATCCACTACCTTATTATCCTTACCTGGGTGGTATTGTATTGAGATATCATAATACATGAGTTGTTCAAACCATTATGTTTCCCTCACATTTATCTCATTATGTGAATAGATATATTCCAATCTCTTATGATCTATTTATATCTCATATGATAAACCATATTGATAATGTTTTTATATGTTCAATTAAAATATCAATATTTACAACTCATGGTCATGATTTTGATAGTTTTATCCAAGATTATTTAAAAGAATTGATGTTTAGTGAATACATTTATCATTATACATAAGGACACAACCAAGTCCCTTCTTTGATTCCCTGCTGTATATATCACAAATCCATCATTTCTTGATAGTATAGTCAAAATTTAGGTATTGACCAATATCCTCATAAATTCATTAAAAATCATCACATTCATTTATCTATGTTAAATTGACCACATTATATGTATGATTGGTTTATGTGTCACCCATTCGGGAAATTATTTGAACAAATATCCAAAAATAACCTCCAAAAAAAATGAAACCATGTACCTTTGTTATGTTCATCAGTGTAGTTCATTCTTTGACTACCATTATCTTCATAGGATCAACTATGATTCTATCCATAGAGACAATATCACCAAGAAAAGAAACATTCTTAAGACAGAATACACAATTACTAAATTTCCCATATAACTCTTTATCTATAATAGTCTCAAGAATGTTCCACATGAGATTCTCATGGTTATCATAGAATTTATAATACACCAATATATCATAAATAAATACCACAACAAAATTATCACGATATTCCTTGAATACCCTACTCCTTATATCTATTAAATAATAGGGTGAATTAGTCAATACATAAGGCATTAATGTAAAACCTAATGTCTATAGCTCATATAAAATGTTCTTTTTCATAATATCATTCTTATTTACACAAAATTTATGATTCTCATAATGATGTTCATTTTTCTAAAAATATTTATCTCAATGGAGTTGATCAAATAAGACACCAATTTGAGGAAGATGATACTTTACCTTTATCGTAATTGCATTGATTTCCCTATAATTAATGTAATGCCTCTTAAATCCGTCTATATTTTACATGGAATGAATAATGGCTCCACAAGTTGAAACATTAGGGCATGAAAATGGATTAAAAGAAAACTCATGTATTTGTTTCTTTAACTCCACAAATTCTATAGTGGACTTTCATTGGGGATTCCTTTGTATTGGTCTTGCATCAAAATTTAAATCAATGTAAAACTCAACATCATGCTCTATGGGATGTCTAGAAAATTACTTTGGAAGTACACCAATGTATTCTTGTAAAATAGGTATATCCTCAATTTGAAAACTTCCTTTTACATCCATAGATTCTTTTTCTTCTCTTCATCCCCAATAATCTCATTCCAAATAGCTACTACTGTAAGATCACATATTTTATATGAGTTGTAGCCACACCCATTCCCTTTGTTGAAGTACCCAATGAATCCTAGCATTGGATATTCCATAAAATAGTTATTATCACTTTGTTTCTATCATATTCGGTCTCATTGGGTTTGTGCATGGAGTTCATTTGTTCATTAGTTTTCATATGATATAGACCGAATAAGAGGCTGAAACTATATGGGGGTCCCTATACCAAGATGAAGTATGAAGTATATACATTTTCCCTCAATGTCTAATTGTTTATAGATATTTTATATTGTGCCACATTCCATGCATTCTGGGTGATGATTTCTAAATTAATTTATCCTTGACTAAAATGATAAAAACATGTTTGAGGCATACCATGACACCATTCATCAAGGTTGGATGTAGTCAACCTAAACTTGAACCTCCCATGGGTTGGATTCTATATTTTTAACATTATTATTCCACCCTTATAGTTTAATGATATTGCCTTGTATAATTTAGAATTGAATGGGGTATTAATGTAAATTATTAAATGATTTGACCACCTTGTTTTACCATGTCATTTGTATATTAAAGACATAATTATTGAATCTGTTAGATTGTATGTAATTAAAAAGGGAATTATTAATGAATGAATTGTTTATGATTCTTTGACCATTTTTACTTTTTGAATACCATGTAATTAGAATACATGGATTTCATGGAAATTAATACTCCTTGGATCTTATTACATGATTTACATGATATGTTAGGATTCCCTAGACATTTCTACTATTTGGATCCAAAGAACCAACATGATTCCTTGAACTCTGTCAATCATAATTATTCAGTTCGTTTGAAATCATTGTATATTACTAATCCTTGGATCCTGGATACACGACTCCTTAGGATAACTTGGACATTTATACTCCTTGCATCCAATTCATAGGACTTACATGTATTCATTGGAACAATCTAGTATAAGGATCTAGTTTAACTAGATTACATGATATGATAGGATTCCTTGGGAATTTCTACTCCTTGGATCTGAGCCGTTTGGATTCGATGGACATGTATACTCCTTGAATCATGTTTACATGTTTTAAATATCATGTTAGGCTTCCTTGTAAATTTCTACTCCTTGGATATTGTGTACTTGTTTTACATAGCTTATTTTTTTCCTTGAACATTACTACTCATTGGACACTGGCCCATGTAGTCCTGATACATGATGACATTGTGTAGGCCGTTGATAATGAATATTATGAATTATAAATAGGCTTTATGATTTTGTTGACTGATCATAGTTATACTTGTTAGAAAACATATAACCACTTATAATATTTCGCTTGTACACCTGTTATATATATGAACTACTTCTATTTATATTCATACACACGAGTTGTTATAGACACTATTTGTGGTGTCCAACTGATTGCTATCTTAAACACTGCTCAAGACATCATTGGATTCCTAGAAAGACTTCTGGTATGTATTTGAGGATAGGGTAAATCACCCACATGTGTATTCATGATTTTTTGTTTCATAGGATCAAGGGAGAACAAGATTTTTCTATGGCTAGTGATGATATTTGGGAAGTTTATTTGGTGGTTTTTGTACCATTGATACATGTATTGAACAAGATAATTAATTCCATGTATTACCTATATTTTTTATAAAATTGAATGATATTCATTATATATAAAACAGTTGGATAAGATACATAGTTATTTATATAATGGATGTTTATTCCTCCACTAATTAGTTATTTATATTATTCTTCTATTTATTGATATGATTATACTATTGTGTTTCACTCTGATCGTGAGGGTATAGTCGACATACTATTCTATCCTGGAACCTTACTACTATTTGTTAGCCTCAAGAATATGGGGAGGCATGCTTGATGACATGTGTCCAATAGAGTTTAGTTACTGTTGAGTGAAATGCATATGGGATGTCACAATGTTTTATTCGAGGATTTTCATATTTTTATTGGGAATATTATATAGGAGATTGGGAATGTGTTGGAATTTAGTAATGGGTGGTGTATGGGAGTAGCTAACCCGTATACATGGAAAATAAAAATTTCATTGGATAGGATGTGATATTATAGTGTATTCACATTACAGTTGATTTGACCTCACCATTAGGTAATTCACTTTTTGTTTGTTGTTCCTTCTAATTATGGATTGTTTTTTTGAATTTAAGTGAAAAGTAATTATTTCATCGTGTATCATCATTGGAACTTAATGATTTATATGTAATGCATTATTCCATGCCATATTTATATCCCATCATGCATTTCCTATAGCATTTTTTGGTGACTTATTGATACATCCATTGAATTATGCTAAAATTTCATACAGGGACTTGATAAATGACTAGTTGAAATTAAATGAATTACACACTTCAATTTTTATGGTGTATGATCCATTATAAATAAGAAGTTTTGTTCCATATAGTTCAACCGTTTTAGTGAATTTCCAATAAGTAAGAATTAATTTTAATGAAATTTAATTCTAAAATGAATCGTTTCCATTAAATATGGACTACAATTACAATTTAAAGGGATATTTTCTATATTTATTTTAGATGACACTCTTTATAGCGGAACCCATAACATGTAGCATTGAACATGACCCAAAGTTGACCTCAATAGTGGGAAGTAGGAAGTTTCTCTACATTTTCTTTATGATATTTATGTCACCAATAACAATCATTAGGAGTAGGAAAAGGGGTGTGACTTGGGATTATGATGTCGTATACCTGTCTTTCTTATATATTTTTTATCCTCTTGTTATCAAACCTTGACTGATGCATGTTCATATCATTTTTAGTAATATTCCGTGAAAAGGACTCCATTTGTGAACCATGAGGGTGGTGATGACCATTATTTGGTGGTTTGGGGGAATGTGATACTATTGGAAACACTAATAGTTCCTCTTTTGGTACTTCTTATTATACTAGATAAGTCATCTAAATCCTAGTTCCAAGAGCACTTTTTTCATTTGATGTAGATAGTTTAGGGTGCACCGTGACCTTCCCTAATAATGTCAATTTTGATGAGTGACTTCCAACTGCAACATGAACGCACTATTTTTGGGACTCGTTGGACACATTCTACAAAGACATGTATATAGTCTATGTTATAGATTCTTCTGTATCTCAAAAATCCTCCTGAGAGGATAGGGAAACTAGTTTCATATATGATATGGTATTCTGCCAAGTTATGGTGGGAAATGATTACATACACAGATCATCATTGGGATATGGCTTGGAGGGATTTCCATAAACACCTTTAGGATTAAATTCATCTTTAGATTTTGAGGATTGATAGATCTATTGAGTTTATACATTTGGAGTGGGGTGCGTTTTCTGTTATGAACTATTCATACCATTTTATATGGATTTAATGTTTTTCACCAATTAAATTAGATGATGATGCATTAAAAGTTAGGATATTCAAGGATGGAATTAGGTATGACATCATATTGTAGGTTAACAACACCCACATTACTATCGTATCAGAAATAGTAAATCAGGTGCTGATTATTGAAAACCAAAAGGGATGTTGATGGTGTAGATCAGGGTAGATCAACTTATTAACCAATAGGTTATCTGTTATGTAGTAATAATAGACACATTAAGGATTCTCTTGAGGGAATACCAACTAGATAATGAGTTCCAGTTGTTCAAGTCTCTACCATCGGTGTGTTATATAAGGACATATGAGGAGAAAGTGTGATATAGAGTCATTCGGGTGCTGATATTTTGGTTGGATGGGCCATAAAAAGTGGTTTTAAATGACCTATACTATGGTTTCTAATAATAGGGGGTATGAAACAACTCTATTTACATAATATGGGTCATCAACTTCTTATCAGGAAAGGATTTGGAGTGCATCTATTCGATCAGGTTGTGGTGGTGGTCATAGATAAGGTATCCAGACACCATACTCACAACGATTGAAGAATTGGCATTCTCTGGGTAGTCAGGCTATATCAATGGTCTATAATTTAGTAAATATTTATACTGTGAATATGATTACTAAGTAGCATAATTGTTTACCTTCTACCATTATAGGTACTGTTCATATAGCCTCTATGTTTGTATCTACTCTATTCAATTGAGTTTTATCTAATTATTTCATATATATATCTATTGTGGAGAGACTTGGGCTTGATGTTCAGTTTTCTAGTGGAATGATGACACTGGACACTCCATTGTGGTTTCAATTGAAGATTTTATGTTATTGAAGGGAGATCCCCCTTGAGATATGTGGGTGTCACTTCATATGGGACCTCTTTTTCCTCAAGATGATAGGGTTTAACGTCGTTATCAAGATGGAATTGTTATACCCTTATCGTTATTTTGTTGAATCTTATGAATGAAGTTTGACATTAAAATCATTATAGGGTTGGTTTTTTTATTCACATGGGTCAATGGGATGTCCATTACAGCCGAGTTTCACCCGAGCACCATGCGTTTGGTGGGATGACATCCCAGATTACTAGCTTATAGCTTGATAATCAGGGAACATGTAAGGTGGATTTACCTCGATATTTTTATCATTTATGGGGTGTTTTCTCAATCTGTTTTTTTGGACTACCTCTTGAGAGTGTGGTAGAGTATTTCATTGATCTGTTTCCATGAGTTTTAATAGTATCCATTACTCATTATAGAATGAATACAATAAATATTTATCTGCTCAATAGTATTCTAGAGGACTTAGAGGCAAAGGGATTTATACAACCCAGTACTTATTCATGGGGGTTTTTGGTACTTTTTTTAATAAGGAATGTGAAACCCTTTATTTTATGTGTGGATTACCAGAGGTAGAGTTGGTTGATGGATAATAACCAGTATCCCTTTCCGCAGATAGATGATATCTTCATCCAACTCATAGGAGCCCATGTGTTCTTGTATATTGATCTATGATTGGGTTATCATCAGGTGTATGTTTGGAATGTATACATACCTAATATATTTCTTCCTAGTAGGTATGGTATATATGAGTATATAGTTATGGAATTTGGTCTTATAAATTCTCCAACAGTTTTCATTGAATTGACTAAATGGTCTTTCCATTCTTATTTGGGGTTTTTGTGGTGGTATTCATGGATGATATCTTAGTGAATTTTGACACTTGAAAAGACCATTCTAAACATCTTGAGATCATATAAAATTCACTGAGATAGAATCTAGTATATAATAATATCATAGTGTTCCATTTCTGGATGAGTGAGTTTCACTTCTTGGGTTATATTATCTCGTTGATAGAAATATCAGTTGACCTAGAAATGGTGAGAGTTATAGTTCCCTAGGAGAATCCAAATAGCAACTTTTATATATATGGATTTTCATAAGGATATCTAGTTTTTAAATTAATTTCATAAAGGAATAATCATTAATATAATAACCTCCTATGGGCTTGACTGGGAAGTTTTTGTATATTTTATAGTCAGATAACTGTGAGACAGTTTTTTAGGTGGAGAAAGGGAGACTGAATTCCGGGCCAGTCTTGATTCCTCCAGATATGTGTAGGATCTATATTGTGTATTGTGATGCGTTAGGTATTAGTATTATGTTAGTTCTAATATAGGAGGATTTATTAACTCAATACAGATCACTTCATTTGTGGATGCATGATTCGAACAACCTGAAACGCGATCATTAGTCAGCCATTACTATTCATTACTTACATTTTGGGACACATTATTTATTTGGAGTGTGTTGTGTTGTGTACAAAAACCAATAAATCCACAAGTACATCTTTAAATAGTGTGATTTTAATCATAGGCAATGAATGTTGGTTGAATACCTATATTCTACTAACCACAAGCTTTTTAATATTCCATGAAAGGTGAATACAATTTCTGATGCATTGAACAGGAGGACTCAGATATAGGAAGTTCCGAAGGAAAGTAGTGAGTGGACGATTATGACAATGTTTTTAGAGATACTATAGGAGGTTAAATATGATAAAATGAAGAATTATGTTTCATATTTAGTGGTGACTTCTACTCTTATGTATAGGTTAAGGATAAGACATATGTCATATTCTGTGGGCTCGGTCCTATGAAATAGCATTGGAGGGGGTGATTCACCTCGTGGTTGAATTATTGATTTTGATGAGATCTTGTACAGCCACATATATTTATTGGTCACATAAGACATCCAGGAGGAGTTAATGTGATATTGACATTCCTCTAAATGGTATGTGCATTGTGGTCTTACCATGATGTATCGTGACATACATCGTTAATATTAGGGGTAATGGAAGAAGTGAGGGATAACAAGGTTCATTACTTAATGTTCCACCTATCATCTGGTTATGAAAGAGAACTAATGATCATTGTGTATTTTGCAACTATTACCTATTCATGAGTAAAAACGGGAAAATGATACCATGGATTTTATGACAAGATTTCCTAGATCACCTATGGTAAGTGATACAGTATGGGTTATCATATAATGGTTGACAAATGCCTACCATTTTAATTCTATTTAGTATAATCATCAAGTGAATGATATTTGGAGGATATACATTCTTGATATCATACACATCCATGTGGTTCCACATTATATCATGTCGAAAAGAGAAACACATTTCACATCATGGTTATGGAAGGGGTTTTAGAGGGAATCAGGTTCACAAGTGCTGGTGATTCTAGCCTATAACCCACAGATTGATGGTAAGTCTAAGAGTATAGTACATGTTATGGAGGACATTTTCTGTGAATTTTTTATTGATTACAGTGCTTCTTGGGAGATACACCTACCTCTCTTTGATTTCTCTTATAATAACATCTTCCGTGAGGCCGTACAAATGGCTACTTATGAGGCCCTATATAGGAGGTTGTTTCATTCCCTGCTATGTAAGTTATAGGTATGATACGTAACTCTATTGGGTTCTCATCTCATTTAGAAACAATCAAATCATGTTCATCATAATAGGAAGTGAGTTTCTATAGCTCTATCATGATATATTGCACACACCATTCGTAATCATCAACCACTAGGGTTTGAGGTGGGGATTCAGGTTTTTATGTAGGTTTCACCTATAATGTGGATATATTGATTATAAATTAAGGGAATATTTTATCTCATTACATTAGGCATTTTGAGACTCTAGTGACTGTTAGTATGGTAGCCTATCAGTTTCAGTTTCCTTAGAGGTATTAGCCAATGTATGACTTCTTCCACATATATCAGATTTGTTTATATCATTCTGAAATGTCATGTATTCTTCGGCCTAATGAGATTGTGTTTGAGGTAGATGCTTCCTATTATGAGGATCCTATCCGTAAATTTTTTCTTAGGATGACGGTTCTCTACGACCATTCAATTCCTCTGGTATGGGTTCCATGGAATTAAAGTCATTTACAATATGAGACTCATGAGTGGGAGGCTGACGCATGTGCATATTGGCTAGTGTTATTCTCATAGGATGCTTGAACAACGTTGGAAGGGTAATTTAGGGATGAATTTAGTGGTCTGGATATTTTCATATCATAGATTTTTTATGAGATGTGGCCTCACCCATTACTATCCTTGAAGCACCGATGGAATCCTAAAATAGTATTTTCCATAACATCCCGATCTAGACTTTAATTCTCTCACCGTCAATTTCATTGGATGCACACCAGGAAATCATATGTTCTTTCATTTTATTAAAATCTTGAATGAATCTAATTCTGAGACTGTATGATTATTCCTCCACAAAGATGAGGTTGGTGGTTTATACCTTTTCAATCAATTTATCACTATTTAGAGCTTATTATTGTTGTGTTGAATGATGAAATTTATAGGTGATGATTTCTACATAAATTCAACCTTGAGTTAAATGATAAAAACATGTTTGGTACATGCCCTGAATCCTTCAGTCAATGTTGTGGACTTTTTCCCTAAACACGACCCTCCCATGGGGTGGGTTCTACATTTTTGTCAGGGTTATTCCACCTTTGGGGAGTGATGGTCTCACCATGTACAATTGAGAATATAATGGTTTATTAAACTGAATTTTTAAAAGTTGTGAACACCTTGTTGAGATTTTCATTTCTATATGAGAGGAATAAATTTTTGAATCCCTGGAATTGTATATTATTATAAAGGTAATTATGAAACAAAAAATGAATTAGTTGGGTTTACATTGAAATTTCAATTCCTTGGATCTCATTTAATTAGTAAAATTGGATGCCAGAAAAATTACTACTCCTTATATCTGATTACTTGATTTACTTGATATGTTAGAATTCCTTGCAAATTTATACTCTCTAGATCTGACGAACCAATTAGATGCCATAGAAACTTATTCTACATTGATCTAGATTATTTGATTTATTAGGACTCCTTGGACATTGATTCTTCTTAGTCCATGGATATATGACTCCTTAGGATACCTTTGGAATTATACTCCTTGGATCCTATTTATATGACTTATGTGTATTCCTTAGAAATTTTTACTCCAAGGATCGAGTTTAACTAGTTTACTTGATATTTATTGAGGCCTTGAACATTTCTAATCCTTGGATCCAACAAATTATGATTCCTTGGAATCTATTACTCTATAGATCATGTGTATTTGATTACTTAGCATGCTAGGATTCCATCGAAATTTCTTCTCCATGGATCCTATGTACTTTTTTTACATTGCATATTTGTTTCCTTATACACTTATAATCCTATGATGTTATCCCATATAGGAAGGATACATGATTACATGGTGTAGTCCATTTCTAGTTCTTTTTTATGATTTACAGATAGCCTTTATGATTTAGTTTGTGGATCATAGTGAGACATGATCGAATGGATAGAATCACTTATACTATTTTACTTGTACACATATTATATCATCACATAGAATCATCTTATATTCAAAAATATGACTTATTATAGAAATTGATTGTGGCGGCCTACTGAGTGTTATCTCACACACTATTCAGGTAACCATTGGGAACCTAGATAGAATTCATGGATGTAGGTAGGGATTGGGGAAATCTATCTCATTCCGTCACTTAATTTATTACTTAATAGGAGCAGGAAAGAATAGGACATGGCTATGCATCATGATGGTATTTAGGATTGTTTCTTTTGGTAATTTTATATTTATAATACATCTATTATACTATATTCATGGTTCCACATATTAATTTCCTTTTTATATAATTTTATTATCATCATTTTATATGAATCTATAGGATGAGAAACACGGTAAATAATATAATGGATGTTTATTATTCTTCCACTTAGATATTTTTTTGATACTTCAATTGATTGAAATGATAATACCATTGTGAATCATTCTGATCGTGATGGTATAGTCTACCCAATATTCCACCAGATACCCTCCCTACTAGTCAGCAACCACTTTCATATAGGGAGGTGCACATGATGCCATGAGGCCAGTCAGGATCGATTAATGTTGAATGAATCGAGTTCGAGATGTCACAACTAGGGGTGGATCTAGACACTATCAAGATAGTTATGCCACCCCTATGAAGGTATGGAATTCCACATCATCACCTCAAATCATAATTTTCTTTTCCCTAAAATAATTGTTGGCATTATATTTTGAAATATAGTCCATATCATGTATTCAATCAATTTCAAACATAGGTATAATAACAAATTCATTAAATAGGGAACATTTTTGTGCCATGATGGGAACTGACTAACATTTCCTTATTAGTGTGAGACTGACACTAGTATTTTTAACTCATAACTAAAATTCATAAGGTTTAAGGGAAATATCTAATTTTATTGGAAAACATGGAAGATATACAAGAGTGAGAATATCCAAAATCAAATAAATCATTAGCAAAATTTGATATTATGATTAATGTATATTCCATGACATCATTATGAATTTCAACCTCAACTATAATGATCACATATTCATGGATTTATACTCTCATTATTTTATATTATAGGTTCCCTTGATTCATGGGACAATAGTGTGAATAATGAATCATTTCTCTATAGTTGAAGCACTAGATAGTAGTGGTTTAATTATTTCCCTTACATTCATTAGATATATTACCATTATCTGCAAACTTGTAAAAAATACTATGGGATTCATGAATTTTCCAGGTGTTTTCCTTCCAAAATTTTCATAAGATGTAAATTGATTTATTCTATACTTCTTCATTGATTCATTACCTTTTTATTAGTTCTATTCCAACAAATTATTATATTTATTTAAATTGAATACACAGGGTTTAGAAAATTCATTCCCTATTTTTATGGAAGATAATAATATTTCATCATGTGATTAAAAAGATTAAGAAACTAGTTCCCATTGGAGGATTGTCTTATTCCCATGAAACAAAATGTTCAAAATTTTATTATAAATTACATATGTAATCTGTATCATTCCTGAATAGACATCTAAAGGTATCCTCATACTTTAAAAAAATTCTTCTTCCTCTATCTTTACGCTAATAAACAATCACTTTATTTTATTTATTTACACAAAAGGGTAATATTTGTCAAAGAATTTTACTTTAAAATATCTCTATTACATATGTTATTTTCTTATCAGTCCACAGTATTCTATTTTAACAACCACTATTGGTCAATATCACCTTTATTAAAATAAACTAAAAGAATAAATTTCCCCCTTTAATTACATCCCAAGGAAATTAATATCTTTCTACGGGACTTAATACATTTCATATATACCAATGGATTTGTACTTCCACTAATATATAGAGGCTTATATATCCTAAAATGATCTAATATACATGTATTAGAACACAATGTTAATATATATATGAATGGTTTTTAGTCATATCATGGCTCAAATACCCTAATATGTTCATGATCAACTCAACTCCAACATTAGTTTTATTGGACATTTCAGTAGAGAATTATATACATTGGACATGAGTATTGGTACCATTCATTTTTCAAGGATCTATTTCAGAAAAATTTAATATAATAGATTATCTCATAACATTATGATTTTTAAATTGTAATATATAATTCTAAATATGGTGACACAATTAACATTTATTGAAAATTTATTCATTGTTAATCTTAGAATCGTACACATGGTTTCTTTAGAAATTTCTTGAAATAATAAAAAATCAAATCATTCATAATTGTTTATTAATAAAATTTAAAATAACCCAATAATATGCCTGGAGAGTGTCAAACTAGTTGTATAGTAATGACCAAATCACTCCCTATTGACTTGAATGTTGGTAAAAATATACTCAAAAAACTATTATTAAGGTTATTACCCCAATATGCATTTTTTTCAAAACCACATCAACTTGTAGTATCCAAATAGTGATTTATTTCTAGGAAAACTATATAATATCTACCTTACAAAAAATAAGTCTAATAATTTCCTCTAATAAGACATATCCTCCAAGAGTGTAATAGGTTTAAATTCCATAATATATTTGTTCCTAAATATAGTTCCTTAGGTTATAACTTAACATGGATCTAATACCAACTATAATCACTACAACATTGTTAATATAGAGTTGGTGTCTACTTTATTACATTTTCATAAGATACAAGTGATCACATCACCAATGATAAATCATTTTAGTAATATTATGGAACTACATACAATCTTGCTTCCGACTTTAATTTTGAAATAAAATATGAAAACACAGTGAATGTAAATATTCCTTATCATTGAACTCATTCAATGATTATATCTTAATATCCTGGTGAAAGGAGCGAAAAAAAGAGTTAGATCGAATATTGAGTTAGGGTTACGTACAGATAAAGATATCAATATATAATATGGAATAATGAATATATAAAGGTAAATAAATTAAAAAAAATTCCATTTAATCTATAAAATGATCCCAAAATTCATCTATGGATAATATAAATTCAATAATCACATAGATTATAACAAAATAATTCTAAATAAATGAAATGAATAACATTGTGTGTCATGATCTCATACATCATGATATTTTTACCATAAAACCCTTATTCAAGAGATAGTTTAAACTATGGGTATTCATACACTAAAAAATCATTTAATAATTTTGGCCAACCAGTTTTTCACATGATACCTACTGATGCATCAAGGGGATGTATAATTATGTATACCTCTCATAACTGCATGTCCAAAGTATTCCACATATACTAAATGGTTAATTTAATTCCTAAATAATATGTCTTCTCATAAAATATATTTATTGAGTAAAGGATACAGAATATTATGATTTCCTTAATCAATCAAATAACTTTCATAGTAAAACACCATTTGTATAAATTGTGTGCGGTTTTGGAAATAAGAATATCCATGATTCAAAGAATATTGATATTTAATAGAAATTTAACATCCAATGAAATATTATCACAAAAAAATTATTTTTTAAAGACAAATAGAATGACCAGAAAATAATTAATATATTAAAGATAACCATAAATTCATTAGAAATATATGTTTTATAATAAATTCATTTATTTTAGAGACTAAAATATATTGGATGTTATACATTAAAATAATTTTACATTTAAGAGTTATATTTTTAAAAACATTGAAAACATTTATAAGAATCTAAATATCATAAAACTGTTATAGTAGTGGAAAATTCTATTGACATCATATATGCTAAATGACACTATCATTTTATCTTTTTTGTAATGAAATTCAAAAATTCCCCATTTAGAAAACATAGAAAATATTCGAATCAAAACCTTGTAAAAATTCAAGGATAACCTAAACTTTTATTAATAAATATTTTAATTAAATAAACATGAATTTTGTAAAACAATAAGAAAATACATACATGGAATAAAAATATAGTCTATTAGAATAAAAATAAGATTGGATTATCTTTTAAATATTTATTTACTTGATTCTTGTGAAAAGGAGAAGAAATATTGGATGAATACATGTATAATCATTAAATATTCATAGGATAATAAAATATATGGATTATATGAAGGGTATATTATAATAATCCCTTATTGAAAATAAGTGAAATGAAAAAAAAGGATACTGTAAAATAAATTCTAACCTATTTGGAAACATACAAATTATAAACAATTTAAAGAATAAACATAAATTGAAACATTAATCGTCATGAAAAATATAATATTCATGTAATATACATCCAATTGGTAGTATATATAGAACATAAATATAAATAGTTCTGTAATACCAATGTTGACACTCCGTGTTTCATGTGTGAGAGAGAAGTTTAAAAGGGAAATATCTCAAGAAAAATAGAAGGGAACAATATCAAGGATGTTTGCTCGCCCATGTAACACTACATAAGGCCAAGCAAGAATCACTGCAGATATCTAGACTATCCACCTAGAGTCACCATTAAAGTATATCCTACACGTTAGCGCTATCATGTAGGCCCTAGAATTGTGCATCCAGAAGACTGTCATGGGTGACACCTACACGATACCCAACGTGACCCACCTTCATGTGACTAATCATTCACCTAGGGTTCTTGAAATCTTTATAAATATGACCCTTGTGATGCTCATTTAAATTTATGGAGGACTCAATGGATAATTAAATCCCTACTCACCATATCCATTCAACCAAATAATCAAATCCACCCGGTAGTTTCTTTATACTTGAAAAAGATAAAATTAAATAGGATAGTGAGAATGGTGTTTCCCTCATGTTTTAAATACAGAAAACCTACTTGAGACACATCCTCTAGTACAAGATCAGTAGGGTAAAGTTCCCTTATCATGCCTAGTACATAAGCACCAACCATCCATAGACACATGAGGAGACCCTTGGATACTAGAGAAATGCCTCACTGAAGTGTTGTCTCCCATGTTTCCTATCACCCAAGTACCTATTCATCTCAACCAAGTATACCCTGTGTGAGACCACATTAACTCTACCAAACCATACCTATATGAGACCTATTCAAATCACAAAGTACAGACTTGTGTGATACATCTTTTACTTGGCATGAACATACCTCTACAATCCACCTTCGGTTCTCCTAGTAATCACCTGCGTACATCATCTGTTGGGCACTTTTCCATTCCACCAATTGTATGACACCTCTTCCTTTGGATCCCTCATCTAAGAGATACCCAACCAATTCAACCTCTAAAGCCTCCATATAGGTATAATAAAATAATTAAGAACCCCATTGTGTCATATCGATTATACATTCTAATTGTAATTTAGGAAATACATTTATCCTATATAATATGCAGTATCCTCATACTGTTTTCTATAATAAATTCTCATGGTAAGAACCCCAAACATGGAGGTAGTGTATGAGACCTCCTCATTTTAGATAGTGAGGGGAACAACTTTATTTTCAATTAAATGAGGGTTAGTTCCTTATCCTCCTCTCATCTTCTTTGAAATCAGGAATAAGGAATACCTTTTAATGACCCCCATGGTCTTTCTTGTGGGTTGTACCCATATAAGTGTGTAATTCCTAACCTATGGTCTTGAAAAAAAGATATGAGATGGGTACATAAAATCCCTTTATCTATAACCTATCCCTAGACTCGTCCACCAGTTGATAACGGTGATCATGTGGTTTTCAAAATCACCCACTTCCTCTTGTTTATCACATCTATCATGACTCACATGGGCGTAAAGATTAGTGAATATCATGACATCTGCATGATCAAATAAATGTATCATTAGAGAATACATTTTTATATTTTCCTCTCACCTTCCCCATGGGCCTCCTATCTAGTGTAAGTACCCAGAGTCATGTATCATTCTCAATGTTCTATATCCGCAATGAAACATACCATAAAAGGGCCTTTATAAGTGCATGACCCGACCTTCTAAACTACATGTGATTTTATTCCCATACAAATTGAATGTGTAGAAAAAATCTGTAAGGTCCAATCCCAACCCCACAATATAACTATAATATTCTCTGGGCGACACTCCCAATAGTGTCACATCCATCATGGTAATCTATATCCCTTCCATGTATGTTGTCCTACCTTGGCATAATTCGCACACCATCCTTAACTAGGAACCTTTAACCTAGAATTCCATTACAAAGGACGTTAGACTACACAGTTTGGTCCTCGTCACATGTATGATGTGTCCCATTAAGAGGAACTATACTAAGTGGATTCTAAAACCATTCACAAAAAAAATATAGGAATGCCATCACATGGCCCAGATCCCAATATCGAAAAAAACACATCTTCCTGGATAATGATAAATTCTTGAGCTTCCTACTTCATGGATTAAAACCAACATCAGAATAATAAATAACCAAAGACTCTCCAATCTTTATATACAATATGATACCATAGACGAGGAACTGTGGAAAAAAACATATGTCTCCATAGATGGCGAACCTTGGATACATACAGATGATTTGGAATCCAATACATGCTAATTATCGTTTTTAAATACAAGGGAGATCATTTTATATTTGGGATTTAATAAGGGATTCATTAAAAAGTCTTAAATCTATAAGAGTGTCCTAGAGTAATAAATAAATCCCATGAATACTTTGTGATGAGCCAAGCATCTCATCCTCTCGAACGATGTTTGTCCCTAATCATTATTGAACCATTATCTAATGATAAACATCCTTTGGAATGTAGGCTGATGAATTACATTGAATACAAGAATCATTGGGTGTAACCCCCGATGATTTTTTACAAAAATATCATATTTAATGAATGAAACACTAAGTCTTTACAAACCACTACATTGTTGTAACCTATCCATAAAACATAATTTTTCAACCTTTATGTTTTGAATTTCAAGAAACCGACATACAAAGTTATGTTCAGTAGGATATTTAGAGTTTGATAAGACAAAATTACTTTTCATGAATAGTAACAAACCCTTATGAATAGTGTCATACACATATGAATAGTAATGATACTCTTATGAATAGTAATGAATATTAAATTTTCCAAATAAAATATAAATGTGACCCATGAATGTATAAATACAATCTAGATATCTTATAAGAGAAAAAATGAACATATTATAAGTATTGGTATTTTTATATGTCATAAATATTTTAATTAAACTTTTATAATTAATTTAATATTCTATAATGGAAATATATTTTCATAAAATGTATTCATAAATTGATACTTTATTGTCTATGATTATAAGAAAATTTTTTGGTGCCCTGATTAATTACTCATTGTGCTATAAAATGAGATATAATTTTAAAGTTCTTTTTTTGAAATAAATTAATATTTAATTTAAAATTAAAATAAAAAATATAGAATTTGTTTTTTCAAAAAATGGTTTTAATTTTTAAATTATACACATCGAGAAATGGTTTGGGTGAATTGTTTATATTTTTCTAAAATTCTAGAATTTTTTGTGAATAGTAAAAATATAGTTGTGATTCTTTGGTATGTTTCATGACATCATAATGATGTAATAAATAATAGAAAGATATGGTCAAATTTTTTAAATTAAAATATTATATTAGGTTCCCATAGAGTCTAATACCATTAGAAAATACCATGGTAAAGCCCATGGTTTTTCAAAAACCACTGATGAGATGTCCTTTGAAATTAATAAAAAAACTCCCTCTCATTTACTATATGTACCAACTAATTACTTATTTTTATTTCATTCAAAACTCATCATCCTCAAATATCTGATATTTATACATACCTAGGAGTCCTCTAATTGTGTTATTAATCCCATTTGGTCCCAACCCTCTAATTTTAGGAGTAACTCTACCGGGTAAGGGAATCTACCACCCTTCACTTTTTCAAGAATTCATTTTATGTTATTATTTTTATATTCAAATAGATTATGTTGGGATATGTTATTCCATACCCGCATTAATTTCCATATAATTTAATAATAATGATATAACCCATTTTATCTAACCAAAATATTTTATTAATTTTTATGCGACGTCGTTAGGCTGCTGAATTTTCATTAAGGATTTCTCAACTTTTCTTTTATTTCGAGTACCTTTATTTTATTTTATTTTTCTTCCCTCACATACATTCATCCAAATGTTATGATTAATGTATTTAATAACATGTAATATAATTTTGTTTTAGTAATATAATAATTCATCATCATCTCTCAATTCCTATTCTTTTGTGGTAAGAATGAAAACACTATCCTGGATGTGTTAATTTATCACATTCAAGGATGACAGGTTTTCAATTCCTATTAACATCATAAATTCTGTTCGTGAAACAATTTTGATGGTTTAAACAGAGTATAATATATATAAGATAACTTATTTAAGGTTCTATAATCTTTTATTACACATGATACTAATTTAAAAATCAAAATGAGCTCTTTGTGATAAAAAACCACCAATTAACCCAAACAATTATCATTATAGTTTTATATAATGATTCATCTTCACTCTCAATAACAAACATTATTTTATAACTATTTAATTTTTTTAATGTTCAATAATAACATATAACTTCAATTCTGGACATCCATTATCATTATACCGGTTTATCCATACATGAATATAAGTAATCCAATCATGAAAACAAAGGATGAAAACGCTCTCAAACAATGAAATTAAATATCTTAACCCATAAAAAGGCCATGAATGAACCTAACAATCTTATAATAAATCAATTAAATTTATATTACGTTCTATAATCATTAATATATGATCCTAAATTTGTATTTTCAGGTCATTAATATCAGGTGAGGAACACCTTCAAACATAATGTAAGGGTTTTCCAAACAAACCACCATTTTCATTCAGGTTACATTTATTGTTTTATAGGGATTTGCATGTTTTAAATGGAAAATTCAAAATTTATTCCCAAAATTCTAGTTCGGTTCAAGGGAATTTATCTAATATTGCCTATTTTAAACTGTAATACATAATTTGTTTTTAAAAACCATTATTATCATAAAATAACTCTTTTTATTATGATAAAGCTACCACAAATCAATTCTATATTTATATAGATACTTTTCCAGAATAAATATTCTTTTCTATGTAAAATGGTTTTTATAACAAGAAATACATGGTGATTTTAAAATAGTATTTTCACCCATTTTAACAGTATTTTTTTTATTATGTTTAAATAGGGTGAAATTTTCTTGAAATCATCCACTATATTTTAAACGTGGATGTGATTTATAAAACCATTCACCAGTTTACTGAGAATGGATAGTGTTTGTGTTTAATGTTTGGGGAAGGTTATTTACATTTCATATGTTAGTTTAAATATAAATGTATATGTTATTTTGGTTTAATCCCATTCATATGAGGAATAAATTGGACTCAGTATGTGTTGGGAGGGTCCCTCTATATCCACTCAATGCATCAGTAGGTTTCATTAAACAAACTATGGTATTTTCATGATGCCTTGATTAAATTGATATTTAATGTCTTATCATGAGTCCCTAAAAGTGTGGTTACGATGTCCTTCATTATGAATTCCCTCATTATGAAACTATAATTGATATATCATGTAGTTATTTGATTAGTATAATACCCATGATTATGTTTTATTTTGTCATTATTTATTCATCTCTTAATCCTTCCATATTATGATCATGTTTATTTTTTTAAAGGTGTGTGTTTTTAGTTCTTCACCATGCCTCATTATTATTTTTATGATATCTTCCAATTTATTACTTACCCTTACTAATAATTTGATCTCTCACCTATCTTTTTCTTTATTTTCTTACGATAGGAAGAAGTTTATTATGAAAGGCCTGCATGGATAACATTATAGTTGTTGGAATTCCCAATAAAACATATGTGTTTTATTTCATTCAAAGTAGTAAAGTTGAATATATGTATATATCATGTTTCCAAATATACTAAACTAATTGATCCATTAGTATTCATATTTCTTGTTTATATTCCAATGTAATAAAATAAGGAATAAGATCAGTGAAATTGGAGTTTGTTATTTACATTTGGTGTCATGAAACATTAGTAAAAAACATGGAAACTGATTTAGAAAATGTAGATTATGGAACAAATCCTTAAGATAGTATTTGTGGATAAACATAAAAGAACATCCTGGTATTTTGGGAAGGAATAGATTATGTGGTTATTTCTAGAAAATACATCCCTATCTAGATATTACAAGTGGTTGTGGTTCTAGCACAATTGTACCTTGGAGTGAAAACATTGACAAACATTTTCGGGCTTAACCCAGTGTATCATGGTACAACTATGCACTTGGTTTGAAACACCTTAGTGATATTCTTATGATAATTTACATTTTCATTACAAGACATTGTGAAGTATTTAAATGTAAATTTCTTTTTAAAGAAACCATGTTTAGGATTTGGGGATTATCCATGGATAGTAATTAAATTTTTGTTATGTATTTTTCTAAGTTGAGATTATACATAATGTTTCATAACCTAATATAGTGTATTCTATTATTTATAAATGGAGACTAGTGGAAGGAAAGGAAACAGCATGAACACAGATATACCATGTTGGTATTTCCATCCTCTGCAAGATAATTATGATGGATCTGGAACTATGACTGGGGTAGAAAAACTTATAACTGTACTAGGAATGATTACATAGGTTACGAACAATAACCTTACCATAATGGAGCATCCATATCCGCAATGTGGAGGAGCTATGTTAGATCACATTATGAGACAGCTGAATCTATCATTCAATGGGACTACAAACCCATTTCTAGCTGAGAAGTTGATTTGTTCTCTAGAAAATATGTTTCTCGCTTTGGGATGTAATAAATGAAAGACAGTTATCATGAAAGTTTATCATCTATCAGGAGATGTGGATCCTTGGTGGCCTTTAATCCAAAAAAAAAGGATGATGAAGAAATAAAATATATGGAATGGAGGTATTTTATGGAAATTTTTCAAGATAAATAATCCCCTTGAGAACAGCGAGTATATATGGAAAGGAAGAATATGGATCTGAAAAAAATGGGGATGATATTGTTTCAAAGTATGAATCCAAATTCACAAAGGTAGTAAGGCTTTTTGCGAACTATATACGTAATCCAAGGAGCAATATTGATCAATTATTTTATTGTTTGAAACCCTTCCTCTGAAGGTCTCTAGTCTCCCAGAATTTCTCATCAGATGAAGATATTGTCTCATGTGCTATGAAGACAAAACAAGAATTTTCTAAGTCTTGTGACTTTAATGGAAAGAATGAGAAGAAGAGGGATACTGAAAACTCTAGAAAAGTGAATAAGGAAATGGGGAATAAGTGAAGAGTTGACCTTCCGCCCTACAATAATTGTGTGAAGAAACCCAATGGCACTTATCTGAATGGAAAGGTAGTCTATTACATGTGCAAAGAAAAAGGCCACCAATTTTGTGATTGCATGGGTGGGAGAGAAAAAATCAATATTCAATGATATAGTTCTAAAGACATGGGAAATTATACACATGAATGTCCTAAGATTCATGTAAACATTCCCAAAATAAGGGAAAGGGTGTAAGGCCATGATTATGAGGCCAAAACTACTGAGGTTGACGATCTTAATGAGGTGTTGACATGTACATTAATAGTTTTCTCAAAAATATCCAATGTCTTATTTAATTCTGGATCATTTCATTATTTTTTATCTTCACAATTTTCAAATAAAATTATACATGTCCAATTCTATTTAATAAAGTATTTTTCAGTCAAAACATGAATGGGATGTATCATTGCAACAAAGATGTGTTGATCAGTCCCCCTAATAACAAATAAACATTCTTTAGTTACTAACCTTATCATCAAACCGATGATTCACTTTTATATAATCATTTGATTGAGTTGGATTTAATGTTATGATGTAATGATTTTATTTTAAGATGGGGGAAGTTACGATTTTTCAAAATAGTGTTGAATTCCTTATCTTTAGAGCAGAAAGATCACCAGCTGATTCTTATTTAGATCTACCCCCAGTAGCTCTACTGAATTCAATTATTGTGGTGGAAGGGAATCCAATATATATGGGTGGGTAAATTAATGTTCAAATAGAATATAAACCTATTTTATAAGAATATGTTGATGTGTTTCATACGAATTTACCTAGACATCCTCCAGAGTGGGAAGATTAGATTTCCATTGAGTCAATTCCTGGTTCAGGGCCTATATCAATGACTCCTTATATAATGTCCACTGTGGAATTTATAGAACTAAATAAATAGAAAGTTGAAGTGAGTGATAAATGATTTATTCTCCCTAGTGTCTCTCCATGGAGAGCCCCTATTCTTTTTGTTATGAAGAAATATGGATCTATGAGGTTGTGAAAAGACTACAGGTAGATCAATGTTATAACAATAAAGAAAAAGTATCCCCAACCATTTAATGATGATTTTTTTGATCAACTTCATGGAGCCCAATATTTTTCAAATATTGACCTTCGATATGGATATCATCATTTTCTTGTAAGGAAGAATGACATTCCAATGATAGGGTTTTGACCAAGGAATGGGAATTTTGAGTTTACAATAATGCCTTTTGGACTGACTAATACACGCTCTATTTTCATAGATCTAATTAATAGTGTTTCCAAGGAATATCTCGATGAAATTATGGTGGAATTTATTGATGATATCTTGGTATACTCTACAATCTACAAAAATCATGAAAATCACTTCCTCAATGTTCTTAAAACTCTTAAGAAAAAATGAATTATATGGGAATTTTAGAAAATGTGAATTTTGTCTTCAGTAAGTTTTCTTTATTGTCCACATTGACTATAAGGACATAATATCTGTTGATCCTATTAAAACAAAGGATATTAAAGAATTTCCTACTCCAACAAACATAACTGAGATACATAGTTTTATTGTTTTAGTAGGTTATTATCAGTGTTTTGTTTAGTACATTGCATGCTTAGCCAACCCAATGACCAATCTTACACATAATGGGATTATGTTTGTATGGAAAAAAGAATGTGAGGACTAATTCGAATAATTAATGTGGAGATTAGTGAATGCTCTGATCCTAACATTGCATTCAAGGAATGATGGGTATGTGGTCTATAGTGACACCTCAAAGAAGTGAATTGGTTGTGTACTTATATATAATGATAGATATATTGACTATGAATTAAGGCATTTAAAAATTAATTAACAAAACTATCCTACTCCTGATATTGAGTTAGCTATTGTGATCTTTTATCTAAAAATATGGATACACTATCTCTATGTTGTAATATGTGAAATATATACGGATCAAAAAAGTTGTAAGTATGTCTTTTCATAGAAATAAATCAAAATTAGGAAAAGGGGATAGATCTAACTACTCAATTATTATGATTATTCCATACACTATAACCCAATAATGGAAAATGAGGTGGTTGATGCATTGAGTAGGAAGGATCATGGAGTTTTAAATAAAATTAAGAAGGAAAGGGATCATGTCTCCATGGATCAAATAAGGATAGAAATGGGAATTATCAAAGAGGGTGAAACATCATTACTTTTTCAATTAGTTTCTCAACTATGTTTATTAGAAAGGATTTAAATCTCTTAGACTGAGGATGAGAACTTTCAAATGAAAATTAATTCTGTGAAATAAGGGAATCTGGCTGACTTCGTGTGTGATGATAGAATTCTATAATTTGGGAAGAGGCTATGTGTTCCATATAAAACCTATCTAAAATGAGAGTTATTGGATTACTCCCATAGATATAATTTCTATATACCCACTACATTCACTAAAATGTATAGATATTTGAACGAATATTTGTGGTGGGAGAAAATGTAGTGGAAAATTGCTGATTATGTATCATGATGTCTAGTTTGACACTAATTAATGGCTAAAATACAACATCCAAGAGGACTCAAACAAACTCTAGCATTTCCTGCATAGAAATGGGATGAAATTACTAAGTATTTTTTCACTATATTACGCAAAACTCCAAGAAATAATGATACAAGATGTGTAATTGTGGATTGACATAAAAAATATGCACATTCCCTCCTTAAAAGAGAAGAGTTTCCAACGGAACAACAAGCAAGAATCTATATCAATGAATTTGTAAGACATTATGGAGAACCTATATTAATAGGGTCTAATCACGGTCCACAATTTACATATAAATTATGTATATGTCTTCATAAATCATTGGACCCTGAGCTTCGTTTGAGTAATGCTTATCTACCTCAAACTTATGGGCAAACAGAAAGGATGATCCAAACATTAGAGGACATGTTAAGGTCATGATCACATGATTTTCACGGTGTGTAGGATCAGTATTTACCTTTGGTTGAGTTTTCTTACACTAACAGTTTCCATTGTTGCATTCAAATTGCACAAGATGAAGCATTGTGTGGAAAGAGATGTTGAACACCAACATTTTTGGATGATGTTGGTGAAAGGAAGCTAGTGGGCCCAGAACTTATGGAGGAAACAATGAAGAAGGTAGAGACTATACCAGTCCATATCAAAGGATATCAAAGCATTCAAAAATTTTTGTGCTTATAATCTAAGGAAGGATTTGTTATTTCAAATGAGAGATCATGTTTTCTTAAAAGTTTCCCCATAGAAGGGTGTTATATGATTTGGGAAGAAATGGATACTGAGGCATATGTACATAGTATCTTTTTAAATTATGTATATGATTGGAGTTGTTTCAGATCGTTTGGATATAATTCCTAGCTTATCTAAAGTACACGATGTGTTCCATGTCTCATTTTAGAGAAAGTGAATTCCATATCCAAATCATGTCCTCAGTTCTAATGGTATAGAATGGGAACTTGACCTATCTTACGATGAATATCCTATCCATATTTTGGCCACTAAAGAACAAGTGTTGAGGAATCAGATGACTCAACTGGTAAAGATAATTTGGGAAAACAATAAAATGGAAGAGGGAACTTGGGATCATGAGGATCTTATGATGAAGAACTACCCAAATATCTTTGTGAGGTAACATTCTGGTAAGTTCGAGGATGATATTTTGATAAGGAGGGGAATATGTAACACCCCGAGATTCTGCACATAAATTTAATATTAAATGCATGAAACACCAAGTCTCTACAAAAAACCACTTTGTTATAACCATGACATTAAACATAATTTTACCTCCTTTGGGTTTTGAATTTCACCAAACTGACATACAAAATTTGCGTTCAGTAGGATATTTATAGTTTGATAAAACAAACTTAAAATTTTATGAATATTAAGAAGCCCTTATGAATAGTAACATACTCTTATGAATAGTAATGTTACTCTTTTTAATATTAATTAATATTAAATCGGAAAAAAATAAAAACTTCACCCATGAATGTATAAATTCAATTTTGACATCTTTTATTTTAAAAAAACATTCATAGTAAAAGTATTGGTATTTTTGCATGTCATAAATATAATAATTATAATTTTAGGATTAATATGTTAATTTATAAAGGAAATTATTTTTCATAAAATGTATTCATAAATTGTAACATTATTTTCTCATGGTTATATGATAATTATATGGGACCCTAATTAATTTCTCAAGGTGTTTTAAAATGAGTTAAAGTTATAAAGATGTTTTTTGGAATAAATTATAATTTTATTTAAAAATTAAATAAAAATTAATTATAAAAATATTTATGAAAAATGGATTTTATTTTTGAATTATACACGATGAATAATTGTTGGGTTGAATTTCTGGGATTTTTCTAAAATACTTGAATTTTTTGTGAATCGTAAAAACACAGTTTTGAGTTTTTGGTATGTTTAATGAAATCATAATGATGTAATAATTAATATAAAATAATTTTCTTATTTTTTAAATTAAAATATTATATTATGTTCCCAGCATGGATAATACCATGGTAAAATACCACAGGAAAGCCCATGGTTTTGCTAAAACCACTAATGAGGAGTCATTTGAAATTAATAAAAAAACCCCCTCATTTACTATAAATACCCAGTCATTAATTCATTTTCATTCATTAAAAACTCATAATACACAAATATATGGAATTTTTAACTCCTTATTAGCCCTAATAATTTTTACTCAAGCCACCAAGTTCTCAAACATCATATTTTAGGAGTTACTCTACAAGGTAAGGGAAATCACCACCCTTTTCTATTTCAAGATTTCATTTTATGTTGTTCTTTTTAATTTCCATTGGATAGAATTAACATATGTCATTCCATATCCCCATTACATTCAATTTTATTAAATAATTATGAGATACCTATTTTTATATCATCAAAATATTTTATAAATTTTTTTGCGACGTCGTTACGTTGTCAGATTTTCTTAAGGGATTTCTCAACATTTCATTTATTTTGAGTTCCTTTGTTTTATTTTCTTTTTATTTCCTCACATACTATAATAAAAATTTTATGATATCTAAAATTACTTAAATTTACTGTAATATTTTTTTTATAATGTAATAATTCATTATTATCTCTCATTTCCAATTATTTCATACTAAAAATGAAAACATCATCTGAGATGTGACAATTTATCACAATTTAGGATGCAAGGTTTTATATTTCTATTACCATCATCAATTATGGTAATGAAACCATATTTGTGCTAACATCAGGATATAATATATATATATATATTAACTTATTTATTTTTCTGTAATATTTTTGAACCCATGATATTAATTTATAAATAATAATATGTTCATTGTGACCAAAACCCAACCATTAACCCAAAAAATTCTCATTATTGTTTTATATAATGATTCATCTTCACAGAAAATAACCATATGAATTTTATAACTATGTGATTTTTTTATGTTAACTAGTAAAATATAAATTTAATTCTGGACAACCATTCTCATTCTACTTGATTATTCGTACATGAATATAAATAATCCAATCATGAAAATCAAGGAAGAAAACGTTCCCAAACAATGAAATTAAATATCTTAACCATCACAACGCCATGAATAGTCCTAATAATGTTACAATAAATCAATTAAATATAGAATAGGTTGTTTAATAATTATTTTATGAACCTAATTTTGATTGTTTGGTTCATTATGGTAAAGTGAGGAACACCTTCAGACTTAAGGTAAGGGTTTTCAACTCGAACCTCCCTTTTCATTCAGTTTACATTTATTGTTTACGTACATTAATGAAATCGTTATATATTATTATGTACCACTCAAAAATTCTGTATGGGTGTTCTTTATAGGTTTACCGAAAATAATGTTTCTTTATTTTATGGGGAGTTACATGTTATAAACTGAAATTTTAAAATTTCATCCTGAAATACAACCCCAATTTAAGGGAATTTATTATTTATTACCAATTTAATGATAACTCTATAATATTTTTTTATCCACCATTATTCCCATAAAATAACTTTTTTTATTTTGAGAAATATACCTCAAATCACTTCTGGTTTTATATAGATATTTTTACAAAATAACTATTCATTTCCAATTAAAATGGTTTTTATAACAAGAATTACTCAGTGATTTTAAAAGAGTTTTTTCACCCATTTCTAACACTCTTCTATATTTTCATGTTTAATTGGGGTTAATTTTTTATGATATCAACCAATAGTTTTTGACATTGGATTATATATCTTAAAACCATTCACAAATTTACTCTAAATAGGTTAGTTTTTGTGTTGAATTTTTGGGGAATGTTATTTACATTTCATAGGTTAGTTTCAATAAGAATGTATATGTTATTTAGGTTTATCCCCATTCATATAAACAATTATTTGTACTTAGTATGTGTTATTTGGGTACCACTATATCCTCTCTTTGAATTGGTAGGTATCATGAGACAAACTATGGTCTTGGCAAGAGGCATTGACAAAATAAATATTTATGGTCGTGGAACAAGCCCTCAACGATATGGTTATGATGTCTTTCATTATTCATTTATTAATTATGAAACAGTTATTGATAGTTCTTCAAGTTATTATAACATTAGAATACCCATTATTATGTCTTATTATGAAATTATTTTTTCATCTCTTAATCCTACCATATAATGACAATGTTTATTTTTTTAAAGGCATGTATTTGTATTTATTCACCATGACTCAAGTTTATGTTTATAATATCATATTTTGTATTGCATATCCTTAATAAGTTTTTTATCTCACCCCTTTCTTATGGTTAATTTTATCAATACAAGAATAAGATTATTATGAATGACCTAAAGGTATAAACATATAGTTTTAGACGTTAACAGTAAAACATATGTGTTGTTTTTAATTCCAAGTTGTATTGATGAATTTATGTATGTATATTGTTTCCAAATATAATTAACAAATTGGTACTTTAGGATGAATATTCGTTTTTATATTCCAATGTAAAAAAAATAAGGCACTGGATCCGGGAAATTGGGGTCAGGTCTTTACATTGGCTTTTATAGATTCCATGATCAAAACCCATTGGAAAACACTCAGAAAGGATGTGGAAATATGTGTCTGACATGAATGGTCATGCCACCACCACCAAAATAATCCATTCACATCCCACATGTATTTCAGAAGAGAAATATAATTGTTTTATCTGAGGTGAATCATTAACCAAAATGACTTTCACTGATAGATTAGGTCCCTTTCACTCTTTCACAAAATACAAGTGGGCCAAACATGGAACAATAAAAATATAAACACATGTTTTGATTTATTAAGATGATTATTTGATGGGGTTTTGTTATTTTTGTGCATAATAAATATTCCGTACCATTAAATAATAATAACCTTAAGTCCAATATTTTCTTTCTAGTTTTCAGAAATTTATGCATTAGTGACTGCATAAGATGGGTTCTTATATAAACTATGGAAATTATCTCCATCCCAGTTTCATAATTGTAAGGTCTCATATTTATTGGTTTGACAGTACCACCTACATGGAATCTCTCTAACTATGTAGGTTACAATAAATTAGATACTTCTCATGAATACCCACCAACCTCCAACTCAATGTTGGCTGGTGCCCTAGAAATCGAAAACACCGGTTTCCTTCTCAAATACTTTTGAGGGCCTATCCTCAAAAGACAGTAAAAATTTCCTCCATTATCATTGGGAGGAAGATAAAGAGGTCACTAATGGACTCATCCATATGAAATAGTGGTCCCTATAAATGGATATTATAATCATTCATTGCTGCCAACACCGTGCAGTAATTAACTCTCAATATTATGAATGTGTTTCCCTGTGGAGTCTGACATGGGTAACCCAAACTGAGGTAGTTAGGATATCCCACAAAGTATTGTGACCAGTCAATACTTAAAGTGAGCCTACAATATCTTCTTATAGATAAGACCACCCACAAAATGTGGTGGAAAACTAATTAAAGGTTCACACACCTACACACATCTACCAAGCCTTATAGCACAATTGGGAATCATACAATGAAGCTCACCAACCAAATATGGTGGAAACTTGCAAGCTTCTAGACACAATCGGTCGCTTATTCCCTGATTTCCATCACCATTTGGTAGCATTCAAATAATCCATCCAAAAAAATATAGTAGAAAACCACAAGTAGGTGTACACCTTCCTATATATATCAAGCTAACTTGCCTATCCTGGAAGCATTCATAGAAACTAGATGGTAGATCCCAGCAAAAGAAGGGGTTGGACCCATATCAATAACCCCTCACCTAATTACAATTAATATATTCTAATAGTAAATAGAGGATAGGCGTTGGAAAATTCCCCTACTATAGCCATATAATGGGCACATATCCCTATTAAGGTCACTGAAGTCAGACATCATATCTTGATAATGGTGTAAGGGTATACACAAATTCTTTCCCACATCCTAAAAACCATACAGGTTATAATAACAGTAATGGTAGTGGATGACGGAAGGTCAGACAACTATGTACCCATAATTTTAGTTACACCTCAACATAATACGAGAGTCACTCTAGGGAATAGGGATTTCCTTGATCCCATCCAGGAGGGTAGTGGACCAAATATCCTAATAAATGGACAATCAGATTATATCCATACCCTGTTCCAAATGGAGGTTATCATCATACCCCAATAGCCAATTTATGGAATGCATATATCCTTTCCAAAATTCTAGTGGTGTATCAAATAATTCCTATAACAACATGGAAACTAATCAAATAGTATTCTATATATGAAAACTAATGTTGACAAAACGTTTCATTAGTCTCCCAAAATAGAGCATCTAAAAAGTATCCTTGTCAAAGGTGATTAGAAAATGATGAGTCGGTCTATAATCCCACTGTGCACAGTTCTAGAGTTTTTGAACCCTGCTAAAGATTATATATAGTGTCTCAAGATCATACTAATTTGGTCCCAAATTATGAAAATCGTAGATGAAAATGGGAAAGTATTCACAATAATTTTACTTCCAATTATTCTCGATGTCCTCCTAAAATGACTTACCAGGAATTATTACTTCATCTCCATAATTTTCTTGATCACGAGATCACATGACCTGATGCGCACCAATGTAACCTTCCACATGGATAGAACATCAATAATCAAGAAGGCCCTCCCCATGATATTGTACACATTAAAGGTCCTCCCTAATGTATACACATTTGGAATTATCCTTGTGTTTAGATGCCTATTGTTGATTGTATTCCTCCAAATGATGGTATTCACTATGAAGGTTCTCCCTATAGGAAGGTTTCATTTCATCAAGGAGGTCCTTTGCATAATGAATTAACAATTAGAAAGCACTCCAATTGCAATTCACTTGAAAAAATAAGTCCATTCATGTCTGATGCCACATCATTAACAAGTGAAATACTTTATCAACGAGAAGAAATGTTGTGGAAACATCAAGGGTTGCAACGAGAGAAAAATCATTTGTAGATGGGGAACTTATAGATGAAATAATCACATAGGACACAAATATTTACATGTTTTGGAAAATAATACCTATATCAATGGAGAGGCATAATTTCACTATGATTTTGGAGAACTATTTATAGAGAGATTTATGAGTTTCACGAACACCCAAAACCCTATCCCGAAATTGGAAAAAAAAGAGGATGAAACACTATTCCACCAAACACATAGAATGTATGATGTGAAATAGTAAAAGATGACTGGAATTCAACATCACTACAGTGTCATAGACACCCATGTCCAATGTGCTATAGTGGTCAGTGACTAAATGTTCGTGGAACTACATTACCATTGTCTCTAAAAGTCATTGTTTCTACAGTAGTCATTATAATTACTACACTACTATAATAACCTATTGGTGTTTTCCAATCAACTCTACTACAATTTTTTAGTTTTTCAATAGTGGCCCTTAAATTTGGGTTGGGTCCCTTTGGCCCCTATGCCCCTGATGTAGGGGCACATTTACCATGTATCCTCTAATGATCACACCATAGAGCTAGACCTGCGGAGTTTCATTATGGTGTGTAGTATGGGAAGAAATCATTTGGCCCAACTTCATCCAAAATATTTGCAGGCTACACTAATACAACAATACAGCCCAAGGAAATGGTCAATTTATGAACCACCCATGGATTTCTTACCATCCATTTTGAATGAAGAAATCCCCTTCAATCCTACTATTTGTAATAATGTTACGAGGAAATGTACACATTGGTCAAACCAGGTTGAGGATCCACTTTAAAAAAATGAAGAATACATATAACACATGAGTATATATTTGTCTAAAAACCATATATCTATCATGTTCAAGCACATATTCACTCCCCAATAAAGGATTCCAGATGCATTGTTAGAAAATTGGGTGAAAAAATCAGCATGAATATATGGACCACTCTTCATCACATAAAAATGTATTTCCTTATGAAGGATATTCCAGCCACATCAAGTTAATATAAGGGATACAACATCAAATTGACTTGGTGGACTTCCAAGATACATGATACCAGAAATTTGAAAAATAGAAAGGATCCCTTCAATGTGTATGTCTCGACATGTTAAAATATTTGCATGAGGTGATCCCCAAAACCCCATTTGGTGTTTATATTATAGGATGGAGTGACATGGGGTATTTCACTTCACCTCACTTGACAATCATAAAATATCAAAAAAGGTGACATCATTTAATATAAATGATTTATTACAGATTTGTGAAATGGGATATGTATAAAGAAGATGTCATGTTCCACAAAAAATAGCGTTGAATGACTCTCTAAGATGACAGTCCATAAGAGAGTGAGCCATTGAAATAATCATACATCAAGCAATAGAAAATAATGAGTATTCATCCCACATAAGGGTAGGCAGAAATCAAGTATCTACAATATATTTGAAATCATGTGGCTCATGTGAAAATCATACAGTGAACCTATCCCGTGTTTGAACAATGATCTATAAAAGCAAGAGGGAAACTATGGCAGCATCAGCCACAATAATCTAGGAGAAACCCCAACCCATAGGAATGGAGGACATTATAATACAACATTCGAGATCTGAAAAACATGATCAAAAGTTTTCTTGAAATGGAATGAAATAAACCACAACCAACAAGGATGGGGGACTTTGTACCTCATCCTTTGTAATGAACTTCGATCATGTTCCATTTATGTGGAACTCCACATAATGAATCCTCCCAATTTTTCCTATCTCATGACGTGACTTCCTCAGTGGGAAAAAACACAAAAAAATGTTCTAGTAAGTCCCTTCGAATCAATGTTCATAAGATGATCCCAATAAGACAAGTAAAGGAAAGAAAGAAGCTTTGTTTTGGGAAAACATAAATGAAATATCTCAAAAAGGTAGATGGAATGCTTTATGAATCGGTTAATTTTATTAGCACCATACTTGAAGGCTTTATAAAACATGAGGATAATATAGTGGGAAAGGGGGATGGTTTTTATTCATAATTAGGTCCACGCCAAATCAACTGAAGAAGGTGTGTATACCTAAAACCAGATGCATTATATGAATTAAAGGATTCTATTAACAACTCCACCACTACCACCTCAATAATCATATAGTATAGAAACAGATAAATGTAAGGTTTCATCCCACCCACCTCCTAATGTGTTTTAACTCCTCACACTTTAAGAGAGATTCCATTAGTGAGAGGTAGAGAATAAGGAGTTGAGAAAACTCAATTCATAACTACATCAAGTAATCATACATAATAGATTTGTTCTATAAATGGTGCCTTAACGTGCACTCCCAAATAGTATACCTCAACTAGGAAGGTTCATCCTAGTAATTGATGTTGAGTTAGAACATACGCTCAACAATGGGGACTAATGAAAAATATATTTGGACTCCACAATATCATGATATCAAGTGTTCCCTCTATTAGGTACAGAACAAGGGCTAGGTAAAACACATACTCATGGAAATACCCCTATACTCTACCCACCACAGGTATAAAAAAATCAGCAACATATGGACCTACATGTTTCTACCTAAATTAAAGATCCAATTCAACCAGAAATCATAGAAGGGTTTACCAATTATACTTAGTCATTGATGGATTGATTAGAATTTATAGAATAATGGTGTGAACTAGTACAATAGGAAAATAAACCATACCATGAATGGGTTAATCTGACCCCTCCCTGGTCAAATTTTGGGAACCTTGTATTTCCAATTTTTAATGGATCTGAGGAACCAATGTATCATTTTACAAATTTTGTGTCCTACTTTGATGCATTTATGGGAACCCCTACAAAACAAAATGAAGTGAATCATGGCTCCATCATGCAAACACTATAAGGTCCATCCTTTTTATTGTATTTTTTTTTACCGTATTGGTAAATCATGGGTTAGGAGGATCTATGTCAGTAGATTTTACTTTAATTAATCTCAATTATGTAAAAGAAAAATAGTCCACAACCTCTCAAACTGAAACTACATGGAGAATGAGGGGTTATTATATTTAATCAAATAGTGGAATCAGTTGACCTACTCCCTAAACCTGCAAATTATCCAAGAAGATTTAGTGATGATCTCTATATATAATCTTCACGATGAGTTGCACAAACTACTCATCCCTATGAAATATACAAGAGAGTTTTGGGATTTTGCCACAATTTCTAAATGATTGGAAATTTATATCTTGAGAACCAATTCAAATTCTTGAGTATTTACATCATTTCAAGGGAATCGAACATGGAAATTTGAGGCTACTATTTTCACCAATAATCCATCCTCTACACCAAATCCAACTCCAAATCCCATGCAATATCACGTGGAAACCCCTCCTGAGAATCCCAAATAATGTCCACCTCTTCTGGAAGAGAAAAATGAGTAGAGGTGAAACTAGTTTTAGTGTCTAAATAACAAATTTTATTCACTCTGTGTTGAGAGAGTACCTAGACACATCATCATGTATTTGGAGAACAACTAGATGAAGTTTACAAAGCCAAAAAGGAAAAATCATGATGGTCTCTATGGTCTCACAAACTATTACCCTTACACTTGAAAATGGGGAATAGTATCCAGTATTAATTTATTTTCAAATACATCCTACAAAAAATAGTATAAAGTGGGGATGTGAAGCTATGAAAACCACTTGTGAAAGTGTTGTGTGTTTCCAAAACCAATCCATAGGAATATGGTGAAACACATGATGTTACAAGAAAGAATGACCAGAAGTTCAGTTATTGGATGAAATGAAAATAAATAAAAAATACTCATGATATTTTCTATTCGTAGTTTATACAAGGAAAAATTACCCCAGTCACTTCCGCTATGGCACAACCAACTCCGTCAACCCAACAGTCCACCAATGTTCAGTTTTATAAAAAATGACATGGCTAGAAGTGCAGGAAACAAATTGAGGAAGACGAACCTATACCGAGGATAATTTTCTCTTTCAATATCTTGGACATCATTCCATAATTCCTAAAACCATGGGCACCAGGACACTAAATGGTACCACAAGAGATGAAATGTTGAATCAAATACTCATCGAAAGGGGAATTAATCTTCATTACCATTAATATCATTCAATTAATGGATCCATTACATAATGTTGAATATGACCATGAACCCAAGTTACCTTTATCTAATTTTGGAACCAAAATAAGAGGCCACATTGGTTGAGGATACATGGGAAGACGTAATCATGTAACAAATCGATACACTGGCCACATTACTGCTCTAACCATTTATGGAGCCAAAATCATTAGAGAGCCCTCCAACAATCCCAATAAGAGTAGGTAAGTTCCCACACATATGACAAGGGTATCCCTAACCCAATAATCCTAGAATATTCATTAAATGTGGATATTTATTTGGATCAATTTTTTTAGCAGAAATACTTATTAATCCTAACCCACCAAGAAAAGTATTGCCTTCATCTCCGGTTCCAATGGACTTTTTGCCTATGTCAAGAACATTAGTTCCTAAAGCATCCATGAGAGAGAATAAATATTATAGGAATCACATAACATTATCCCATACGTATGAAATCCTAATTAAATTGGACCTCGTGTTGGCCAATGTTTTTTATCTTGGATTCTCTAATTCTCTCTAAATATTATGGGGAGCACTCATAGAATATTTGTTGACCCCTCAGGAGTTTGAAGATGATTTTTTTGGCTGAAATATATCGTGGAGAGATCGATCCAACAAAATGCCACATGATCATCACTTTTATGGTGTATAGAAAATATTTCATCATATAAGGACATATCCTTCCATTATATTTTTTTGGTAGGATAAATTACATTGATATTCAATGGGATCTCATTGATAATGGAATATGAGTCAATGTCATTCCAGTATGAACACTTTATTGAATAGGTTACATCGAGGAAAACATGTCCACTTTTAAAACTATAGAGTTATTAAATGACAGTGAACCCCCCCATAAGAATCATGCTTAGGGATATGTTTGGGGACCTTCTATCTTACTCCTAATTTCTGGTTGTTTAGTAATACACGAATTTCAACATTCTACTATGAAGGCCATAGTTTCACCAGCATATGGCAGTCCCTTAATCATACATCCAATGTATTAAATATTTCATTTATGGTTAAATTGGTATATTTCATGGTGATAAAGTCCTTTTCAAATCCTAATAATCACAATATATTTATGTACGATTTGACCATAGGTAAGGGAAACAACCCATGAATGACGATGTCTCCCATGCCACTATCCTGCATGGTCTAGGAATGACCCCACCTAATCACTTTTAAGAGATTAGTGAATATTATGTGTTATCCATCAATCATATTTATAATATAAGCCTAAATTTGTCCATATATTCTATTAATCCCCTCATATCATTCATAATGAATAATGCCAAATAATTGAAAAGGTCATTGAATATTCATACAATGGGACAATCGTGGATGATAATGCCCTCATTTAATCCACTGAGATTCAAAATATTACTACCTCATCAACCTATTCATATAATAATACCATTTCACTATGAGAGAGTAAAGATACTACTCCTATATCATTCTCCTTCTATTCGAAGCATTGATGAAACCTACATCTTCATTTGGGTCAGAGGAAGCAGGTTCACCTTCAGTATATCAAGATATTAACTCATCTCTTAAATCTCTATAGAACATCCTTCATTACTTACATTCAACAAGAGATAAGTGGAAGATGAAAACAAAACATAAAAGTAAGATGAGGATTTGGAGGACCTTGGGGATTCCCCTACAACATTTGAGGATGGTATCTCCACCCCTATTGATGAACTTGGAAAAATAAATCATGGAATAATGAAGTACCCACAACCTAGATTGATCATTGTGGTCATGTATTCAAAAGAAAAATTGGAATATAATTACTTTATGAAATATAATTTGGACATTTGTACATTTAATTATACAAAAATTCTAGGCCTCCATCCAAAGGTGGCCACTCACCACTTGGGCTCTCCATAAAACCATTAAGGATACAAATAAAAAATCTAGGAGCATGTACCCAACTCATGCCACCAAAATTGAGGATGAAGTTGAAAATATTTTCAAGTCCAATTTGATTTATAAATTCATGTATATAAAATTGATATTTGACATGCTCTCAGTAATGAATAATAATAGGAAAATTAGGGGTCTTATTGAATTCAATGATCTTAATTGACACTGTCTAAAAGTTGCTTCCTATTTACAATTAAAAAACATATAATTGATGCAATTTTTGTCTATAAACACCTATCATTCATGGAAAAATATTCAGTGTATGATAAAATTTTAATGGCCAAAGAAGTAGATGAATATAATGTCGTCAGTGCTCCCTAGGAAGTATTCTACTATCAATTAATTTCCTTTGGCGGTAGTGAATTATCTTCTATACCACACCAAGGATCTGCGTGGTCTTACATCTCTATAGACATTCAGAGGATGTGTAAAGAATAGATTCTGGTAGAAAATTTATGCATGTTGTGTGATAATGTTTGCATGATGTCTTGTAATATGAGGTAGGGGTCCATTATTATTCCTTCCCTAGGGCTTTGCTTTCAACTCAGTTGGTTCCTTTCATTGGAGTTGGGTTTCCTATAAATCTACTCGTGGTCATTTGTAGAGATAAACATATGAATCCTCATATTTCATGTATAGAGTGGAAGATTCTTGAGGGGGACTCCTATTCTTTGTCTCTTGGACCAATACGGATGACTGTAATGGTTTATGAGTCCATCAAGAAGTCAGCTGATCTTTTAATAGTGGATACTCTCGAAGAGGTGTGGGCTAGGAAGTACGTGGATGAGTCTCTAGTGGTTGAGTCACCACCCAATGATGTTTAAGATCCTATTTTAATATATAGGAATTCATTATATGGTTGTGTTGGTAGAGAAAATTCTTCCCTGCTCCTCCTGTTGAGTTCTCCAAATTGGTTCAAGATTCTTGAGGTACCATATAGATATAAGAATGATGAATGTTCATTAATGACTGCCAGAGATAATATTGTGTAGTGATGTTGGAATCCAGTTATGATGGAATGATGTCAGTCTAAAGAGGCCACCAGTTCATTAAAATCAGTTTCCTCTTCATTCAAATTGCAGGTTCAAGGGATATTGCCAATTTATTTTTTTTATCACGATTATTATATGGAATATGAGGGGAATTGGTTCTGGGAAATTTCTGATTTAATATCATTTGAAGCTAGATAAAAACAATTTGGTTTTATGGATATCTTAGAATACAAGAATAAGGAGAGTCATATTAGATCGTTTGTACGTAAAATATAACCTTTTAACTCTTTTCATGGGCTCTTAGAGAATAAACATATTTATATTTTCTAGAGAGTGAATATTTTGTTGATAAGGTGTAGGATTCTAATTAACATATAACTTCTGGTGTGTTTTTTAGAAGTTTCATTGTTATTTTCACTTTTGTGGATGTAAACTATAAAGCACACAAATGGTTTCATTTATGGGGATATTTAACTACATTTCAACTGGGAACTATACCTTGGTTCGTGGGGGATGATTTCAAATCAATCATGAAATTATAATAGATGGAGGTGGATAAGGAGTATGTTCCATGACTAATGCACGAATTTAAGGAATTCATACATTTGAATAGGTTGATGGAAATGAGATTTGTGGGGGAACAGTTTACATGGTGAAATAATAAAAGAGATGTAGGGAGAATCTGGATAAGTATTAATATATGTTTATCTAATATATAAGGAGTTGATTCATTTCATCTGACTGAGGTTTCCCATTTATTTGGATTCTTTTCTCATCACTCCCATCTCTTGGTTGATCTCAAGATGGATGATAGTACATCACTGAATTTATGCTTCTCGGAGAGTTGGACTTGGATTGATGGTTTTTTTAATATTGTAAAGGACTTCATGAATCAACTGCTAGGGGAGATGCATGGAAAATCCTCCACGATAGACTTCAAAGGGAATATAAGGACCTCCAATAATGGAATAAAAAGTAGCGAAATAGTTATTTGATTATTAGAGATCTGAAAATGGATATCAATGACTTAGATAAATAGCTAAATGAATGTTGGGATGATGAGGTGTTTTTTACGATGGTGGGTACATCGAACATCCTGTTAGGGATACTAAAAAAATTTAAAAAAATCTAGGGATAAATTAGGGGTGTTATGGATTAAGAAGGGTGATAGAAATATCAGTTTATTTAAGGCATTTGTTAATGAGAGGAAAGAAACTAGGAACATCAATCACATACTCAAGGATGGATCATTCATTGGGGAATTAGAGGAGGAAGATTATACAACAAATAGATATTTTGAAAATTTACTCACAGGTCTAATTCTATCAAGTGATGGTAGAACTGTGAGAGATGGGAGACAAGATAAATTCCTAAAAAATATCCCATGGTTAGTGGATGAGCAATACAATAACAATATGGAGACTATTATATATGAGAAAGTGATTAAGGAAGATTCATTTTCATTGATGGCAGAAAGAACACCATGACTAGATGGTTTTCCATGTATGTTTTTCATTTTTACATGGGATGTTATTGAGATGTAGGTCACTAGTAATATACAAGTCTTTTATGATGAGGGGATATTACTAGAGAAATCGGTGCTTCCAAAAATGTTTTGATCCTGAAAATGAAGGTTTTGACAGATTTTCATGAATTCAGAATAATATTTATATGAAACTTATCATATAAGATTTTCACTTGCATCATGAATTAAAGTATAAACCGAGTTCTTATGTGGATCATCTCCACTGAACAACATGAATTCATAAAGTGACGAAGCATTCAGGGTGTGATCAGAATAGTGACTTATGTGGTGAATGATTTAAACAAGAAGTGTATCAGATCTAATATAATGGTTAAGGTGGACATGGATATGGAATATGACCACATGGAATGGAGCTACATGTTGAATGTTATGGAGAATTTTATTTTTATGGAATGGTCCAATGATTTTATCAGTAGATTGTTTGTTCCACATAGATAACAGTACCATTATTGTGGAGAATCATTGGTTTCATTAAATCTATATGAGGTTTGAGGCTGGGGGGCCCTCTCACCCAGATAATTAATCCTTGCACAAGAGTCCCTTTTAAGGAATATCAATTACAATATGGAAATAGGTTATATTTAAATTTTTAGAAATATATTTTAGATAGTTCCAGTTTCTCATTTAAAGTTTGTAGATTAACTTCATTTTTCCATTAATGGCTAGGAAAAATCATTAAAAGGATTCAATATAATGATGAATAGCTACAACCTTTTTATTAGACAATGTATCGATTTCTATAAGAGAAGGGTGTATATTCCTAACTCGTTTTCTTCTCATCATGGAAGAAAAATTCAAGAAAAACTGGGCATTCAATATGGTGACCTCCTAATAGAGTATCTTGGTACTCCAATCATAGATGCTAAGATCTGGAAAATTATGTTTGACAACCAGATTAGTTATATTACAACCAATATTATCAATGTGAATAATAAGTTTCTTTCATTTTTTGGTATGATCAAACTAGTGAATATCATTCTTACATCAATTATTATGCATGTTTTTCTTATGATAAATCCACCGATGGGAACCATAAATATTATTGAGAAAATCATTAACAAGTTTATTTTACAAAATAAGGATGATGGTAAATTTCATTGGGTGTCATAGAATCTTCTAGAAAGTCAACTTTTGGAGGGTGGAATATATATGATTTGTTTTTCTGAATCCGTACTTGTCATTAATGAAAATTTTTATTGTCATATTATCAGAGGTAAATCTCTATTATCTTTCTTAATGAGGGGAAAATATGAAGAGGAATGGAATAAATAGGATTCTCATTTCGGAATGCTTAAAAGCCATGAGTGATGCATGAACAAACATCTTAGTCTATTAGAAATCAAGGTACAATTGGTGGTTGGAAGAGGAAATATCAGATATTAGAAGAAAAATTTGTTGTTCTAATGTATCTTCCTTCCTAGATGTCTAATTCTAGAGATCGCATTCAAACAGATGATCTTGTATCTAAGATTCAATTCAACTAAACTAGACAGAAAGAAGAAGGGTCAACATGAAAGAATTATTCTCATCAACAAACATGATAGATGAGTTTTCATGGAGTCTTTAACAAGTTATTTCTCTACATGGGACCTTTGTAACTCCACATGATAAATCCTGAAGTTGGATTTCTGGGAAAATAATCTAGACTACAAAGGAATACCGATGAAGAATAAAATCCATATCTAGTGAATAAGAAATAATTATATATCAATGAATGATAATTTACAAATAAATTGTTTTAATCTAGAATCATAGTGTTGGTGTTGTGGTAAGTTGAGGATTGAGTTTTTCTGGCACCTATTTTTTAAAAGAGAGCGCACCCACATCATATGGAACCTATTTGGTTAAAAAATGGGAGTTAATTTGAAGGTGGGGGATATATAGGATTTCATGTTTCTAGGGTTTTAGGGGATGTACCTACATGCGATTGAAATCAAGGTATGTGGAATGGTGTTTTCAAAGGTTTATTGGGATATCTGGGAAGTGAGAAATAAAATCTGAGAGGGATTTCTTTAATCTGGGCATTTAGTAAGGATCTATCTGATGTCTCTAGTACCTAAATTTTGTGCATTAATCCATGGTGGAGAATCTCGCGTAGTTGATATAAATTTCATTATAACAAGAGATAACCATATCATCCTAGCTCCATAAGTTTAGTGGGCCGTGTGGAATTCTCCTAAGGTAGGATACAATTTATATGTGGATAGGTCTGGTATATAGGTGATTATGAGAGGAGTACTAGTATGTGATAGAATATAGTTTGTGATCATCAGGTTATGTGCCTTATATGGAAAGGGTGATTCAATTTTGGTAGAGACTAGAGTTATCTTAAGAAAACTTCCCTTATACAAACATTACAACATCATGATTGCATATGTGAAATTATAATCCCAGATCTTGGTTGGCTGTATTCAAGGCAACGGTAACATTCCACAGAACCATACATATTTTATCAAGAAATGAAAATCACTTCTAGATAATGTAATAGAGATTTCACAAAATTGGAAGGTGGAAAATTTTACATGATAGAGTCTTACTAGTAAAGGATGTTCTCTTGATAGTTTTATTTTTTTGAGAAAAATTATCTAAAAAACTCTTTAATAAAATTTAAGATATGTCACAAGAGTCTGAAGGAAGTAATTTTATGTTTTTCCTTTATAAATGTGGTAATCATGTCACCAAGAAGAGTTCTAGATCATATGATCCAATATTCATTTACCACTATATTTTCAAGACTTTCAGTAAGATAGTTGGATTCTAGAAAGGTGTGTGTGATAATATATCTCATTGAAGAATGTATATCAAGGAAATGGCATCATTTTACTATCAGCTTCTAAGAGAGGTGGATCGTTCCCAACTAGAAGGCTTGGAAAATAGTAATGATTCCACACTCAAACTGGATTTTGTTCAAAATTATTTGAAATTATAGGATTTCTACTCTAATTAGGAGAATAATTTAAACTTCTAGGGTAGTGACATGGACACAATACCCATAAAGGTATTCCATAACATCCCCATTGAGGTCTCTAAATATGTCCCATATCTTGATGGCCTCGGGTTACACCTCCTGTCTCCATCAGTGTTTCATTTTATAAATCTAATGAAGGGGGGGTCCAAAAATACTTTGAGTGTTCCATGGGGTTGAGGGAAATTTCCTTTATGGGTTAGGTGCCTCATAAAAATAATGTCTCCAACATGTTTGTTGTGACTTTCTGTTTGAATCGAGTTTGAATTCATCATTGCCATTGCGATATCAGAAATAACAAGGAGATAATTTAAGCGTTACTAGAAGTGGATGGAATTTATCCTTCTACTTAATATAATGTGAATTAATTCTTCATAGTCTACCCTAAAAATAATAGTAAGAAACATAAAAAGATGAATTCGTACAAGAAAAACTAAAAAATTCTGGAAAGATTCGGTTTGAGGAGGGTGGATCTCGAAAATATCAAAGAGATATCACCATAGTTATGAGGCAAATTTTTAGAACAAGAAGAAGTAATTGAAATCCTTTCAATACTAGTGAGACATTACACATTTAGAGTAGAGAGAAATTATAACACATTGAAGGTGTTCATCCACTAGAACCCTATTTAGAGAAAGTGTCCAGAGAAAGGTGAACCTAGAAGGGGTCAGCCACTTTTTATGGAAGCCACTAATCCATTTTTGATCACCATAAATCATGTGATTATAGAAGTTGTTGGAATATATTTGTCTATTTGTATACTGCTCCACATAAGCATATCCTCCGAGTTGATAAATACGTAGGTATCAATAGTAGAGGCAATATCATTAGGGTGAATTTCCAGATTATCGGGTATGTCCTTGATCATGATATTTTGATAAATTTCATGATCCAAGGAGATGATATGATCAATAAAGGGGATTATAGTCCATTTATCATGCCAAAAGTTTATAAAGGAGTTCCTATAAACCAGCTAATATGATTGCCTATAAATATTCTGAAAGAAAGTTCCCAATCCATTCCAAATAGAGGATTAAACATATCTCAGTTTTCCTACTAAGAGAATATCATGAAATATTGACCATATAAATTCCAAGGAGGATCATCAATTTTTGATGAGGGTAATTTAAGTTGTTTGAACTCATATTCCACTCTCATGTACTTTTTATTTCTTAACAAATAGTCAAGATATTTTTTTGGATGGACTTGTATATAAATTACAAGGATGAATATTTTTCATTTATTAACCACCACATAAACTAATATTGAAAATACGGAATGAAGAGTTCTATATTCTTGATATGATGACCTCCTAGGATATAAGCACACATCATTGTTTCCAAGAAGCTGTGACAATTTTCCTTTAATGAATTATACTGCTCCATAAAAAGTTCTACATCAAGGAATTAATTTCTTTAATGTTAGAGACAGGACATAAATACACCATAAATGAATAGATTGGCTTTAAAACCGCTACATTCATGACAAGGAAAGTCCATCCTACCATTGAGAGTGATTTTCCCTTCCATGAAGCAAGTGTTCTTCTAATTTGAATCATGGAATTTGAGAAGTGAGAGGCACATGGTCTTCCCCAAAACATGGGAACTCCAAGGTAGGTTAAAGGGAGAGAGCCTTCCTTTATTCCCAAATCACAGATGATAAAATTCATCCTTAAATCTCTAATATTCATTCCAATGAAGATAAAGGATATTCTCCAATTAATTTACTAACTTGAAACACATTCATAATGTTTAAGGTATATTTTGATTTTATTAATATTCCTTATGTATCTCAGAGAAAAGATAATAACATCATTAGTAAAGAAACGTCCAGATGTATAAGAGACACCCTTGGACTCCATGATAGTTTCCAATTCACCCTTATTCTTCCTGTGATGAATAATCCTTCATAAATAATCCTCAAAAATTTCAATGTTAATATCCAAACGGGGATCCCACTATATCAACCCCTGGAGCATTTAAAGTAACCTTCTGGGTACCCATTAATTTGAATTGATATATGAGCATATTCATAAAGATATTTGATCGAATGAATGAACCGCATTTTGAATCCAAAACTATGAAGAACCATTATTATCAACACCTAGTAAATTATGTCAAATTATTTTGTAATGTCAAGTTAAAGGGAAATATTTAATCCCCTTGAAATCATCTGAAGGATATTAACACACTTTGTGGAGGTAATTAAGAAATCCTAGATGTTCCTTCCTCTTAAAAAACCAAATTGGTTCTAGGAGTGGATTTTATCTGACACACGAGTAAAATTGTTCGCAAGGATCTTCATAATAACCTTCTGAATTTTTTTGAAAAGGGAAACTGTCCAGAATTGACTTCTACCACTGAAATTATCCACTTTTGGTATTAAGGAAATAAATTGAGCCTTGATTCCTTGAGTAAAGGATCCACCTCTAAAAAATTGTTTGACCAGATTGCACACATCATTATGAATGATATCCCAATAGGATTGATAAAATTGATTGGTTAACCCATCCAATCTGGGGTAAAATTCTTTTTTAAGTCCAAATAATACTTCCTTGATTTCAATATCCTAATGGATAGATGTGATAAAATAATTTTCCTTCTTATTTATCAGTTTTGGAATGATGTTTTCCCTTAACGTCGTTTTCATTGGTGGTAAATTGAAGAGGATCATGTAGAAAGAGGCAATGTGGCTATATGGCTTCTATCATTCCTCCAGGATTCATTCTCTATATTTTAGCAATGACAGAGGAATATTTTCCCTTCAGACCCTTTGTAGAGTTTTGATGAACTTGGTGTTTCTATCACCGTTAGTAAGAAAACTAATTTTGAAGATGTCCTTTTTGATGTTGTAACTGAGTTTGATGAGATTTTGAAGATTTATGGACATCTCACCTTACATTGTAGTATCTCTAAATAAAGTTCTCTTAGTAATTGATTGATTGAGGTTATTAAGGGAGAAATCGAGGGAATAAATTTCTACATCGAGTGATCTGAAATTAACTTGCCTCAATTATTTCAATTTTATCTTGAGCATTTTGAGCTGGTAAATGCAGACTAAATGATTGAAATTTCATTCATCTGAGACTCAAGAGTCCTGGAAAATTTTGGATCATTTTGGGAGATCATCACATGTGTTATTAAACCTAAAAGGAAGAGTCCATCTCTTCTCATTATCAATAATGATAAACAGTATGGGGTGGTGTTTAGAGTTGTTTTTTAGGGTGACACATAATATCGATCTATAATTACCAGGAGAGGTATAATTGAAAAAGTCCTTATCAATTATTCTTTTTATCATTATATTTATATTCCTTCTGTACCATGTAAATTTTCCGCTAATGAGATTGATTTCATATAATCTTGCTTCCTCAACACTGGGTCTTAATTATTTGATTTAAATAGCGATGACAAATGGTCAATGTTTCTCATCCGTATAGAGGATTGAGTTTAAGTCCCCAATGATATTCTATGTATCCATGATAACAATGGAAAGACGCTTTATTTTTTTCTATATAAACGTCCTATCAATGTAGCTATTGCAGGAATAAACAATTGAGAAAAATATTTTTTTAACCAGATTGAAAAATACTACATTTGATCAACTAGTTATACTCATGAACAATGGTCAGCATATCAACACTGATATTTACCATGATAGAAATTATTCCAGGGTTTGAAATTATCCTATTGGTTTCCTGGATCGAGTATCCTCTATTGATAAAAGTAGAACCATGATTTTATGAATTGGTCTTAGGCTCAGAGAGATCAATGAGAGTAGGTTGTTACAAAACTACAAGGGGATGAGGGAACCTTCTATTTCAGTGTTGGATATTTCTTGGAATGTGATTTCCCTCCACTAGGTGGATGAAAATGTTGGTATCATATTATTGGAATGAAAAATATTTGGAATCATTTCATAGTCTCATGAAATATCTTTTTGTCCACCAATATTTATTCCACCTATTTAGGGGAATCCACTCATTTTTAATTGGAAATACCTAGAACAACCACTGGTTATTTCCTTAAAACTAAATAATAACACCATAAATGAAAATAATGTTTAATATCTCAATTGAACCATCCTAGATACTAATAATTTTTATTATGATATTAATAAGAGTTTCCAAGCATTAATCTTCAAGGTTCATAAGTTTATGAACAACCTGGGGAACCACAAGGTCAGCTTGGTCTCTCGCAAAAACTCACTCAAATACATCCAAACCTTCCTCTGTTGATTGGATATTTGTAAAGGTGGGATGTTATATTGTAGGAGTTTGACATTCAATTCATGCCTTTAAAATCTGTAAAAGGTTATTCTTTGGAATACTTCCTTGAAGAACATCCATTTGCAGAACAATTTCATTAGATACCAAACTTCCCAATGAAGAGATATTCTCAATTCAACAGGGAATTTATATATGGGAGATGTATTTTTACAGTGCATCCAAAAACCAAATATGAAAGAGAATAAAATACCCCATGTGAAACAAAATCAGGGTGGGATTCATGCTCATCTCCCTAGAAAATTTTGTCTTAACTTAATCATTCCTATGGTTATAATGTTGTATAAGAAATGAGGTGGAACATAAAACTCTCAACATAGGGCTATAACTATAAAAACAAATTCCAATGGACCACATAAAGGTAATACAATATTTAGAGTTGGTTATCAAGAAGATAAATTGGGTTATTATATTAGAAAGGAATAACCATTCACCTTTCATGACTCTGTCCAAGGAATAATGGAAGAATTTCCCACGGAGATGACATTGATTCACATAACAATATTACAGAATGCTAAGGAATATGTATTGGAAAATGTAGACATTGATTTACCATATCTCGATTAGGATGAAATGGTCATCAGTATTGCTCACTATCAAATAGTCTCACCTTTTGTTCATGATTCCATGGATGAAATAAATGAGGTGAATTCCATACTTGAAAAAGTCAGTCTTATAATCATTTTATGATTCCAATTATGGACTACCTTAAACATAGATTAATATCATTAGATAAATCCAAAAAATAGTATAAGAACTCAGGTTTTTAGAGTGGGTTAAATTTTTTAGACCCTGTTAAATATTTCTTCTTTTATATAAATTTTTTGGCTGATTTTTGAGAAGTTTGGAAAATCTGGGATGTTTTTGGATATTTCCCGACGGCACGCTGTGTACTCCCAAGTGCATGTCGTGTATCGTCTAGACATGTGACAACTCATGTGAGACCATTTACATGTAGTGTGGTGCTCGTATGTAAATTTCCATCTACACGACATATAGTCTTCCTTGACACGTTGTGTAACCTTGTTCCATGTATTGGCCGAGTCACTAGACGTGTGTTTACCATGTACACTGTCTATGCCATGCATTGGACTCCACTTCAGTCGGAGTATGGAAGAATCATCTACACGACATGTAGTCTTGAAATACATACTGTGTACTTTTATTTTTATTTGAGCATCTGAGACGATGCCACGTCTTATTTCTAGAATCATTATCTTCTTCCCCATTAGAAGAATAGTTCATTCGAGAACCTCCAAAAAATATAACCCCTTATAGATTCTTCATACGAACTCCATTCTTCAATTACTCGGTGGTAGTGGGACTGCATTGGAATGGCTAACCTCGCGCACACCTATTCATCATTGATTCCTTGCCTATTTATCCACATTTTTTGTCCAAGCGGAATTGCTGTAATTTGATGAAAACAAAAATATACCACGATTTAGACTGATTCAGAGGCTGATATCATAGGAGTGTCATCGTACGAGTATGAGGTGGGTGGTTCATACCTTCTTTCATGTTTTTATAGACTTTTGGGGGTTGCGAACTTCAGGCGCGACGTAGGGTATTGAGAGAAACCGTGTTTAATTGTTTTTAATTAATTATCTGTAGCGTGGGATGCCTCTAGGAATTCTATGACCTAGTTGTGACCGAGGGAGGCTGGGATAGAGGTCGTTGCTTTCTTGGGGAATTTCAGCCGGGGTGCCTAAATGGGCATAAATTGAATATCTTATTTTAAACTGTTTAGTTTGATTAAGACTTTCAAGACCTTATGTGCTGGTATGGGATGGCACATGTGTGGTGAAATTTTTCTTTTTAGTAATTTCCTGTTTAAATTTATGCTTTCCCGTATATATATGCAATGTATTATATGTCTGTGTTGAGTTGTTTAGTTATGTTGGGCGTAACCCGAATGTTTTGTTGAGTGATGTTGATCATAGATTGGGGCTTTTCCCGGGATACTATGGTTGTTCCTACCATGGGATTGGGAATCATGGACGTCAGTTGAGGCAGTTGGACTATCAAGTTTGTCTTGGCCTGGGTTACTTGGATGGTGAGACCATCAGACTTGAGCGACAGGTTCGCAGGGACACGAGGTGTCCGATGTGTTGTGGCTTGGGAACTTATTGAGGTGATTACTGCTCACCAGTTAAATTTGAGTATTGTGCACACAGATATGATCCTTGAGGAGCTAGTATGGCCCCTCGCTGGGTAGTGGCCTCGATTGATGCGGTTAGGTATTAATGGTTTTTGGGTGCTTGCCATAAGAAGCCACGTGGGAGGTGAGGAGCCGTTGGGAGACATCATTGAGGAATTCAGGTTGGGGGTAGAGGCTCGCTGGGATTTGAGGGCAGAAATCGTTGTCCTTGAGTTAATTATTTGAGGGAAGACTTCATTGTCCCTCCGGTTATTATTTGAGTACTGGTATTGCAGTTGCTCCGTATGTTTTTCCATTGGTAGTTTGAGCATCGAGATGGGTTAGGATTGTTGGGCGTGCCTTTGGGGCGTCGTTACATGGGACAAATGGTGTCAGGTGGCACGCCGTGCCTGTTGACAGACCAGAGATTCCAGCATTGACCCATGATCGTGACACTTACTGGTGGATGTTACGCACAAGTGAATTTGTGATTACTTTTGGGAATTGTATTTTTTACTGTTTTTCTTATATAAGATTGTCTGCCGAAACACTTATATTAGGTACGCACGTTTTGGTCATATCCTACTGAGACTCCTCTAACACCCTAATCGGGCCCTTTGGGATGGATGTAGACTTTATGAAATTGCGTGCAAGTAGAGGGTTACCCTAAAGATATGGACCTTAGTGTTGTTGTCATGGAGACTGGTATGGAACTTGAGGTCATGCCTTGCTGTGGTTATTTTGTTTAGTTTCCTTATTATATCAGCATCCTTATCTTATTATGTAGTATCTGTTCGTTATCAATTCAGACCATTATATATTTATATGTTTGACTTTATATGGATGAATGTTTGTTTTTTTATAGTAGTAGTTGATGTGATATTCATCATGTTGTTCTGTTTACATTCCGCTGTTATTGTTCTTTATTGTTTCTGCTGTTTATTTGATTTTGGATATGCTTCCGCTCTGCGGGTCTGGTTTGAGTCTACTGGGTAATTAATTTTCCGCTTCTTATAGACATTATACTTGGGCCAGTACCTTTATTCCCCCCATGAGGTTATAACCTCCCCACTATACCTATTCATAACCTCACTACTAGTCGAAATCTGTTGGCATTCAGGGGAGGTTCACCTAAGGTAGTGACCCTTGACCCATTTGGCACTGTTTTGGTTGCTGGCTATGTCCGGGTAATTACAAAGTGGTATCAGAGAAGTTCTTGAAACGGATTTAGTAGTAGCGTTTTACTGGCTAATAATGAGTTTAAGGATTCTCTTTTATTTCTGCTGGTTTTTCTATTTGGGATATGTTAGACTGTAGATAGGTTATTACTGTGACTTGGTTTCTAGCTTCTTCATTGGTTCCTGCAGCCCCAGGTACGAGAGATGGACCTAGTTCACATGGGTGAGAATTGCTGGTTGGTTTTTCTCAGATTATAGTTTATAATATTTCAACTTCAGTGGCTCACTTGATGTATGATGTTATTTATTTTGATATGTGACCCTTGACATGGTGTGGTAAGGGAGAATTGGACCTTGGTCCGGTTTGGCAAGGTCTGTTTTCTTGGCTTTTGATAAGCACATTTTTATGGTATTTCATTTTCATAACTGCACGTATGCTTTGTGAATTGATAATATCATGTGAATAAAATCAATTTTCATGTAGTATATATTGTATAATTGCATGTGACGGGTTATTTTGGTCTGGATCTTGTACGAGCAGGCAGGTACTATCAGTTGAGGTGATTTTGATCACAAGGATTGCGCGACCCAGTCATCGGGTTGAGGCAACGTTTCTTGTCAGGACGGGCATGGCCCGAGGTTTATTGACAGTTGGCTCTTTGAGGGAGGGTAAGGAGGATGTGAGGACGGGAAGCCAAGGGAATGGGATGCGATATGGGGGAGTAAGGGTAGTTGTTTTACACGACCTCATTACTGCTTTCCTAATCTTTGTAGAATATATTGTTATATATATATATATATGGGTTGTCTTCCCATTTATGGTATTTAGAGGGTTACTCCTTCATGACTCGATAGATTTTCAGGTAGGAGAAGATACAATGCCGCAAGATCATGTTCAGAATCTGGTGCAGGAAGAGCATGAGTTGCAGGTACATGCTCAAGAATAGGATCATGTTTAGGATCTAGTGCAGGCAGGGCAGCAGTCAGTTTATGAAGTGTTCAGACCATGGATTAATGAGAAGCTCCAAGCTAGCCTGGTACGTGTCTTCCAGGGGATTTATAGAGGCGCGCAGTGTACAGATCCTTCTATGGAATATCTGATGTGGGAGTTCCAGTCGTAGCACCCGCCTCTTTTTAATGGCGAGGGTGGTCCATAGGCGGTATCGAACTGGATACAAACCATGTATATGATCTTCGAGCTGCTCGAGACGCCTCTAGGGAAGAGGGTCATGTTGGCGACGTACATGCCGAGAGGACCGATGACGTGTTGGTGGGATGTACAGCTACAGGCTCGTAGGCACCAAGGACTGGCTTGGAAGGAAATTGAGGACAGGTTCTATGAGCTCTTCTATCCATAGACACTGAGGGAAGAGAGATCTCAGAAGTTCTTGAGTCATCAGTAGGGAGATATGTCTGTCATGGACTACACAACTATCTTTACTGTGTTGTCTCGCTTTTCACCTGGTATGGTAAGCGATGGCGCATCTTGGGTGAGGTGCTTCGAGGATGGATTATGACACACCATTTGGGTCCAGGTGAACACCTTCAGGTTGGATTACTTCTCTAAGGCAGTGAACCAGGCACTTATAGTAGAGGGAAACCAGAGGGATAGGCCCCAGATTGGCTGGGAGACAACTTCAAGTGGTGGTTCGGATAGTAGGAAGCGAGGTAGAGATGAGTTCCAGCAGGGCGGGAAGTCCAAGGACTCAGCCAGACCACCTCATGTTATTTCAGTGGTGGTTTTCAATCAGTGTGGACAACCGGGACATGTTCAGGCTCAGTGTGATAGGTCTCCGAATAAGTTCCTTGCATGTGGTCAGGTCAGGCATCTGGAGAGGTTTTGCAGGCAGCCATCTCATATAGCTGGTGCGCAGGGACCAAGACAGACAGAGGCCTCTGTAATTGGTTTAGGTTCGATATCAAGAGAGGGAATCCGACGTTTAGTTGAACATGGAGAGAGTGACAGAGACAACAGGATCTAGTTAAGGGTTCAGTGGCCAGTGACTGGAGCAGCACTTCAGGGAGGTCAGGCATCAGGCAGTTGTACTTCAGGGCAGGTGCACACTACGGAACATCCAGGGACTGGGAAGGCTGGTGAGCCGATGATGGTGGCAGGTACACCACAATTGTGGCCACGATTTTCTTTTCTTTCATCTGGAATGGCCTATTGAGGCATGTCTGGTTGAGTGCACGAGTTTCACATGATACTTGTGGACTGACTAGACACTAGTTAGCGGGATTGGCATCATATCAGATTATTTATATATTTTATTTATATATTTGACATTCCTAACATCAGGAGCATCAAGGATTCATGTTACAAAAGCTGTCGTGGGAATCTGGGAATCATGGATGCAAGTTAACTGAGGTGTAAGGCACAGGGTTTTGATTGGAGCATCTATGAGATTTAGGACCTCTTTTAGGAGGACACCAATGTGGAGAGGGTTATATTGTGTGTCAGAAGCGACATGTTTGCATCGAGGAGGTGCAGGTGTGACGATGCGTCACGGGAGGACCATGGGTATTGGAAATAAGTCATTGGGCCTTGTTTGTTTATTTTGATTGCATTGTGCTTTATTTCGGGTTTATAATGAGTAGGAAATTCCTAAGATTGGGAGCCCCTTGAGGAATTTTTCAGGGAAATTGGAGACTGGGGATGTCTGGGTCACTTGATCGGGGTGGTATGTTCGGTGCCATCTCCGAGTTTTGTCTGATAGCTCTTGGGCGAGCTATGTTAAGGTGGGGGGTTTGTAAGAACCTGGGTTATTATAGAGGGTTAAATTCTTACGACTCTGTTGAATATTTATACTTCTCTATAAAAATTTTGGCTGATTTTTGAGAAGTCAAGAAAATCTGGGATGTCTCTGGAAATTTCTAGACGTCACGTCGAGTACTCCCAAGTACACACCGTGTATCAACTAGACATGTGAGAACCCATGTGAGACCAGGTACATGTCGTGTGGTGCGCATGTGTAAATTTCCATCTACACGGCATGTAGTCTTCCATGACACATCATGTAACCTCGTTCAATGTAATGGTTGAGTCCCTATTTGTGTGTTGACCGTGTACACTGTCCATGTCATGCAATTAACTCCGCTTAATTCAGAGTATGGAAAATTCATCTACACAATATATAGTCTTGAAAAACATGAAAATGTTCTTTTATTTTTATTTGATCATCTGAGACGTCGTCGAGTCGTATTTCTTGAATTGTCGTCTTCTTCCCCGTTGGATGAACAGTTCATCTGAGAACCTCTAGAAAACAGAAACCATCATGGATTCTTCATGAAACATCCATTCTTCAATCCATCAATGGCAGCAGGACTGCATCGGAAAGGCTAACCCCGCACACCCCTCTTCATCCTCTATTCCTTGCCTATTTATCTGGAGATTCCGTCTGAGCAGAATTAATGGAATTTGATGAAAACATAGATCTACCAAGATTTAGACCGATTAAGAGGCTAATATTGGAAGAGTGTCATCCTACGAGTATGAGGTGGCTGGTGCATACCTTATTTTCTTTTATTCATAGACTTTTGGGGGTTGCGACCTTCGAGAGCGATGTCAGGTATTGAGTGAATCCCGAATCAACTGTTTTTAATTAATTATCTGCAATGTGGGATGCCTCTAGGTATTCTATGACCTAGTTGTTATTGAGTGAGGCTGGGTTTGAGGTCATTGCTCATTTGGGGAATTTTGGCTGGGGTGCCGAAATGGGCATAAATACAACTGCTTAGTTTAATCTATTGAGTTTAATTTGTTAAAGCATGTCTTAGTTTGTTTAAAGATTCTGAGACCTTAGGTGATGGTATGGGACGCCACATGTGTAGTGAAATTTGACTTATTAGTAATTTCATGTTTAAAGTGATGCTTTCTTGTATATATATGCAATGTATGATATTGCATGTGTTGAGATGATTAGTTATGTTGGTTCTAGCCCGAATGTTATGTTACGTGATGTTGATCACAGGTTGGGGATTTTCCCAGGTTTCTTGGGTGGTTCCTACCATAGCATTGGGCATCATGGATGTCGGTTTAGGCAATTGAACTGCCAGGTTGGGCATGGCCCAAGTTACATGGATGGTGAGACCACCAGACATCAGCAACAGGTTCGTAGGGACACGAGATGTCAGAGGCGTTGTGGCTTGGGAACTTTTTGAGGTGATTACCACTCACCGGGTACTTTTGAGAAGTGTGCACACAGATAGACTCTATGATGAGGTGGTACGACCACTCACTGGGTAGATTCCCTGATAGATGTTATTTGGTGTTAATGGTTTGTTGTGCTTTCCATAAGAATCCACATTGGAGGTGAGGAGCTTTCAGGAGATTGAATTGAGGCTGTTAGGTTGGTGGAAGAGGCTCACCATGATTTGAGGGAAGACATTGTTGTCCCTATGGGTATTATTTGAGGGAAGACATCGTTGTCCCTCAGATTTTTAATTGAGGACTGGTATCGCGGTTCCTCCAGATGTTGTTCCATGGGCAGGTTTAGCTTCGAGCAGGGTTATAATAGTTGGGTGTGACTTCGGGACATGGATACTTGAGACAGATGGTGTTAGGTGGCACGTGGTTCCAGTTTACAGACCAGATATTCCGGCATGACCGAAGCAGGTGACACTTCTTGGTGGCCATTGAGCACTAGTGAAGCATGTCTTTACTTTTGGGCATTGTACTGTTTACTATTTTATATATATAATCATGTCTATCAAAACACATATATTAGGTACGCACCATTAGGTTGTATTCTATTACGACTCGTCTCACACCCTACACTGGCCCTTCGGGACGCGTGTAGACATTATGAAATTGCATGCAGGTATAGGATCACCCTCAGGAGCTGGACCTCTGTTGTTGGCATAGGGACTTGTATGGACCATGAGGTCACGCCTTGTTGGAGTTACTTTGTTTAGTTTCCTTTTTCTATCAGCATGCATATCTTTTTATGTACTAACTGTTGGTTAGCCACTGGAACCGTTATATATTGATATGTATGACCTTCTCTGGATTCATTTTTGTTTGTTTACAGTAGTATTTGTTGCGATATTCAGAATGTTGTTCTGTTTACTTTCCACTATTATTGATCTGTATTGCTTCTACTGTTTATTTTATTTTTGATATGCTTCCGCTCTGCGGGTCTAGTTTGAGTCTGCTGAGTAATTAAATTTCTGATGCTTATAGACATTAAACTGGTCCATGTAACTTCATTTCCTCCGTGAGGGTATATCCTCCCCACTAAACCTATTCTGACCCTCGCTGCTAGTCGGCAGCCTTTGGTGTTCAGGGGAGGTGGGCCTAAGGTATTGACACCTGGCCTGTTCGGCATTGTTTGGGTGGGTGTTAGGGTATGGGACATTACAAATAGAAAACCAGATGATGAGATAACAACTTTACTCTTTATGAATGCCCAAATCACCAGAAAGTCCTCTAAAAATAGTTCTTCGAGGTGGTCCTTCTTTTGTACATTTATAGATAATAGACTGTTTCTATCATGGAAGAAGTTCATATAGTGTCCTATATTCCCCACCAACTGGGGTCCATTCCTTCCCATAAAATTTAGAGGCTTTGATACTATTATCCTTGAATAATACATGACTGCAAAATATTATCCAAATTGGGAAATTCTTATGAGGTGAACACCAACATAATCCATCAGCCTCAGAAGATTATAAAAACCAAAAATACTCATGAACATTTTTCGTATGGCTAATGGATGTTATAGGGTTGTATCCTCCAACTCCAACTAAGAAAATCATATAAATACTCACTACTATTGAATTCTTCTTCAAATTGAATAAGGAAATACCCCTCAAATAATTCATGACTAAAATTATCACCAGCTTCATGAAATCCAATATCATCACTATATTTAGTGTCTCTCATGTGATACTCATAGAAAATGGAACCTATTTCTAATCTAATGAGTTGTAAAAGTTGTATTAGGAGTATAATATCAAATCCAACAATTCTTCATACTATCATATGGTGGCTAATGGACAGATAGAGCCGTTAAATATGAAGATACCAAACATACTCAAAAATATAGTGGATGCATAAAATAAACCTTATCCCAACATGATCCTACATTCCTTGTGGGTTTACTGAGCCACAACCTACACGGCCACATGGGAAACCCTGTGTTCATTGGTGTATTGGATAGAAGAAATTTTTCTACTTATGGTCCAATTTCCATCACTTAGATTTTCCATATATGATCAACTATCAATAAAAAAGAAATACCAATAACGAATGGATGAATTAGAGTGACTGGATGAGAAGAGGATTTATACATTCCATTCATTGGAAGTCTACCAAAAATCAGATAGCACATGATCATAATAATAAAGTATGCCTCTATTCAATCATCCATGGTGAACTGCTACTTATACTCAAGACCCTGATGATACCATGGAAGATACCTTAAAATCATGAGTCAAATTTGGAGTGACCTTATGCCATATAGAAGGTCTAATCTAAAGAAGCTTATTCCTTGACATTGATGGATGCAGAGATAATTACTACCTTTACTAATGCATAGTTTCTCAAGAAAAACATCTTGTGATACATCTATACTCTCATCCTTGTCACATGATGATAACCTGCACAACATTTTGTCTTATATGGAAGACAATAGAGGGCACAATATATGGTCATGTTAACACACATGTGCAAAACATGCCTTTAACGGTGCTAGAATCAACCTTTATATGTTCTTTAAAAGTGATTAATACGTTAGCACGGTTAAATGTTCATGGATTTTATCAATGCTAAAAATAATTGATAAAGGGTAGATTTATCATTTCCAATAAAGGTGTTGATAACACATACTTTCATCATCGCCTTTAAAATCACTAATAAAAGACCCCATTTATCATTGCTTATATTTAGCGATGATAAATAGAACGATTGTCAACGCTTAAAAAATACATATAAAAGTTTAATTTATCAACTCTTTTATTTTCTCTAATAAAAGAATGATTTATAAGTGCTTTTAAATACAGTGATGATGATACACTTTATCAACAGCTGTATAAGCACCGATAAAGGAGTCATTTGTCAGTGATTTTAAAAAACTGATAAAGGGTATCTTTATAAGCACTGATAACTCATACTATTAACATCGCATTTAGTAACATTGACAATGGTGAAAACTATTATGTGGCGCTGCAGCAGACTACTTCACCGGAAATAGGAGTAGTGTGCTGAAAAAACACACTGCATCAGTAGAAACATCAAAAAAATCACAAAAATAAGATACCAATACTAAATTTAAATGAAATAAAATTTCTAACACAAATTCTAGAAAAATAAAACACTGTTATAGATTATGTTAGTTTTTTGTAATAAAATTAATGTAAATTTTGAATAAAATGGTGCACTTAGAGTCATATCGTTCTCATTTTGAGTTTAATTAATGTAACACCCAAGGTAAATACAGAATATAAAATTTTCATATTTATCCATATTTGTGAGTAAAATATTAATATGACTTTAAAGGGGACGCTATGCTCGATGGCGTACCCAACACGCAACAACGAGTTTCTTGGGAATCTTACGTTGCACTCTAATAATTATATAATATTATTTTAATTGGCAGTTAACATGTAGCCGTTGTATTGGCGGGAATGGATATAAATAACTAAAATATGATTATATACGTTTTTAAATGTTTTTACATTTATCCAATAAAGGATAATGGCTTAAAATACGGAAAGAATTCAATTTTAGGCGTTTATGCCCTAGTTTTCACTAAAGGTTCACTTATCGCCTTCTGATGGAGAACCGTCATTAAATATAGTATTTTTCACTCTTATAAATTCTATTTGGACCAAATAATACTCTTCGTTAGAATCGGGACATCAAAATTTACTTTGTGTAAATTTTTGGTATCTTTCCGATAAAGTTCATTTTTTAATGAATAGTGTAAAATATTGTATTTTAATTCAAAACCACTTTAATCGAATTTATTTATATGATTAGATTATCTTTTAAATTGGTTTAAAAGTAAAATTAGAATATATTTTTACCATTAAATCCAATAGTGGTCATTGGAATTAATTTCACCTTGAAATCGGACTTAAACTAGTGTGAAACTTTTGATACTTATTCTTTCATAAAAACACGATATTTGTCATGACAGCGGGAATTAATTATTAAATTAATTAATGTGACTTATATGTTTTGAATTTTGTAAAATAGAATTCATTTTTGAATTCGGAATATCACATATAGCTTAGGGTGAATTGTTTGGAATTTTCGGAAAAACTTCAATTTTTGATGAATAGTGAAACCACTAAGTGGTACTTATAAAAACTGATTTTTCCGTTTAAATGAAATTTTTCCATCTTTGTGTTTTGAATTTCAAAAATCCGACATACATGGTTTCCATTAAGATGTAAAATGCACTTCAATGGGATAAAAATAATTTTTTGGTGAATAGTAACTTATTAAGTTTTTAATCGCGATTAGAGGTAATTAGTGCAATTTAAGGCAAAAATGATATTATAATAAAATGAAAATACCTAGACACATGTCCTACCCTTATTTTATGTGTCATGGACGACCAAGACAAGCCATGGGTCAACTTGGGGACCCCATGGAGCCACTTTTGTTTGAAAATGACATTAATATCTTTTTATTTAATGTTAAAGTTAAAATGACACACACATGAGATGTTTTACTAAAACAATTTTTACATGGGGTTATACAAGTCAGATTTTTAAACATAAATATTAATTAGAAATCTAAAAATATTTCCTACATCGTAGTATTTGTTTTATAATTTTTAGACATTAAATAAATGAAATTATTTATGACATCATGATGATGCAGCGATGACCTCATTATTTAACGATTTAAATAAAATGGAAAGATAATGTAATATCTAAGACCTACACAAGTCCAAAACCAATTGGATGAGTGGATTTCGAACCCTTATCACCTTATCCTCGAAAAAATCAATTTGGGACCTCTTAAATCCGAATACCATTTGCAAATAAAGTAACATTTGCTTACTTTCCAAGAGTGCCCCTCCTCTCCTCTTATAAAAGGCCCCCAACTCTACCTCCTTACCCACACTCCCAAAGCCTTTGGCTCGTCCAAACCCTGACCATTTTGTCTCTACACTTCCCTATCTTACTCCTTGAAGCCTCACATTGGGCAGAAGTATTTTCAAGGAAGCCTTTGAGCTCAAACCAAAGGGAGTTACCCGATTTTAAAGTAATGTGTTCACTTGAGTCCTTTTGTTTTATTTTGCCTCTCCAACCCCCTAAACTCTTTTTATTCATTTATTTTGTAACAAATCTGGTATCTTCAATATAATAGGATGTTTTTATAAAAATTATTCGATCTACACTTAGACACACCTACATCTAATGGTTAAAGAACATACTGTTTCCGTGGATGGCGAATTTCTGCCTCACGAAACGATGATTGTTCAACACTCATATAACACCTTCAAAGGTGGCCATTAATATGTCACTATATTTATATGTGATATATAATATGTTTATGTTTTACTTAAGCTTCTGTATTTTTCATTTTTGGCTTACCTTTATGGCTTCCATTATGGGTATACGCGATATCTTCATTTTAAGAAGTGCGGACTACCGCCCCCTCAAAGTGATGTGATTCGTTAATGCCATACATGGGACGTATAAAGGATGGATTTAATGTTATTATATATGATGTTATACTGGAATTATAATATACCTATATATCGTTATTATTTATTTCCATTAAAGTATGAGATAGAAATGAATGTAGCGTTCATGCGTACGTACAGCTTACCGTCTCTGTGAACGGTGCATTTCATTTCTTATCCCCAAATGTAATGTAATATTATAAGTACAAGTATATAATGGATATATATGATGAATTATACATCTAAATTATGCATATAATTCTGGAATTAAAATATACATACCTCTCATTTAGTTTTAATTCCATTAATATGACAATGAAATGAAAGTAGTGTTCATGCGTACATACGGCTTACCGTATCCATGAACGGTGCATTTTTATTTCTTACCTATAAATGATTATGTAATATTATAAATACATTTATATGATGGATATATATGATATATATGCTATCAAAATCAGGAATGTCATTCTGGATATAAAGAACCTTTGACCACACGAACAACATGTAATTGTAAGAAGTCCACTTTCGACTTAAGAACCAAATATCGACAAAACAAACATTATTAACTTAAATGATTACATAATGTTTATGACATGGTAATAAGTGATATTAAAGGAATAATTAACTTTAAAAAATTTATTAAGGAATTAGAAACTAACTCAAGTTTATTATTCAGGACGTTAAAGAATGATCGAGTCAAGTTGGACCCGAGGTAAGGGATCCTACTCCACTCTTTCTTTTTAAGTACACTCTTTTATGTCATTCCTTTTAAAGCTCATCTTTATTATTATTGGGATGTTATATTATATTAATCATAATGTATTTTTTATTTTCATGTGATGAGAGACCCTATTCTCTCTCATCAATCCATTTTGGATGTTTTTAGTGGTGCCGTTAGGCTGCCAAATTTTCGTAAGAGATCTAACCTCTCTCTTTCTCTTTAAGTACTCTCCTTTATGTCACATATTTTAAGATCCTCTTATTTTATGATGGGGGATGTTCTTTTATATTCCTATTTCTGTATATTTTATTGTAATGTGATGAGATACCCTATTTGATCTCATCAATCCGTTTTTGATGTTTTATGTGGCGCCGTTAGGCTGCCGAGTTTTCGTAAGGAATTTTTCATCTCACTTTTACTCCTGTGAGATTTATGCTACATTTAACACAATTTCCTTTGAGTGGTTTATGTACTAACCATTATTACACTCCTTTTGTAATATAATTCCATTTATGGGTATTTACATATTCATTGTATGACACTTCTTCGATGGGGTGTACTTTTTGAAAGTTACCCATGTCGGTAAGGGAACCTTTCACCCTCCTCTTTTTAAAAGACTTCATTTTTTATGTCTTTTAATTCACATACTATTATGTTGGGATATGTTTTTATATATCCTGATTGATGTAAATTTTATTTCCAACTGATGAGATTCCCTTTTTATCTCTCATCAACTCATTTTCTGAATTCTTGAAGTGACGCCGTTAGGCTGTCAAATTTTACCAAGGGAACTTTTTAACCCAATTTCGATTTCTTTGGGTTCAACATGTAGTTATTGAATATGTAATCCTTTGAATATGTGTGAATGACATTTTATTGTTTTACACTTAATATCCAATTATATTCTGTGTATTTATATTTGTCACACATAATTTTCAGATTGATTTATCCTTAATTTAAGGATACCTTCTGTATAAGGGATTTCATCACATTTTTCATCTCTATTGAGACTTCATTGTTGTTATGCACCAATTCACTCATATATGGTGTATATAATGTCCTTTGGAATGTTATATCATGAATCCATTTATTCTCATGATATTATAATGTTATGATTAAATGTTATTCTTCAATTATTGTATTCAAGTGTCACTAATTTTGGTAAAACCCCTTTAACCGAAATATCACTTTAAATGTTTTAATTATTTGTTCTTATTAATATCCATTTTTTCAAAATGGTTTTAAGGATTTATTTATATGGATATTAATGGTTTAAAATGTTAATAGATTCAAGGTGGTATGGGACACTTTGATTCAAAAATCTCTTTATTAAATGTTTTAAATGGTTTTGAAAATGGTTTTTTAATGGATTTGTTATTTCAATATCCTAAAATGTTATATTGTGATTGAAATGTGGAAATGTTATGTTTCCTTTATTCATGTTTTATGTGATATGATTATGTTATGCTTCTTGGGCATTGTTATGAAGAATGGGTGGTTCCGTGATAATCTAAGGGTGGGTGAGCCCGATATAGCTCTCTAATGCATTGGGTAACGCGAAGGAGTGAAACGTTAAGGTTTCTCCGAAAAGACTTAGGGAATATACTGTGATGGGTATTCCAAACGTAACCAAGAGGGTTACTCCCTACGTATGAATTTTATGAATGCCTCAAGTTACCTTTATGTCTTATGATTTCGATGATTTATTCATGGTTTTATGAGGTATGTTAAAGTGCCTATGTTTTATAGGTAAAGTATGATTTCATTCTTATGTATATATGAACTCATGTTTCCTTTACATATTTTTATAACCCTTAATGAGCTTTTTATTCTCATCCCAAGTTTTTGAAATGTTTTTCAAAGGTCAAGGGAAAGGTACATGATGTGATGATAGTGTCAAGGATGTGTCAAGAAAGAATCTGTGTTTTATTTTAAATATGTTTCTGTTGATGGGATGAATGAATGTTGTCTTTTATGTAACCACTTTGTTTAAATGTGGATTGTAATGCTAGTTTCATGATCTAATTCTCTAAAACTCTAAACCTGAAAAGATCTTCAATGTGTAATCTTGTAATAACTCAAGATTAAGTAAGGTTTAAGGATGGGGCCTTATAGTTGGTATCAAAGGTCTGTTTAGATAACTTTAGAGGTTAGGGTATTCTCTAAGCATAAGTGACATTACCATAATGGTTAGGATTTCAGAATGAGTCATAGTTTTAGATAATGTGAATGAGTAAGTATATCTTAGTGTTTACCTTCCTCATTAGTACATGATGGTTTTGTTGATATACTAACACTGACATATCTGTTTTTAGTGAATGGCTGGATCTCGCAGGCATCAAAGTGAAAATTGGTTTGAAGGAAACTGTGGTGGTTCTCTGATTAAGAGACTCGATGAAATGGGGTATTCAAGGAGGAAACTCGTGGTTGTTCTAATCAAACTACCAAGGAGTCATGATCAACCACGTGAACCTTGGTATGTTCTATAATGCATCATGCACGAGATTACCAATCGATGTGGAAGTTCAGGTAATAATTAAAAAGGTAACCATTGGGGTTTAAATGATCTTTACTTTTTGAGGTAATTATGGGTTAATATATGTTATGATAGAAAATGAAAGGAATGAGATAAACATGAGGTTAAAATATGTTATGTTTATTTTTGAAGATTTTATCACGTTTTGTGAAATGTTTTGAGAATTATATAGCTTTGGAAAAAGGACAACACGCAGACCGTGTGACAACCCGTCGCGTCAGACAATGCTGCCGAAATCGAACCCATAACCAAAGTGCGACTGGTATTTATCGCCTACCACTGGACTACATGAAGTCCCTAGTTAGTTTGACTGATTCATTCTAGTTATATGATTTTATGAATTAATAGTAAGTTGATTTTGGGTTATTTATGAAAATTATTAACCTATCATGGAGGATATGTGATTAGGTTAATTACTTTTCAATATGAGACTTTAGGAGCAACTGATGTTGTTTGGAGATAAATGTTACGATTAAACTTGGAAGACTATGTGACTAAATCCTTCAAATATTTGGGTTTCAATCTTATATTGGTTTACTTTGAAGAATTTTATGGACAAATTTTTTATCTAATGGTCCTTGTTGAACTTTGGGTTTTGTTGGACAAATTTTGGAGGTTAAGAATAGATTTTCTTTTTATAAAGGGTTATCCTTTTCTGGATTATCTGATCTAGTACTAGCTTTTTTGGTTTTAGTTTTGGTTAAAGTCTAAAGACATGGGAAGTATATAGTTATCTTTTTTGAATTAGGTGATTCTCTAAAAGTTGATTATAGTACTCTTAATGTGAACAAGTCTTCCTAAATACTGGCCTTTTGGAGAAAATATGAGTTTGTGTAAGGAATCTAATAAAAGTTGAAAGTCAACATGATAAGTGATTATGTTTCCTTATGAATAAATTCCCCAATAAAAAGTATCTTAAAACAAAAATGTTGTCTATTAACTTTTCCTACCGGGGATTCGAATATCGTTTAACCCATCACAAGTTTGTGATTTTCTTATGGTTAACTATCTTCTAAACATGTTTTCTATCACCTTTCATCAAAACATGACCCTATGTTTTCTCCTCCATGTCCATGTTTTCATACTTGGAATCCTAGCATGGGTTAACTCGGGTGACCTTAGTACTTATCTTTCTTTATTTTAAAGTGATTGTTTTACCGACTCTTCTTCTGATTTGGGACTTTCAAGGATGTTTCCAAGCCCAATTTTAAAATTGCGAGGACGCAATTCCCAAAAAGGGGGAAGGATGTAACACCCCAGGTAAATAAAGAATAGGACATTTTCATATTTATCAATATTTGTGAATAAAATATTAATATGACTTTAAAGGGGATGCTATACTCGATGGCGTACCCAACACGCAACAACAAGTTTTTTGGGAATCTTACGTTGCACTCTAATAATAAAATAATATTATTTTAAATGGCAGTTAACATGTAGCCTTTGTATTGGAGGGAATGGATAGAATTAATTAATATATGATTATATATGTTTTAAATGTTTTTACTTTTATCCAATAAAGGATAAAGGCTTAAAATACAGAAAGAATTCAATTTTAGGCGTATATGCCCTAGTTTTCACTAAAGGTTCACTTATCGCCTTTTGATGGCGAACCGTCATTAAATATAGTTTTCTTCAATCTTATACATTATATTTCGACCAAATAAAACTCTTCTTTAGAATCGGGACATCAAAATTTACTTTGTGTAAATTTTTGGTATCTTTCCGATAAAGTTCATTTTTTTATTGAATAGTGTAGAATGTTGTATTTTAATTCAAAACCTTTTTTTAATATAATTTATTTATATGATTATATTATCTTTTTAATTGGATTTAAAGTGAAATTTGAATATATTTTTACCATTAAATCCAATAGTGGTTGTTGGAATTAATTTCACCTTGAAATCGGACTTAAACTAGTGTCAAACTTTTGATAGTAATTGTTTCATAAAAACACGTTATTTGTCATGATAGTGGGAATTAATTATTAAATTAATTAATGTGACTTATATGTTTTTAATTTTGTAAAATAGAATTCATTTTTGAATTCAGAATATCAAATATAGCTTAGGGTGAATTTTAGGGATTTTTCTGATAAACATCAATTTTTGATGAATAGTGAAACCACTAAGTGGTACTTGTAATAACTGATTTTTCCATTTAAATGAAATTTTGCCATCTTTGTGTTTTGAATTTCAAAAATCCGACATACATGGTTGTCATTAAGAAGTAAAATGCAGTTCAATGGGATAAAAATAATTTTTTTGGTGAATAGTAACTTATTATGTTTTTAATCGCGATTAAAGATAATTAGTGCAATTTAAGGAAAAAATGATATTATAATAAAATGAAAATACCTAGACACATGTCCTAACCATATTGGATGTGTCATGGCCGACCAAGAAAAGTCATGGGTCAACTTGGGGTTCCCATGGAGCCACCTTGGTTGGAAAATGACATTAATATCTTTTTATTTAAAGTGAAAGTAAAAATGACACACACATGAGATGTTTTACTAAAACAATTTTTACATGGGGTTATACAAGTCATATTTTTGAATATAAATATTAATTAGAAAGCTAAAAAGATTTCAGACATCATAGTATTTTTTTTATTTGTAGACATTCAATAAATTAAATTATTTCTGACATCATGATGATGCAGTGATGACCTCATTATTTAACGATTTAAATAAAATGGAAAGCTAATGTAATATCTAAGACCTACACATGTCCAAAACCTATTGGATGAGTGGATTTAGGACCATTATCACCTTATCCTTGATACACATCAATGTGGGACCTCTTAAATCCGAATACCATTTTCAAATAAAGTAACATTTGGTTACTTTCCAAGAGTGCCCCTCCTCTCCTCTTATAAAAGGCCCCCACCTCTACCTCCTTACCCACACTCCCAAAGCCTTTGGCTCGGCCAAACCCTGTCCATTTTTTCTCTCCACTTCCCTCTATTAGTCTTTGAAGCCTCACTTTGGGCATAAGTTTTTCCAATGAAGCCTTTGAGTTCAAACTAAAGGGAGTTACCTGATTTTAAGGTATTGTGTTCACTTGAGTCCTTTTGTTTTATTTTGCCACTCCAACCCCCTAAACTCTTTTAATTCATTTATTTTTTAACAACTCCAGTATATTAATTATACTAGTATGTTGTTATAATAAGGATTCTAGCTACACTTACACACACCTACATATAATGTTTAAAGAACATATTGTTTCCGTGGATGGCGAATTTCTGCATCATGAAACGATGATTGTTCAACACTCATATAACACCTTCAAAGGTGGCCATTAAGATGTCACTATATTTATATATGATATATAATATGTTTATGTTTTACTTAATCTTCTGTATTTTTCATTTTGGGCTTACCTTTATGGCCTCCATTATGGGTATACGCGATATCTTCATTTTAGGATGTGCGGACTACCGCCCCCTCAAAGTGATGTGATTCGTTAATGCCATATGTGGGACGTATAAAGGATTGATTTAATGAAATTATATATGATGTTATAATGGAATTATAATATACCTATATCTCATTATTATTTCTTTCCATTAAAGTATGAGATAGAAATGAAAGTAGCATTCTTGCGTACGTACGGCTTACCGTCTCCATTAACGGTGCATTTAATTTCTTATCCCCAAATGTAATGTAATATTATAAGTACATGTATATAATTGATATATATGATGAATGATACATCTAAATGATGAATATATTTCTGGAATTAAAATATACATACCTCTTATTTAGTTTTAATTCCATTAATATGACAAAGAAATGAAAGTAGCGTTCATGCGTACGTAGGACTTACCGTCTCCATGAACGGTGCATTTCATTTTTACCTCTAAATGATTATGTAATATTATAAATAAATTTATATGCTGGATATATATGATATATATTCTATACAAATCAGGAATGGAATTCTGGATATAAATAACCTTTGACCACCCGAACAACATGTAATGGTAAGAAGTCCACTTTCGACTTAAGAACAAAATATCGACAAAAAAACATTATTAACTTAAATGATTAAATAATGTTTATGACTTGGTAATAAGTGATATAAAAGGAATAATGAAATATAAAAAGGTTCTTAAGGAATTAGAAATTAACTCAAGTTTATTATTCAGGACGTTAAAGAATGATGGAGTCAAGTCGCACCCGAGGTAAGGGATCCTACTCCACGCTTTCTTTTTAAGTACACTCTTTTATGTAATTCCTTTTAAAGCTAATATTTCTTGTTATTGAGATGTTATTTTATATTAATATTACTTTAATTTTTATTTTCATGTTATGAGAGACCCTATTCTCTCTCATCAATCCATTTTGTATGTTTTGAGTGGTGCCGTTAGGCTGCCAAATTTTCGTAAGAGATCTAACCTCTCTCTTTCTCTTTAAGTACTCTCCTTTATGTCACTTCTTTTAAGCTCCTCTTTTTTTATGATGGGGGTGTTATTTTATATTCCTCTTGCTATAATGTTTATTGTAATGTGATGAAATACCCTATTTTATCTCATCAATCCATTTTTGTAAGTTTTAAGTGGCGCCGTTAGGTTGCCGAGTTTTCGTAAGGATTTTTCATCTCACTTTTATTCCTGTGAGATTTATGCTACATTTTCCACAATTTCCATTGAGTGGTTTATGTACTGACCATTATTACACTACTTTTGTAATATAATTCCATTTATGGGTATTTACATATTCATTGTATAACACTTCTTCGATGGGGTGTACTTTTCGAAAGTTACCCAAGTTGGTAAGGGAACCTATAACCCTCCTCTTTTTAGAAGACTTCATTTGTTATGTCTTTTAATTCACATAATATTATGTTGGGATATGTTCTTCTATATCCAGATTGATGTATATTTTATTTCCAATTGATGAGAATACCTTTTTATCTCTCATCAACTCATTTTCTGAATTCTTGAAGTGACGCCGTTAGGCTGTCAAATTTTACCAAGGGAACTTTTCAACCCAATTTCGATTTCTTTGGGTTCAACATGTAGTTGTTGAATATGTCATCCTTTGAATATGATTGAATGACCTTTTATTGTTTTAAACTTAATATCCAATTATATTGGGTGTATTTATATTTTTCACACAAAATTTTGAGATTGATTTATCTTTAATTTAAGGATACCTTCTTTATAAGGGATTTCATCACATTTTACATCTCTATTGATACTTCATTGTTGTTATGCACCAATTCACTCATATATGGTGTATATACTGTCATTTGGAATATTATATCATGAATCCATTTATTCTCATGATATTATAATGTTCTGATTAAATTTTATTTCTCAATTATTGTATTCAAGTGTCACTAATTTTGGTAAAACCCCTTTAACCAAAATATCACATTAAATGTTTTAATTATTTGTTCTTATTAATATCCCTGTTTTAAAAATGGTTTTAAGGATTTATTTATATGGATATTAATTGTTTAAAATTTTAAAAGCTTCAAGGTGGTATGGGACACTTTGATTCAAAAATCTCTTTATTTAATGTTTTAAATGGTTTTGAAAATGGTTTTTTAATGGATTCGTTATTTCAATATCCTAAAATGTTATATTGTGATTGAAATGTGGAAATGTTTTGTTTCCTTTATTCATGTTTTATGTGATATTATTATGTTATGGTTCTTGGACATTGTTATGATGAATGGGTGGTTCCGTGATAAACTAAGGGCGGTTAAGCCCGATATAGCTCTCCAATGCATTGGGTAACGCGAAGGAGTGAAACGTTAAGGTTTCTACTAAGCGATTTAGGGAATATACTGTGATGGGTATTCCAAACATAACCAATAGGGTTACTCCCTAGGTAAGAATGTTATGAATGCCTCAAGTTACCTTTATGTCTTATGATTTCTATGTTTTATTCATGGTTTGATGAGGTATGTTAAAGTGCCTATGTTTTATAGGTAAAGTACGATTTCATTCTTATGATTATATGAACTCTTATTTCCTTTCCATATTTTTATAACCCTTACTGAGCTTTTTATGCTTATCCCACGTTTTTTAAATGTTTTTCACGGGTCAAGGGAAAGGTACATGATGTGATGATAGTGTCAAGGATGTGTCAAGAAAGAATCTGTGTTTTATTTTAAATATGTTTCCGTTGATGGGAAGAATGAATATTGTCTTTTATGTAACCACTTTGTTTAAATGTGGAATTTAATGAAAGTTTCATGATCTAATTCTCTAAAAATCTAAACCTGAAAAGATCCTCAATGTGTAATCTTGTAATAAATCAATATTAGGTAAGGTTTAAGGCTAGGGCCTTATAATTAAGGTGTGACTTCTTTTTACATATCACAAATAACATATGGATCATTTTCCTAAATTTACAAAACAATCAAAATGTGTTTCCTTAGTTTTGAGTATGTTAGTTTATTTTTTATAAAAATTAATGTCAGTTTCAAATAAAAAGACACACTTTGAATCATACCAGTAACACCGTGTATCAAATTGAGTTTTGGATATTCCTTACATTTCACATGTGATGTATGGATCATTTTACTAAATTACAAAAACAATATGAATTTTTTTTCTCGATATTAAATATGTAAGTTGATTTTTTCACTAAAATTAATGTCAATTTTGAATAAAAACACACACTTGGGGTAATACTAGTCACACTATGTAGAAGATTGAGGCACGAATTAATGCTACACATCCCAAATTAATCATGAATCATTTTCCTAATGTATAAAAATAACATTAATGTGTTTATTTGATTTTGAGTATGCCACGTGTGTTTTTTTGAAAATATCGTCATTTTATCTGGAATCACGCACATTGTGCCATATAGGTGGTATCATGTGTGCGTTTGATATGAGACAGATTCATACACATTAAAAAAATTATGAATAATTTTAAAAAATTATAATGATAACCCATGTTTATTTTTTTGGTTTTCAATGAGTGACACTTTTTGTATTAAACTGTTACTTTTAATATGATAACAAACACTCGGAGTCATACTAGTCACACCATGTATCTGATTGAGGTGAATATGATCCCAACATGTCACAAGTGGTAAATAGATCATTTTATTTAAGTACAAAAACCATCCAAATATGTTTTCTCAATTTTGAGTATGTCAGTTATTTTTTTCACTAAAATTAATGTCAATTTAGAATAAAAAGACACACATGGAGACATACTAAACACACTGTGTGGTGGATTGAGGTGCATCTAAATGGTAAATGTCCCAAATGACTCATTGATCATTTTCAAATAGTATAAAAAGAATCAGAATCCATTTCCTCAATTTTGAGTACGCCATTTGTGTTTTTTACTAAAATGTCATTTTAAACTGGAAACACACACTTTGAGCCATATAGGTGGGATCGTGTAGGGGTTTGACATGATATATATTCATACACATCCAAAATAAAATCTAAATCATTTTCCCAAATTATCAGTAAAATTTGAGCATGTTTTCTTGGTTTTCAGTGAGTGGGACTATGTTTTATTAAAATATCAAATTTAAACTAATAACAGACCCATGGAGTCATACCAACCACACCATACATCAGATTTAGGTGATGATGATCCATAAAAGTCACAAGTGATGTATGGATCATTTTCATAAATTAACAAAACAATCTGAATACGTTTTCTCAGTTTTGAGTATGTTAGTTGCCTTTTCACTAAATTTAAGGCCAATTTTGAATAAAAAGAAACAATTGGAGTCATACCGGTCACACCATGCGACGGATTCAGGCGCATATGAATTCCATACATGTCAAATGACTCATTAATCATTGTACTAAATTATCAAAACAATCAGAATGTTTATCCATAGTTTTGAGTACACCACGTGTGTTTTTTAATAAAATATCATTTTAAAATAGAAACATGAACATTGATCCATACATGTGGCATCATGTGTTGAATGGACATGACACTGATTCATAAACATAAAAACTGAATTATGAGTCATCGTCCCAAATTATTAAGACAATTCCAGCACATTTGATTAGTTTTGAATTAGTGGAATTTTTTTGTATAAAAATGTCAATTTTAAATTAATAATGGACATTTTGAGTCACACCAGTAATAATGCGAATGATATTAAGGTGCATCACATCCCTAAACTTCACAACTGACATATTGATCATTTTCATAAAGTGATAAAACAATCCGAATTCATTTTATTGGTTTTAAGTAATCAGTATTTTTTTAACTAAATTTAATGTCCATTTGGAATAAAAAGATTCCCTTGGAGTCATACTGGTCACACCATGTAACATATTAAGGTGATGTTGAAGGATAAACATCCCAAATAACTCATGTATTGTTATCCTCAAGTATCAATACAATTGGAATCTATTTCCTAAATTTTTAGTATTCCAAGTGTGTTTTTTCTAAAATTTCATTTAAAACATGAAACATGCTATTTGATCCATACATGTGGAATCGTGTGTGCGTTATACATGAGACTATTTGATACACATCATAAATGAATTATGAATTGTTTTCCCAAATTATAAATAATATCTGAGTGAATATTCTTTATTTTTAGTGAGTGACACTTTTTTTAATTAAAATGTCAATTTTAAAATGATAACAGACACTTGGAGTCATAGAGGCCACATTGTTCATCAGATTGGGGTATGGATGATCTCTACACACCACAAGTGACGTATGAATCATTTTCATAATGTACCCAAACAATATGAGTTAGTTTTATTAGTTTTGAGTATGTTAATTGTTTTATCGCTAAAATTAATGTCAATTATGAATTAAAAGACGCACTTGGAGTCACATCAGTCACACCATGTGGTGTATTGAGGTGCATATGAATGATATAGGTCCCAAATGACTCATGGATAATGTTAATAAAGCACCATAATAATTTGAATTTTATTCCCTGGTTTTCAATATGACACACATGTTTTCTACTAAAATGTCATTTTAAACTACAAACACGCAATTTGAGACATACAGGTGGCATAGTGTGTCAGTTTGACATATGAATGATTCATACACATCAAAAATAAATTATTAATTACTTAACTAAAATATCAAAACAATCTGAGCAGGTTTTCTTAGTTTTTAGTATGTGACACTTTTTGTATTAAATAGTCAATTTTAAAATGATAATAGACACTTGGAGTCATACCGGTCACACCTTGCATCAGATTGAGGTGAGGTTTATTCCTACACATCACAAGTGATGTTAGGATCAATTTAATAATGTACTAATAAAATATGAATTCATTTTCTCAGATTTGATTATGTTAGTTTTTTTCACTAAAATTACAAAAAATTTTGAAAAAAAAGATGCACTTTAAGTCATACCATTCACATTGTGTGGCGTATTGAGATGTGTATAAATTATAAACATCCAATATGAAATGTGGACCATTTAACTAAGTTATCAAAATAATCGGAATGCGTATCATTTGTTTTGAGTACGCCACATGTGTTTTTTACTAAAATGTCATTTTAAAATAGCAACATGCACTTTTAGAATTATAGGTCGAATCATGTGTGGGTTTGACATGAGACTGATTCGTACACATAAAAAATGAAATATGAATCATTGTCCAAAATTATTAATAAAATATGAGCACATTGGCTCAGTTTTCAGTGAGTGTTATGTTTTTGTATTAAAATGTCAATTTTAATCTAATAACAGACACTTGGAGTCATGCCAGTCACATTGTGCATTAGATGGAGGTGTTGTTGATGCCTACACTTCAAAAATAACATATGGATCATTTTCCTAAAGTAAAAAAACAATACAAATGTTTTTTCTCAGTTTTGAGTACACCAGGTGTGTTTTTTACTAAAATGCCATTTTAAACTATAATGCCACACAATAAAACTTATCTTAAGTGACAATGGTTCTGTTAAATTTTAAACAATTACTCTCAAACATAGTCATGGTATGATCTTTATTATACATCATTTCCCAAAAAATTTATTTTTTTAAGCCAACACTTCTTATCCTTCTCTGCCTCGATGTCCACCTCATTCTTCAACTCTACCTCCTCATCCAGATTGATCATAGACTCTAACCCTACCTTATACTTCACCTCCACTTATGCATATTTATTAGACTCCACATTTGTCGCTATCGCCGTGATTTCAGAACAATTTTATTATTTGGAGGTCTTCAATTCTAAACAAATTTATTTCTTCAAATATTCTTCTCCTTGAGAATGATATCAAAAATAATATATAATCATTCTGACACTATTTCTTCAAACTAAAAATACCATTTGAAGGTACTAACATGAACTAGATCACAAACATTGTAGGTAATCACCTAAATCTATTTTTAGTATACATTAGGAAAAAAATTATGATTCCCACTTGTTATTAAAGAAATTGATTTCTTCTTTTGAGGAACAATGTTGTCAGAAATAATGATAGTACAAAGAAAATATCAATAAAAAACTAGTTATGAAATATATTTAATGAATTTCTAATTCCCTTCATAAATTACCTATTGGGGGATTTCCTTCTTTTCAGGATTTATGATTTCTCTCATAAATTATCAAACATAATATCACAATCTATTGTATTATCCTGTTTCGGACACTCCAGAAACATTTTCCAAAATAAGTAAAATGTTTTGAAATGTTTTGAAAGATAAATATTTTTATACATACCTTAATTTGGTTCTATTTATATTAATCCATGAGATTTACCTTTTTAGATACCAACTACATGCCATGATCTAGCCTGTATTGAGTGACCGCCTTAACATAAAAAAAATTCGCATTAATGTACAGACAGAATATATAATTGGAAGATTATCTATAAATTTTTGATTTTTGTGTATTGTATATTCACAATAAACATCAGGTGAGGCCAGTTAGTTGTAAATCAATTAATTGAATCCAAAAAATAAATATTTTGGGTGTCTACGTTAATTGCTATCAACATCCAGTGCATCTTAAAAACAAAACAATTATGTATTTAAAAAATTAAAAATATATGTTGTGTTATTAAATGGTTGTGTTTTTACCATGCAATGTAGACATTAAAGAGAGTCTATCATATGATGTTTTTTTATTAAACTCTTTTAGTAAGTCATCTTTTTTCTTCTTAATTTATTCATCAGTCAATGTAATTTCTGGCATAGAAATGATATGGGAATTAATGAATCCAAATCATGTTTCACATGATCATCCCTTTATATATTTGTAATATAAACTCCTATAATAAATATGAATAGTTATTAAATTTAATAAACATGTTTATATCACTATTTGGATACAAGTATTATGATAATGTACCTTATGTACATATTCACAACTAAGATGCCAATCCATTAATGCTTGTGAATCTCAATTCGATTTTCGAAAGCAATTCTATTTATAAATGAATCCTTATATATTTTTATTCATATTAAATATAATAAATAGTGATATCATTAAATTTGGTATCTCCGTGTTGTTGTAATTATAATAAATATTTCTCTAGAACTGGTTAGGAGATGGTACTCTTAGAAGTTAGTTGAGTTTTCCTGTTTGATTCACTAGATTTTCTTGATTCAACATTTCATTTCTCCGCCACATTATCCACATATAATATCATACCTCAATTAAAAACCTTTATCATAAACTAATACATGTTTTCATATAAAAACATTTGTTAAATGTATACCTCGGGTCTCTTTATGAGATTTGATTACCATGCTACGAAATCTCTAATAAGAGCTTTGACCGTTTTAATATCCAGACCAACCAGTGTAATAGAAAACTCAGCAGTCGAATCATAATATATATCAATCCCCACCATCATATGATTTTTTGGGAGGGTTTGATTGTGTAGATGATCTCCTAGGATATTATACTCTATTCCCATTGTACCATAGTTTTGTATGGTTGTTGATAGATAAAAATCACATACAACAGTACCCTAATGAATTTTAGTAAAATAATGTTATCAGAAGTTATTGGATTCAAATTTAGGAGAAAAAATAAAGAACATTTTTATTACCTCAAATTTGGTATGCATTTGGTGGGAATGACTAGCCTCAATCATAGTGGGATTATTTTTTTATGTGTAGATCATTTCTCCACTACCGGTTATCTTTGATCCTTTTTTATTCATCGGTCTTCCAAACCAGACCACAAAATATTTTCTTGCAGTGAGTCTATTTGTGTCAAAAATTGTCTCACCATATTATATGTATCTTTATGATGTTGTATTTTCATTAAATATGATTGATGAGAGAATCCTTAACCTAATCCTCTAACATGGACATATTATTCAGGTTGCTTCAAAGGTAATGAAAGTTTTTTTTCTTCTAGTAAGGTCATTTCAAATTCTTGTGTCAAAAAAATATTAAAAAATATGAAAATTTTTAATTTTATGTAATATTTTTATAAATCATAACAAATTACAATTATTTCATACTTATACATCCATCCCATAATGATTTTGTTATTTCATCAACTAATATATCATCCTTCTTTAAGCGATCCTCCTTCCATTGCACATGATGTGGGATGGAAGTGGCTTTAGATTTTCATTCAGCAATCTGCATATAAAAAAAGAAAAATATATTGTTTCTTATCACATAATTAAATTTTTATTATTTACTTAAAAAAATACCAATTTCTAATCTAATTAAGTGTAACCTATCCTTCCTTTTGTGATATGGTTACGTTGGTTTTGATGCACGTTGTTTATTTTCAATACTCTTTTATTGTTTCATAAAATTACTATACTGAATCAACTTGAATAAAATAAATAATTACAATTAATATATTATTGAGTACAATGAACCTAAAATGATTTATCATTGTGAAGATTACTAAAATCAAACCATGTTTCTTTATTTATAATTTGTGAATAACTATGCGGTGGGTGGGGATTTATTTTACCCTCACCATCCCTAAGATGTAACATCATCAGAAGAATCTGGAAGACTCTATGGCCTTTTTCAATGACCATTACGGAAAATTTATTTTGGAAATATTCTAAAATAAATGATGTTTACTAGGAATAATAAAAACTAAATCAACGTTTAATTATATAATTTTTCATTAAAATGGAGAAAGTATATTATAATATTACCATTATTTCTTTTCATAGAATTTCCATCATTACATGTTGGACATGGAACCATGAGTCAATACCATTCAGAAAATTCATCCTCATTTTGTCCCATATATAACTAATAAATGATGACATTTGGGGTTAATAGGTTTTCCACGTTGATTCTAATTACCCTCAAATTTTATACAATTACTTTTTTCCTTGATAATTTTATTCAAAACTATGATGTTACACATTTGTTGTTGTTTTTCATCAAAATTTTGTTGATCCCCTAATAATTATGTAGTTTCATCATCAATAGTATGTTCTTCCCTGGGATTTTCAAAATCATCATGTTCATATGACATTGTTTGCATGAGTAGTCAAACATTTAATTATCCTTTAATAACAACAATAAAATACACTCTAAGCAAAAAATTTATCTATTTCATACCTCTTGCATGAAAATTGTTAATGTATGGAATAGAGATACAATAAATTAGTAATATTGTATAAATAACATTCGCTGCCTTTATTTAATCTTTCCCCATATGCTTGATTTTCTTCCATCTCTTGATGATGGATTTGAGGCTACTCATTCCCTATTTCAAACTAGCCTTCCTCCCATTATTGTTTTGGAGGTAAGTCATAAATGAACATTGGAACCCAAATGATGGGAGGAATTATAGTTTGAAATAGGGAGTCTAATCCATCATCAAAAGATGGAAGACAATAATGTATGTAAGGAATAAAGTGTCCTAGTAACATACACTGATAAAATCACTCAAACATTCTCCACAATTGAAGTGGAACTAGAATACCTCTAATTTCATGGTCTTCATGAAATTAATTTGACCCCACCTACATTGGACATCACTACTTTGTACACAAGGATTACTCACCTTCAAATTTTGTATATTTTTTTAATCCACCATAACATCCCTCCAATAACATACATCCCATTAAAGGGTAAACTTTTTATCATATGCTCAGTATTGATCTATAATTTTTTTACTCTTACAAATGAAATGTTTCTATTCAATGTAATCGTAAATTTTTTATGATGATATGTTACCATAAAATCATAGAAGAACTATAGATACATCCAATAATTGAAAATTATACCACATTGCTTGAAGTAGATATACAATTAACTCAAGAAATGTCCAATTTTATGACTGATAATGATATAATCTGTAGTAAAATATAATATTGGAGAGAGGTATCCTGAAAACGCAACATTATTCTATGATGAATATTTAATCATATTCCATTACTGGTCTCACAAAATTTGATAAGATATATCGTATTTTTTTTAAAATATTTATAAATCGAGGTGATATTTGTATTTGTGCTTTGATCCTATATTTTCACACAAACCATGGATAGAGTAATATTTTATGATGTCATAAATTGTATGATAAAGCGTAGTTTACATCCTTAGACATTATATATTTCCTACCATATGATATATAATACAAATATGTTATGGATGAAAATGAAATCCCTCATATCATAATATATGATATTGAAATAATACGATATGACATTTTTTATTTAAAAAAATAATCGATTAATGCATTTTTCCTCGAAGAATAAGTCTATGATACCACTATTGAGTTTTAGGGTATAATCCTATTATCATTATAGGGATAAAAATCCTAAACAGGGGATGATTTATCTCAAGGAAAATGTGAATGGAAATAAAGAAAAAACAAATATTGCATACTTGTAATATATTATCAATGGAATGCATTTTTAAGCTTCAATATAATTGGTTTGATTTAAAAAACAGATGTAGAAAACAAAGTATTCTAGAAATTGAAGAGATTACACTAGCCTTCAATCATAGAAATATTCTTCAGGACCGTCGATCTCCAAAGGAGTGCTAGCGCCATAACCTTGTGATAAATAGTGATCAAATAAGATGAGAGGCTTGGATATGGAATGTATTTAATGGTTAATTACAATAGGGGATCATATCCGTTTATAGTGACTCTACATTTAATAAAGGGTTCCTAGAGCATTGACCACCATCTCATGGAAACTAATAATTTCATCACATCAGAGTAATTCATTCATTGAGCATTTCAATAAATGTTTCAATCCATCTATGATGCTCCTTATGATTTATAATTGATGTGAAACTATTTGGGAGATGTATAAAAATTCATTCATAAAATATGATATATTTAATGCCCCACCAAAATATATGTTGTTCATATGTCATATCCTCTGATAAATTTATATATAAGCCAGAATTTTCAAATATGATTCAAGGAAATTAGAAAATATGATATCAATGTTTTGATAATTTTGGACATGGATGAAAAATTACATGACTTAGAGGACATAAAGATCCAAATCATCAAAAGTATATTTTAATAAATTTAGGTTCACTATATAGTTATTCATCATGATAGATGACTATTCAGATTATTTTTCTATCCTTTGAATTAATTATCTATCTATTTTTATAAGTAAATATATTAATAAATCACATCTCATACTTTTCTTGATCAACTATCCAACCATGGATAACTCAATTACTTTTGGAAAATACACTCATTATATGTTGTTTTGTACTTCTAAGACCATTTACCCAATGATTTCTCAAATCTACCCATTCAAGTAAATTTTAAAAAATGGTGTGCATACTTTTCTCACCATAGAAATTCCCCATTAGTCTTTATAACCCATGGTTATAGTTTACAAATAATCTTGATTTAATTAAAAAAACAAAACTCTCACAACATGCATCACTAAAATAATTTCTTGAAAATGAATAATTAATTATATATTTTTTTTTATTCAATAAATAAAATATTAATCAAACCCATTAGAATAAATAACCCATTTCATGGTTTAAGAATTTACATAAATAACCAAAATCCACATAACATGTTTTAATGTTTTTTACACTTAAGTTGGTCTCGATATGTTCATCACCCCTAAATGAGGTCCACAACTTGGTATCCCCTAATACATAAAATCAGTCATAATTAATATCTATTTTTTTAATGTCATGTTAATCCTTTAGAATATATAATCTTTTATATAGGATAAATTAAATTTGAGAAACTACGTATATTTTCGAACCCTATAATATTAAGATTATGATAAAACTGAGGGGGTGAGAGGTATACTTGTTAATGTCAAAAGGAGAGTAAACCATCTGTGTATGTCTCTAGTGGCAAAAGGGTTTACACTCAAATACATATGAAATGAGAAGACAAATAATAAATGATGGAGAGGAGAGTGTGTGGGAGGAAATAATTTCTAGAGAAGGTAGATATATAATCTATTTTATTTTTCCATACAGGCCCATATTCATATGTTGACAAGACTTAACATATGAAAAAATAATTCTCTTTCTTTGAATCCATTGTTTGTGGAGGAAAATGATGAAATAGAACCACAGTCATTTTTTTTCAGTAGTAAAGAGAAGAGATTTAGGGTTCATCATGTTTTTGAAATGCGACAAAATGAAAAATGTGGAACCCAAAACATAAAGCAATGATATAAGAAGCGTAAAAAATAACATACATTGGATTCGAGCCTTGATTAATCCAAGGTAATGTAGAAGAGTCGCGCTGACAACAGAGGAGTTCAGAGAGAGCTTGAGAATCGTGAGGGACAAAGTCATGGATAGTATTTTCTAAAATGGATCGGATACACTTTTAACAGTGCTTTCTAAAAAGTGTTGGTAAAGATCCCTTTTATTAGTGCTAAATTTTTAACCATTGATAAAAGGAATTTTAATCTGCGCTAATAAAATGCTGATAAAGGTTTTAAAAATAAAATTATTTAAATAAAATTATTATAATCATATAATTATTTAATTAAATTTATTATAATTTTATAATTATTTAAAATATATAATTATTTATTTATAATAATATAAATACGTATTTAAAAGATATTTATTTATTTATAATAAACACAAATATAGTGAATGTACATTTATACATATATGTATATATATTTATAAATATTTTTTTACAAATTTATTTTTATCATTATTAATGGATATATAATCTCAAATACATGAATTTTAAAAATGAGTGAAATGGAATAATTCAAAATTAGTACACTTTAGAAATATTGAAAAAATGGATAAGGTTAATTAATTAAATATAATTTAATAATAATATATATATATAAGTGGATGAATACATATTGAAAAAACTAAAACATAGTAAATAATGAAATATAAATAAATAATTAAAATGATGATATTAAAAATAAAATAAAAGTTAAAATACATTAAAAATGAATACCCTAATTTTTGTTTTAAAAACAAATAAATAATATTGACTAAGTAAGAACATTATATATATTAAATGTATCGTATTATAATTAAATTCTAAAATATACTAAAATTTGAATAAATTACATTAATATTAGGTGTATGTACTTCTATATATTGTGTAAATATATTTGTGTGTGAGTTTGTGTATACAAACGAATTAATATATATATATATATATGTATGTGAAATAAATGCAATACAAAATATTTTATATAGGTTAAAATAAAAAATAAAATAATATTAAAAATAAATAAGATAGTAATATGTTTTCAATTTACATTTTATAGATATTATACATATTCGTTATATATATATATATATAACATATTCTATTTATTTATTTTTAATATATATATATATATATATGTATATTAAATTTATTCATTTTCATTGATAATTATTTATTTAATAAAACGATATATATTTTTCTTAATTTAATCAATTTTTTTAATTTTTATATTATTTTCATTTTATTTTGGACATTTATTATCACTAAAAAAGCACTGATAAAACGGAACTTCTATTAGTGCTAAAAATGCACTGATAAAGGGAACCAATTATCAGCACTATAAAAGAGCTAATAAATTTTTCCTTTATCAGTGGTGAAATAAAGTGACGATTAATGATACTATTTATCAGCACTTTTATAGCGTTGATATTGGGATTCCTATATCAGTATTATATTAGCATGATAAATTTGGAATGTATCAATGACTTTTTCTAGCATTGATAAATTCCAGTGCTTTTAATGGCATGTGTTTTGTTAGTGATATGAACTAAAACTAGAAGTCACCATATTCACAGTTGTAAGACTCTATACTACATATCCTAATGTCCTAATATTTAGATTTTGAACTATTTGAAAATATCCTTGTTGAATGATGTAAAACTGCATTGTTCACTCCATTGTGTGATCACATAAAAAACATAACATTTTGATGTGTGATTGAGCGAATCAAAATCATTGATGTTAGTCTACCACAAAACCTCTATTCTATAATTATGTGTTTCTTGATTATCATCTAAACAGGAAACATAGTGGTGCTTATTCCTTATGTACTGGTCGCTTCCACAATGTAATGAATTTTCTACCTCTCCTACATCCTAACAAAGATATATTCAAGGAACTATACACTCCATGGACAATGCTTGTCCAAATGATTCCTTTGTACTCGTACACATTCCTTCCAAAAAAATACTCTTTATCCTAGGGAATCGAGATCTCTATAATATTTCTCTTGCCAATAGTGATAGAATGTTTGATTCATGAAGTCACCTTTGTTTTGAATATGCATTGATACACCTTAGTCTATATTTGTAGAATTTTCCCACAAAACGCCTATATACCCAAAGATATCAATGTTTGACTATGAATTTATATTCCCTCATCTCTATTTTCATATATCACAAACAAAAAAGTACATATCAACCATAGGAACATTATATCTCTATAAAATCCTCTTCTATCCTAGTAATCCCCGAAAACATTGTGATAGAAGCCTCTTTCCAAACATAGTCATTGGTCACTCTATGCATAATTTTCCCATTTCACTTATCTAGGTCTTTAAATCTCAAGATTAGGGCTTACAGTTTCCTTATTCATGAATGATTTATATAATAACATCCTTGACCCGATATGACTCATAAAACTCATTGTTTCCAAGATAAATGCTCCTAGCTATAAGACCTAAATCTATATGAAACCATCATTAGAGTCGCATGAAATTAAACTACATGGATTCCCATAAATAAATACAGCTTGATTCTCAGTCTATTGAGTTATGTAGCGATGCCTAGATCCAACATCCTAGTACCACCACCAGAAGGTAAATATTCTAATATCCTTTCCTTAAATCACCTATGTATGGTAAAATAAAACATTACCATTCCTTCTATATCACATTGATCGTAACTCACGCGGTTTTAGGTTTTTTGTTAAAGTCTTTCATGAATAATCAAGGAACATCAATTCACTATAGGATTATAATGGTCGTGGATGCAAGACTGTAAAATTCACACCAAACTTCCTTGTCACATTCCATTAAACCGCATGGATTACATCTCTTACATGAATAAAATCCTAGAACTATGTTACACCTCGAGCTTCCACGATACACTTCTCTTTCAATAATGCAATAGCTTGCATTGTACGCAAGTTCGAGTTCTAACACACCGCGAATAATCAAAGTAGCCATTATGAATAGTAATACCCACTTTTTAAAATTATAAAAATTCAATATTTCAAAATGGACTTCATTTTTGGATTCGGAATATCTAAATTATCCTATGTTGAATTTTCGGTATTTTCATGAGGACTTCCAATTTTTTATGAATAGTGAAAAATACTTATAAACCACTTTTTTAATCAAAATAATTTATAATGATAACTTATAATATTGAGTGGTTATTAAGTGTAATTAGAATATATTTTTACCATTTTATCCAATGGTGGTCATTAGAATTAATTTCACTTTGAAATTGGACATAAACAATTGTCAATCTTTTGAAATATATTGTTTCTTAAAAACACGCTATTTGTAGTGACAGCGGAAATTAATTATAAAATTAATTAATGAAAATTATATGTATGGAATTTTGTAAAATAGACATCATTTTTGAATTCAGAATATCAATTATTGCTTAGGGTGAAATTTTGGCATTGTTCTGAAAAACTTCAATTTTTTTATGAATAGTGAAACCACTAAGTGGTAGTTAAAAAACTGATTTTTCATTTATATGAAACATTACTACTTCTGTGATTTGATTCTCAAAAATCCTACAGACATGGTTTTCATTAGGAAATAAACTTTGGTTCAATGGGATTAAAATAATTTTTTGGTGAATAGTAACTTTTAAATTTAATTAATCGCGATTAAAGGTAACTAGTGAAGTTTAAGGTAAAGATAATGTTATAATTATATGAAATGACCTTGACACATTTCCTACACTTATTTTATGAGTCATGGACGACCAAGAAAATCAATGAGTAATCTTTGGGACCCCATGGAGCCACTTTGGTAGGAAAAGTACATTAAAAAATTTTTATGTAATGTTAAAATAAAAATGTCACAAACATAAGTTGTTTTACTAAAAAAAATTAAATGGGGTTATACAAGTCATATTTTTGACTATAAATATTCATTAGAAATCTAAAAAGATTTCCTACATCATGATATTTGTTTTATAATTTTTAGACATTAAATAAATTAAATTATTTATGACACCATGATGATGCAGCGATTACCTCATTAATTAACGAATTTAATAAAATGGAAGGATAATGTAAAATCTAAGGCTTAAAGTTGTCAATAACCTATTGGATGAGTATATTTCGAACACTTATCACCTTATACAATAAATATATCATTGTGGGACCTTTATAATCCGAAAATAATTTCATAATAAAGTAACATTTCAATCTTTCCAAGAGTACCCCTCCTCTCCTCTTATAAAAGGCCCCCACCACTACCACCTTACTCACACTGTCAAACCCTTTTGTATAGGCCAACCTCGGCAAAACTACTCTCACAACTTACCTATCTCACTCCCAGAATCTTCATTTTGGGCATAATTGTTTCCAAGGAAGCCTTTGGATCAAATCAAAAAGAGTTACCCGATTTTAAGGTAATGTCTTCTCTTATGTTATTTTGTTTTATTTTTATTTTCCAACCCCTTAAACACTTATCATTAATTGCATTTGTAACAAAAAAAATATCCTAAATATACTAATATGTTTTTATAATAAGGATTCGAGCTACACTTACACACACCTACATCTAATGGTTAAAGAACATACTGTTTCTATGGATGGCGAATGTATGCCTCACAAAATGATGATTGTTCAACACTCATATAACACCTTCAAAGGTGGACATTAAGATGTCCCTATATTTATATATGATATATAATATGTTTATGTTTTACTTACGCTTTTTTATTTTTCATTTATGGCATACCTTTACGGTTTCCATTATGGGTAAACTCGATATTTTCATTTTAGGATGTGCGGACTACCACCCCCTCAAAGTGATTTGAATCGTTAATGCCATATGTGGGATGTATAAAGGATGGGGTAAATTTAATTATACATTATATTATACTGGAATTATAGTACAAATTCATATAATTATAATTTCATTCCATTAAATATGAAATAGAAATGAAAGTAGCGTTCATGCGTATGTACGGCTTACCGTCCCCATGAATGGTGCATTTCATTTCTTACGTCTTAATGTTATGTAATATTATAAATGGATGTATATACTGGATATATATGATATATATGATATCTACATCATGAATATAATTATGGATATAATGGATATTTTACCACATGAACAAAGCGTAACAATAAGAAGTTTATTTTTGACTCAAGTACCAAAGATCGACAAAACGACCGTTATTATCTTAAATGACTACATAATTTTTGCAACATGGTAATAAGTGATATAAATGGGATAATGAACATGAAAAAGGTTCTTAAGAAATTATAGATTAACACTAGTTTATTATTCAGGAGGTTAAAGAACGGTCGAGTCAAGTCGGACACAAGGTAAGGGAACTTCTTAACCCAATTTACATTCATTGGGTCAATCTCCTACTTTCAAATTATGTCATGATATTATTATGTTATATCTTGTATTTGTACTTCATTTTTGTGTACTTATAGTGAATACACATAATTGGTCTATTTTATTTAAAAATGATCTTTAAAGTGACTTCGTCTCAATCACCTTTCATTGAGGCATATTTTGTTTTATACACAACTTTATTGTATACGGTGTATAACTCCCTTTTACTTTTACATTTATTCAAAAGGAATATTTTTATATGAAGCGTTTTACTAAACAACAAAAATGAATGTTTTTTTGCCATACATATGTGGAGAAAATGACTTCTCTGCCGCCGTGACCATTATTTGAGTTTTAGCTTCCTCTACAAGCCATAACTTTTTTTAAATGAAATGTAAATACAATGATTTAATTTTCTTTTATTTTGGTATTGAAAATGGTTTTGAAAGTATTTTTAATATATCAATGAGTTGTATTGATATCTTGTGATTGAAATGTGGAAATGTTATGTTTCCATTATGCATGTTTTATGTGATACGATTATGTTATGGTTTATGATATGTTTAAACCTATTCATATGAGGAATGAATTAGACTTAATAAGAGATGGGTGGAGCCCGCTATAGCTCCTCGATGCATAGGTAGGTCTCATGAGAAAGACTACTGTCTTGGCACGAGGCCTTGACAAAATCTTATTTGTGGTCGTGGCACGAGGCCTTGGCTACGTGGTTATGATAGTCTGGCATTATGCATTCAATCATTATGAAAGTGGTTATTGATATTTCGTGGGATTATTCGACTAATAGAATATCAATGTGAGTAAGTAAATGTCATTATTTAATTTTATTTTTTCCATATTATGCTGATGTTCAAGATGAAAAAGGCTTTTTCTTTAATTATACATTGCCTTAAATGTTAATTTTTATTTATTAATGCTTCCACAATATTGTTATCCTTACTGAGCATCTGAGCTCACCCCTTTCAATGTTTTAATATTTTACAGGATGTGAAGAAGTATTTTATGAATGACCACCAGGGATAGTCAGAAGAGGATAGGAGTGTGGACTATGGAGAATTTGTTATTCTATTATTTCACTTTATGATGTAATGTAACATTTATTAATGTATCTATTGTTTCCAAGTATACTAAACTAATCGGTATTTCGAGACTTGATCTTTTGTGATCATGCCAATGTTACGCAATAATGCACCGACTTCGGGTAACAAGGTTCAAGGCGTTACAGTTGGTATCAGAGGAAGTTTAGTACTAACCTTGGAATCTAGATTTAGATCAACTCTGATTGGAGCACATAGCCCTAAGATAGACTTTGATGATTAGTATAGAAGAACTTAATAGAATTTTCGTATTACAGTGATTTTGTGAGTTTTCCGAGCAATACATCCATGTCTGGATACGAGCAGGTAGAGGTGGCTTTGGAACAGATGTACCTAGGGGTAAAACCCCAAAACACCGCTTTGAGCTAGACTCAAACATCAACTGGTGCACGACAACGGGCCTTGATGCACTCTTGGTTACAACACTCCCGAGGGATATGCTTAGGATAATTCTCATTTTCTTTACAACCCTCTATGAAGGGTTATGAGTATATACTTACTCAAAGAAAACATTGTATGATTCTGGATTATATCCATAAATAGTTCAATTAATGTTAAGTGTTTTACAAGTATGTAATTATGTATTTTGATTCATAAACTATTCTAGTTTATGCCATTGTTTAGAAATGGCGCCTAGTGGAAGGAATGGAAACCGTATTAATGCACGCACTCCGTGTAGGGATTGATTTCCTGCTCAAGATAATTATTGTGGATCTGGAGATACAACTGGTGCTGATCAACTTATTACCATACCGGGACAACTCACTCAGGTTATGAATAATAACCTTACTCGTATGGAGCACCCTGATCCGCAATGTGAAGGGTCAATGTTAGACCGCTTCATGAGGTAACAACCGCCAACATTTAATGGGGGTACTGATCCATTAGTAGCTGAGCAATGGATAAACTACATAGAGAAAATATTCCATGCCTTGGGGGGTAGTGAAAGAGAAAAGGTTATCATGGCAGTTTACCACCTCACTAGAGATGCTGATCAATGGTGGTCGCTGATTCAAAACAAAAAAGAAGATGAATAAGTATCTTATATGGAATGGAGGGAGTTAAAAGAGATTTTCTTAGAAAAATATGTTCCTTGTGACCATCGAGCAGATATGGAAAGGCAATTTCTGAGTCTAAGACAATAGGAGGATGAGAATATCGCAAAGTATGAGGCCAGCATTACAAGGTTAGCGAGGTATGCTGCAAATTATATAAGTAACCCAAGAAGTAAGATTGATCATTTCTTTGATGGTTTAAAACCATTTCTCCGTCGAGCTTTAGTATCACAATCCTTCTCATCGTACAAAGATATTGTCTCGTGTGCTACCAAGACAGAAAAGGAATTATCTAAGTCTTGTGACAACAATGTAAAGCAAGAGAAGAAGAGAACGGTAGAACAAGAGAAAGATAAAGGGAAAAAGGGAACGAATGATTTTCCATTATGTGATAATTGTGTGAATAATCACCCCGGTGCTTGCCTAAAAGGAATGAGAGTTTGTTATAAATGTGGATAAAAAGGTTACCAGGCTCGTGATTGCAAGGGAAAGAGAGGGGCTATCAATGTTGAATGCTACAATTGTAGGGAAATGGGGCATTATGGAAATGAATGTCCTAAGCGTCAGGGAAAATTACCTCAGAAAAGGCCAAGTTATCAAGAAAAATCTTATGTTGTTACTACAATTGATGTAGAATAATTAATGTATTGGTGCTTTTGGACTCAAGGATTATATTCTGGTTATAAGAATAATGTGATATATATAAGGATTGTACTGCAGTAATTGTTCTTTTCATTAAGTTTTTAATATGATGAAGGTAATCATATTTTTAGTATGTGACAATAATAGAAAACTTACCTTGATTGGGGAATTTAATATTTCAATTGATTTTGGAATTTAGAGACCTTTTATAAAAAGTCTGGATAGAGGATTTTTGGATAACTATAAAGGTTGGAATGAATTAAGATGAACATTGGATAGTATTTTTTTAAGGTTAAAACATTTCTGAAGATTATTTTTGGAATATTATAATACTTTATTTTTAGGAAAAGGACAACCTGCAGGGTGGGGCATAACCCGTCGCGTCGGACAAAGCTAAAGGAATAGAACCCACAACCATAGTGTGACAGGACATTATTACCTACCACTAGCCTACATGAAGTCTCTGGTTGTTACAAAATAGTTTTCCTAATATAAATGGTATGTGTTAATACTTTGAACCTTGTTCGATTAGGATAAATATAATATTTTTTAGTTCCATTATCTATTTGAGTGAATGATGTGTTTGTGGTAGAAATTAGTTATAGGTTGAAGCTCTACTTGTCAAGAATATACATATATATACCAATCTCTTATTCTATGAATAAATTAATTCTTAAACCATAGTAAAGGGATATTAAAACAAAAAAATGTGTTATCCTAATACCTTATGTCTTGTTGAACTGATAATATTTTAAATCAACATAGATTGAAGGCTTTGAGGCCCTCAATTTTTCACTTGTTTTTGATTGATGACCTCAATCACTCCCTACAAATATTTATGTTTTTACTCCAATTATATGTCTCTAATTTCCACCAATGTTCTCCTTATCGAGATCATAATTTGGTGGTGACTTTTTTATTTCCATTTCCCTCTTATTAAGGATAAATTTTATTAACCTTATTTCCAAAGTGGGTTTTCAAAAAAGGTATTTTCTATTTTCAACCTTTAATTTTCAATGAAAATTTCCAATTGTGATGACGCAATTTATTGTAGGAGGTATGAATGTAACACCTCGAGCTTCCACGATACGTTTCTCTTTCAATAATGCAATAGTTTGCATTGTACGCAAGTTCGAGTTCTAACACATCGCGACTAATCAAAGTAGCAGTTATGAATAGTAATACCCACTTTTTAAAATTATTGAAATTTTATATTTCAAAATGGACTTCATTTTTGGATTCGGAATATCGAAATTAGCCTATGTTGAATTTTTTGTAGTTTTTTGAGAACTTCCAATTTTTTATGAACAGTGAAAAATACTTAAAAAAAACTTTTTTAATGAAAATAATTTATATTGATAAACTATAATATTGAGTGGTTATAAAGTGTAATTAGAATATAATTTTACCATTTTATCCAATGGTGGTTATTAAAATTAATTTCAATTTGATATTGGACATAAAAAATTGTCAATCTTTTGATATATATTTTTTCTTAAATACACGCTATTTGTTGTGACAGTGGGAATTAATTATAAAATTAATTAATGAAAATTATATATATGGAATTTTTTAAAATAGACATCATTTTTGAATTCAGAATACAAATTATAGCTTAGGGTGAACTGTTGTCCTTCTTCTGAAAAACTTCAATTTTTGATTAATAGTGAAACCACTAAGTGGTAGTTAAAAAACTGATTTTTCGTTTAAATGAATCATTACCACTTCTGTGATTTGATTCTCAAAAATTTGACATACATGGTTGTCATTAGGAAGTAAAATTTGGTTCAATGGGATTAAAATAATTTTTTGGTGAATAGTAACTTTTAAATTTAATTAATCGTGATTAGAGGTAATTAGTGAAATTTAAGGTAAAGATAATGTTATAATAATATGAAATGACCTTGACACATGTCCTACACTAATTGGATGAGTCATGGCCGACCAAGACAATCCATGGGTCAACTTTGGGACCCCATGGTGCCACTTTGGTAGGAAAAGGACATTAAAAACTTTTTATTTAATGTTAAAATAAAAATGTCACAAACATAAGTTGTTTTACTAAAACAATTTTTAAATGGGGTTATAAAAGTCATATGTTTGAATATAAATATTAATTATAAAGATAAAAATATTTCCTACATCATGGTATTTGTTTTATAATTTTTATACATTAAATAAATTAAATTATTTATGACACCATGATGATGCAGCGATTACCTCATTAATTAACGATTTTAAAAAAATGGAAGGATAGTGTAAAATCTAAAAATTAAACATGTAAAAAACCTATTAGATGAGTGTATTTCGAACCGTTATCACCTTATCCTCGAAATATATCATTGTGGGACCTTTATAATCCGAAAAGCATTTCATAATAAAGTAACATTTCAATCTTTCCTAGAGTGCCCCCCCTCTCCTCTTATAAAAGACCCCCACCACTACCACCTTACTCACACCTTCAAAGCCTTTTGGATCGGCCAATATATGCCACAATAATCTCCCAACATCCATATCTTACTTCTAGAAGCTTCAATTTGGGCATAATTCTTCCCAAGTAAGCCTTTGGTTCAAATAAAAAAGAGTTACCCAATTTTAAGGTAATGTCTTCTCTTATGTTATTTTTTATTATTTTGATTCTCCAACCCCTTAAACACTTTTCATTCATTTCATTTGTAACAACACCAGTATCCTTAATATACTACTATGTTTTTATAAGAAGTATTCGAGATAAACTTACACACACCAACAACTAATGGTTAAAGAACATACTGTTTCTGTGGATGGCGAATTTCTGCCTCACGAAACGATGATTGTTAAACACTCGTATAACACAATAAAAGGTGGCCATTAAGATGTAAATATAATTATATATGATATATAATATGTTTATGTTTTACTTAAGCTTATGTATTATTAATTTATGGTATACCATTATGGTTTCCATTATGGGTAAACATGATATTTTCATTTTAGAAAGTGCGGACTACCGCCCCCTCAATGTGATTTGAATTGTTAATGCCATATGTGGGATGTATAAAGGATGGGGTAAATGGAATTATACATTATATTATACTGGAATTATATTACATCTTTATATAATTATAATTTCATTCCATTAAATATTAAATAGAAATGAATGTAGCGTTCATGCATACGTACAGCTTACCGTCTCCATGAACGGTGCATTTCATTTCTTACCTCTAAATGTTATGTAATATTATAAATTCATGTATATACTGGATATATATGATATATATGATATCTACATCATGAATATTATTATGGATATAATGGATATTTTAACACATGAACAAAGTATAATTATAAGAAGTTTATTTTTGACTCAAGTACCAAAGATCGACAAAACTACCGTTATTAACTTAAATGACTACATAATTTTCGTATCATAGTAATAAGTGATATAAAAGGGATAATGAACATGAAAAATATTCTTCAGAATGTATAGATTAACTCTAGTTTATTATTCAGGAGGTTAAAGAACGGTCGAGTCAAGTTGGAGACTAGGTAAGGGAACTTCTTAACCCAATTTCCATTCTTTGGGTTAATCTCCTACTTTCAAATTATGTCATTATATTATTATGTTCTATCTTGTATTTGTACTTATTTTTTTTACTTATAGTGAATACACATAATTGGTCTATTTTATTTAAAAATTATCTTTAAAGGGTCTTCGTCTCAATCTTCTTTCATTGATGCATATTTTGTTTTTTACTCAACTTTATTGTATACGGTGCATAAAACCCTATGACTTTTACATTTATTCAAAAGGAATCCTTTTATATGAAGCATTTTACTAAATGACAAAAAGGAATGTTATTTTGTCATACGTATGCGGAGAAAATGACTTCTCCGCTGCCGTGACCATTATTTGAGTTTCATCTTCCTTTACAAGCAATAACTTTTTTTAAATTAAAAATAAATACAAAGATTTAATTTTATTTTATTTTGGTATTGAAAATGGTTTTAAAAGTGTTTTTATTATATCAATGAGTTGTATTGATATCTTGTGATTGAAATGTGGAAATGTTATGTTTCCTTTATGCATGTTTAATGTTATACCATTATGTTATGGTTTATGATATGATTAAACCAATTCATATGGGGAATTAATTAGACTTAATGAGTGACGGGGGGAGCCCGCTATAGTTGCTCGATTCATCAGTAGGTCTCATGAGACAAACTAGTGTCTTGGAATGATGTCTTGTCAAAATATTCTTTGTGGTCTTGACATGAGGCCTTGGCTACGTGGTTAAGATAGTTTGGCATTATGCATTCCATCATTATAAAAGTGGTTATTGATATTGCATAGGATTATTCGACTAGTAGAATATCCATGTGACTAAGTAAATGGAATTATTTAATTTTATTTTTTCCATATTATGCTGAAGTTCAAGTTTAAAAAGGATTTTGTTTTAGTTATACATTTCCTTAAATGTTAATGTTTATTTATGAAAGCTTCCGCAATATTGTTATCCTTAATGATCATATGAGCTCACCCCTTTCAGTGTTTTAATATTTTACAGGATGTGAAGAAGTATTTTATGAATGTCCTCCAGGGATAGTCAGAAGAGGAGATGAGTGTGGACTATGGAGACTTTGTTACAGTAGTATTTCACTTTATGATGTAATGTAACATTTATGAATGTATATAGTGTTTCCAAGGCTACTAAACTAATCGGCCATTCAAGACTTGATCTTTTGTGATCATGCCAATGTTACGCAATAATGCACTGACTCCTGGTAACTGGGGTCGGTGTGTTACAGTTGGTATCAGAGGCAGTTTAGTAATAACCTTGGAATCTAGATTTAGATAAACTCTGATTAGAGCACATAGACCAAAGATAGACTTTGAGGGTTAGTGTAGAAGAACTTACTAGAATTTTGGTATTACAGAGATTTTGTGAGTTTTCCGAGCAATACATCCTTTTCTAGATACGAGAAGGTAGAGGCGGCTTTGGCACAGATGTACCTAGGGGTAAAACTAGAAAACACCGCTTTGAGCTAGACTCGAATGACAACTAGTGCACGACAACGGGTCTTGCTGCACTTTTGGTTACGAAACTCCCGGGGGGTATGCTTAGGGTAATTCTCATTTTCTTCACAAACCTCTATGAAGGTTTATGAGTATATACTTCCTCAAATAAAACATTTTTATGATTATGGATCATATCCATAAATAGTTCAATTATTGTTAAGTGTTTCACAAGTATGTAATTATGTATTTTGATTCATAAAATAATATAGTTTATGCTATTGTTTAGAAATGGCACCTAGTGGAAGGAATGGAACCAGTATTAATGCATGCACTCCGTGTAGGGATTGCCCTCCTGCTCAAGATAATTATTGTGGATCTGGAGATACAACTGGTGCTGATCAAATTATTACCATACTAGGAAAACTCACTCAGGTTATGAATAATAACCTTACTCGTATGGAGCACCCTGATCCGCAACGTGGAGGATCAATGTTAGACCACTTAATGAGGTAACAACTGCCAACATTTAATGGTGGTACAAATCCATTAGTAGCAAAGCAATGGATAAACTCCTTAGAGAAATTAGTCCATGCCTTGGGGGTAGTGAAAGAGAAAAGGTTATCATGGAAGGTTACCGCCTCACTGGAGATGCCGATCAATGGTGGTCGCTGATTCAAAACACAAAAGAAGATGAAGATGTATGTAATATGGAAAGGAGGGAGTTCAAAGATATTTTCTTAGAAATATACTTTCCTCGTGACCATCGAGAAGATATGGAAGGGAAATTTCTGAGTCTGAGACAAAAGGAGGATGAGAATGTCGCAAAGTATGAGGCCAACTTTACAAGGTTAGTGAGGTATGCTGCAGATTATATATGTAACCCAAGAAGTAAGATTGATCATTAATTTGATGGGTTAAAACCATTTCTCCGTCAAGATTTAGTATCACAATCCTTCTCATGATACGAAGATATTGTCTCATGTGCTATCAAGACAGAAAATGAATTCTCTAAGTCTTATGACAACAAAGTAAAGCAAGAGAAGAACAGAATGGTGGAACAAGAGACAGATAAAGGGGAAACGGGAAAGAAGGATTTTCCCTTATGTGATAATTGTGGGAATAATCACCCCTGTTCTCGATTAAAAGGAATGGGAGTTTGTTATGAATGTGGAGAAAAAGGTCACCAGGCTCATGATTACAAGTGAAAGAAAGGGGATATCAATGTTGAATGCTACAATTGTAGGGAAATGGGGTATTATGCAAATGAATGTCCTAAGCATCAGGGAAAATTATCTTAGAAAATTCCAAGGGATCAAGGACAATATTATGATGTTACTACAATTGAAGGAGAATAATTAATGTATTGGTGCTTTTGGACTCAAGGATTATATTCTGGTTATAAGAATAATGGGATATATATAAGGATTGTACTGCAGTACTTGTTCTTTTCATTAAGGTTTTAATATGATGAAGGTAATAATATTTTCATTATTTGACAATAAGAGAAACCTTACTTTGTTTGGGGAATTTAATGTTGCAATTGATTTTGGAATTTAGAGACCTTTTAGAGAATGTCTGGATATAGGTATTTTGGATAACTATAATGGTTGGAATGAATTAAGATGAACATTGGATAGTATTTTTTAAGGTTAAAAAATTTCTGAAGATTATTTTTGGAATATTATGATACTATATTTTTAGGAAAAGGGCAACCTGCAGGGTGGGGCATAACCCGTCGCATCGGACAAAGCTACAGCAATAAAACCCACAACCATAGTGTGACAGGCCTTTATTACCTACCACTAGCCTACAGGAAGTCCCTGATTGTTACAAAATAGTTTTCCTAATATAAATGGTATGTGTTAATACTTTTAACATTGTACGATTAGGATAAATATAATATTTTTGAGTTCCATTATCTTTTTGAGGGAAAGATGAGTTTGTGGTAGAAATTAGTTATAGGTTGAAGCTCTACTTGTCAAGCATATATATATATATATACCTATCTCTTATTCTATGAATAAATTAATTCATTAACTTTAGTAAAGGGATATTAAAACAAAAAAATGTGTTATCCTAATACCTAATGTCTTGTTGAACTTATAATATTTTAAATCAACATAGATTGAAGGCTTTGATGCCCTAAATTTTAAACTTGTTTGTGATTGATGACCTCAATCACTCCCTAAAAATATTTACATTTTTCCTCCGATTATATGTCTCTAATTTCCACCAATGTTCTCATTATTGAGATCATAATTTGGTGGTGACTTTTTTATTTCCATTTCCCTCTTATTAAGGCTAAATTTTATTATCATTATTTCTGATGTGGGTTTTCCACAAAGGAATTTTATATTTTCAACCTTTTATTTACAAAGAAAATATCAAATTGCTAGGATGAAATTTATTGAAGGAGGGGAGAATGTAACACCCCGAGCTTCCACGATACGCTTCTCTTTCAATAATGCAATAGCTTGTATTGTACGCAAGTTCAAGTTCTAACACACCGAGACTAATCAAAGTAGTCGTTATGAATAGTAATACCCACCTTTTAAAATTATAGAAATTTTATATTTCAAAAAGGAATTCAATTTTGGATTTGGAATATCGAAATTATCCTATGTTGAATTTTTGGTATTTTTCTGAGCACTTCCAATTTTTTATGAATAGTGAAAAATACATAAAAACTAATTTTTTAATCAAAAAACTTTATACTGATAAATTGTAATATTTAGTGGTTATAAAGTGTAATTAGAATATATTTTTACCATTTTATCCAATGGTGGTCATTAGAATTAATTTCACTTTGAAATTGGACATAAACAATTGTCAATCTTTTGATATATACTGTTTCTTAAAAACACGCTATTTATTATGACAGCTGGAATTAATTATAAAATTAATTAATGCAACATATATGTATGGAATTTTGTAATATATTCATCATTTTTGAATTTGGAATATCAATTATAGCTTAGGGTAAAATTTTGGCATTGTTCTGAAAAACTTCAATTTTTGATGAATAGTGAAACCACTAAGTGGTAGTTAAAAAAACTGATTTCTCGTTTATATGAAACATTACCACTTCTATGATTTGATTTTCAAAAATCCGACATACATGGTTGTCATTATAAAGTAAAATGTGGTTCAATGGGATTAAAAGAATTTTCTGGTGAATAGTAACTTTTAAATTTAATTAATCGCGATTAAATGTAATTAGTGAAATTTAAGGTAAAGATAATGTTATAATAATATGAAATTACCATGAAACATGTCCTAAACTTATTGGATGAGTCATGGCCGACCAATACAATCCATGGGTCAACGTGGGGACCCCATGGATCCACATTGGTAGGAAAAGGATATTAAAAACTTTTTATTTAATGTTAAAATAAAAATGTCACAAACGTAAGTTGTTTTACTAAAACAATTTTTAAATGGGGTTATACAAGTCATATTTTTGACTATAAATATTCATTAGAAATCTAAAAATATTTCTAAATAATTATATTACTTTTATAATTTTTAGACATTAAATAAATTAAATTATTTATGACACCATGATGATGCACCGATTACCTCATTAATTAATGATTTCAATAAAATGGAAGGATAATATAAAATCTAAGGATTAAACTAGTAAAAAACCTATTGGATGAGTATATTTCTAACCCTTATCACCTTATCCTCAGAATATATCATTGTGGAACCTTTGGAATCCAAAAAGCATTTCATAATAAAGTAACATTTCAATCTTTCCAAGAGTGCCCCTCCTCTCCTCTTATAAAAGGCCCCCACCACTACCACCTTACTCACACCTTCAAAGCCTTTTGGATCGGCCAACCTCTGCCAAACTACTCTCCCAAAATCCCTCTATTACTCCTAGAAGATTCAATTTGGGCATAATTCCTCCCAATGAAGCGTTTGGCTCAAATCAAAAAGAGTTACCCGATTTTAAGGTAATGTCTTCTCTTATGTTATTTTATTTTATTTTTCATCTCCAACCCCATAAACTCTTTTCATTAATTTTATTTGTAACAAAACCAGTATCCTAAATATACTAGGATGTTGTTATAAGAAGGATTCGAGCTACACTTACACACACCTACATCAAATAGTTAAAGAACATACTGTTTCTGTGGATGAAAAAGTTCTGTCTCACGAAACGATGATTGTTCAACACTCATATAACACTTTAAAAGGTGGCCATTAATGTGTCAATATATTTATATATGATATATAATATGTTTATGTTTTACTTAAACTTCTGTATTTTTCATTTATGGCATACCTTTATTGTTTCCATTATGGGTAAACGCGATATTTTCATTTTAGGAAGTGCGGACTACCGCCCTCTCAAAGTGATTTGAATCGTTAATTCCATATGTGGGATTTATAAAGGATAGGGTAAATGTAATTATACATTATATTATACTGTAATTATAGTACAAATTTATATAATTATAATTTCATTCCATTAAATATGAAATAGAAATGAAAGTAGCGTTCATGCGTACGTACGGCTTACCGTCTCCATGAATGGTGCATTTTATTTCTTACCTCTAAATGTTATGTAATATTATAAATTCATTTATATACCAGATATATATGATATATATGATATCTACATCATGTAAATAATTATAGATATAATGGATATTTTACCACATGATCAAAGTGTAATTATACGATGTTTATTTTTTACTCAAGTACCAAAGATCGACAAAACGACCGTTATTAACTTAAATGACTACATAATTTTCAAAACATGTTAATAAGCAATATAAAAGGGATGATGAACATGAAAAATGTTCTTAAGAATTTGGAGATTAACTCTAGTTTATTATCCAGGAGGTTAATTAATGGTCGAGTCAAGTCGGACACAAGGTAAGGGAACTTCTTAACCTAATTTCCAATATTTGGGTTAATCTCCTACTTTAAAATTATGTCATGATATTATTATGTTATATATTGTATTTGTAATTCATTTTTGTGGACTTATAGTGAATACACATAATTGGTATATTTTATTTAAAAATGATCTTTAATGTGACTTCGTCTCAGTCTCCTTTCATTGAGGCATATTTTGTTTTATATACAACTGTATTGTATACGGTGTATAAACCCCTTTGACTTTTACATTTATTCAAAATGAATATTTTTATATGAAGCATTTTAGTAAATGACAAAAAGGAATGTTTTTTTGTCATACGTAAGCGGCGACAATGACTTCTCCGCCGTCATGACCATTGTTTGAGTTTCGGCTTCCTCTACAAGCCATAACTTTTTTAAATGAAAAATAAATACAAAGATTTAATTTTCTTTTATTTTGGTATTGAAAATGGTTTTGAAAGTGTTTTTATTATATCAATGAGTTGTATTGATATCTTGTCATTGAAATGTGGAAATTTTATGTTTCCTTTATGCATTTTTTATGTGATACGATTATGTTATGGTTTATGATATGTTTAAACCTATTCATATGAGGAATTCATTAGACTTAATAAGTGATGGGTGGAGCCCGCTATAGCTCCTCGATGCATCGGTAGGTCTCATGAGACAAACTAGTGTCTTGGAATGAGGACTTGACAAAATCATATTTGTGGTCTTGGCACGAGGCCTTGGGTACGTGGTTATGATAGTCTGGAATTATGCATTCCATCATTATGAAAGTGGTTATTGATATTGCATGGGATTATTCGCCTAGTATAATATCCATGTGAGTAAGTAAAAGGCATTATTTAATTTTATTTTTTCCATATTATGCTGAAGTTCATGTTTAAAAAGGATTTTATTTTAGTTATACATTTCCTTAAAGGTTAATGTTTATTTATGAAAGCTTCCGCAATATTGTTATCCTTACTAAGCATCTGATCTCACCCCATTCAATGTTTTAATATTTTCCAAGATGTGAAGAAGTATTTTATGAATGACCTCCAGGGATAGTCAGAAGAGGAGATGATTGTGGAATATGGAGAATTTGTTATTGTATTATTTCACTTTATGATGTAATGTAACATCTCTGAATGTATCTAGTGTTTCCAAGTCTACTAAACTAATCGGTCTTTCGAGACTTGATCTTTTGTGATCATGCCAATGTTACGCAATAATGCACCGAGTCTGGGTAACTGGGGTCAGGGCATTACAGTTGGGTTTTGAGGCAGTTTAGTACTAACCTTGAAATCTAGATTTATATAAAATCTGGTTAGAGTACATAGCCCTAAGATAGACTTTGAGGATTAGTATAGGAGAACTTACTAGAATCTTGGTATTACAGAGATTTTGTGAGTTTTCCGAGAAATACATCCCTGCCTGGATACAAGCAGGTAGAGGCGGCTTTGGCACAAATGTTCATAGGGGTAAAACCCGAAAACACCGCTTTGAGGTAGACTCGAACATCAACTGGTGCATGACAACGAGCCTTGTTGCACTCTTGGTTACGACACTCCCGGGGGATAAGCTTATGGTAATTCTCTTTTTCATCATAAACCTATATGATGGGTTATGAGTATATAATTCCACAAATAAAACATTTTTATGATTATGGATTACATCCATAAATAGTTCAATTAATGTTAAGTGTTTTAAAAGTATGTAATTATGTATTTTGATTCATAAACTAATATAGTTTATGCCATTGTTTAGAAATGGCGCCTAGTGGAATGAATGGAAACTGTATTAATGATCGCACTACGTGTAGGGATTTCCCTCCTGCTCAAGATAATTATTGTGGATCTGGAGATACAACTTGTGCTGATCAACTTATTACCATACTGGGACAACTCACTCAGGTTATGAATAATAACCTTACTCGTATGGAGCACCCTGATCCGCAACGTAGAGGATCAATGTTAGACCGCATCATGAGGTAACAGCTGCCAACATTTAATGGGGGTACAAATCCATTAGTAACTGAGCAACGGATAAACTCCATAGGGAAAATATTCCATGCCTTGGGGGTAGTGAAAGAGAAAATATAATCATGGCAGTTTACCGCCTCACTGGAGATGCCGATCAATGGTGGCCGCAAAGTATGAGGCCAACTTTACAAGGCTAGTGAGGTATGCTGCAGATTATATACGTAACCCAAGAAGTAATATTGATCGTTTCTTTGATGGGTTAAAACCATTTCTCCGTCGAGCTTTAGTATCACAATCCTTCTCATCATACGAAGATATTGTCTCGTGTGCTATCAAGACAGAAAATGAATTCTCTAAGTCTTATGATAACAGAGTAAAGCAAGAGAAGAAGTGAATGGGGGAAGAAGATATGGATAAATGGAAAAAGGGAAAGAAGTATTTTCCATTATGTGATAATTGTGGGAAGAATCACCCAGGTGCTTTCCTAAAAGGAATGGGAGTTTGTTATAAATGTGGAGAAAAAGGTCACCAGGCTCGTGATTGCAAGGGAAAGAAAGGGGCTATCAATGTTTAATGATACAATTGTAGGGAAATGGGGAATTATGCAAATGAATTTCCTAAGAATCAAGGAAACTTATCTTAGAAAAGGCCAACGGATCGAGGACAATCTTATACTGTTACTAAAATTGACGTAGAATAATTAATGTATTGGTGCTTTTGGACTCAAGGATTATATTCTGGTTAAAATAATAATGCGATATATATAATAATTATACTGCAGTACTTGTTCTTTTCATTAAGGTTTTTATATGATGAAGGTAATCATATTTTCAGTACGTGACAATAAGAGAAACCTTACTTTGTTTGGGGAATTTAATGTTGCAATTGTTTTTGGAATTTAGAGACCTTTTAGAGAAAAGTCTGGATATAGGTATTTTGGATAACTATAATGGTTGGAATGAATTAAGATGAAAATTGGATAGTATTGTTTAAGGTTAAAACATTTCTAAAGATTATTTTTGGAATATTATAATACTATATTTTTAGGAAAAGGGCAACCTGCAGGGTGGGGCGTTACCCGTCACGTCAGACAAAGCAGCAGGAATCAAACCAACAACCATAGTGTGACAGGCCTTTATTACCTACCACAAGCCTACATGAAGTCCCTAGTTGTTACAAAATAGTTTTCCTAAAATAAATGGTATTTGTTAATACTTTGAACATTGTACGATTAGGATAAATATAATATTTTTGAGTTCCATTATATTTTTGAGTGAAAGATGAGTTTGTGGTAGAAATTAGTTATAGGTTGAAGCTCTACTTGTCAAGAATATATATATATACCTATCTATTATTCTATGAATAAATTAATTCATAAACTTTAGTAAAGGGATATTAAAACAAAAAAATGTGTTATCCTAATACCTAATGTCTTGTTGAACTGGTAATATTTTAAATCAATATAGATTGAAGGCTTTGAGGACCTAAATTTTAAACTTGTTTGTGATTGATGACCTCAATCACTCCCTAAAAATATTTACGTTTTTCCTCGAATTATATGTCTCTAAATGCCACCAATGTTCTCCTTATCGAGATCATAATTTGGTGGTGACTTTTTTATTTCCATTTCCCTCTTATTAAGGCTAAATTTTATTAACCTTATTTATGATGTGGGTTTTCCATAAAGGTATTTTCTATTTTCAACCTTTTATTTAAAAAGAAAATTTCAAATTGTGAGGACGCAGTTTATTGAAGGAGGGGAGAATGTAACACCTCGAGCTTCAACGATATGCTTCTCTTTCAATAATGCAATAGCTTGTATTGTACGCAAGTTCGAGTTCTAACACACCGCGATTAATCAAAGTAGCCGTTATGAATAGTAATACCCACTTTTTAAAATTATAGAAATTTTATATTTCAAAATGGACTTCATTTTTGGATTCGGAATATCTAAATTATCTTATGTTGAATTTTTTGTATTTTTCTGAGAACTTCCAATTTTTTATGAATAGGGAAAAATACATGAAAACTAATTTTTTAATCAAAATAATTTATTCTGATGAATTATACTATTTAGTGGTTATAAAGTGTAATTAGAATATATTTTTACCATTTTATCCAATGGTGGTCATTAGAATTAATTTCACTTTGAAATTGGACATAAACAATTGTCAATCTTTTGATATATATTGTTTCTTAAAAACACGCTATTTGTTGTGATAGCTGGAATTAATGATAAAATTAATTAATGAAACATATATGTATGGATTTTTGTAAAATATTCATCATTTTTGAATTTGGAATATCAATTATAGCTTATGGTGAAATTTTGGCATTGTTCTGAAAAACTTCAATTTTTGATGAATAGTGAAACCACTAAGTGGTAGTTAAAAAACTGATTTCTCGCTTCAATGAAACATTACCACTTCAATGATTTGATTTTAAAAAATCCGACATACATGGTTGTCATTATGAAGTTAAATGTGGTTCAATGAGATTAAAATAATTTTTTGGTGAATAGTAATTTTAAAATTTAATTAATCGCGATTAAAGGTAATTAGTGAAATTTAAGGTAAAGATAATGATATAATAATATGAAATGACCATGAAACATGTACTAAACTTATTTTATGAGTCATGGCAGACGAATACAATCCATGTGTCATCTTGGGGACCCCATGTACCACTTTGGTAGGAAAAGGACATTAGAAACTTTTTATTTAATGTTAAAATAAAAATGTCACAAACGAAAGTTGTTTTACTAAAACAATTTTTAAATGGGGTTATACAAGTCATATTTTTTACTATAAATATTCATTATAAATCTAAAAATATTTCCTAAATCATTATATTTGTTTTATAATTTTTAGACATTAAATAAATTAAATTTTTTATGACACCATGATGATGCAGCGATTACCTCATTAATTAATGATTCTAATAAAATGGAAGGATAATGTAAAATCTAAGGCATAAACTAGTCAAAAACCTATTGCATGGGTATATTTCGAACCCTTATCACCTTATCCTCGAAATATATCATTGTGGAACCTTTGGAATCCAAAAAGCATTTCATAATGAAGTAACATTTCAATCTTTCCAAGAGTGCCCCTCCTCTCCTCTTATAAAAGGCCCCCACCACTACCACCTCACTCACACCTTCAAAGCCTTTTATCTCGGCCAAACTCTGCCAAAATACTCTCCCAACTTCCCTCTATTACTCCTAGAAGCTTCAATTTGGGCATAATTCTTCCCAAGGAAGCCTTTGGATCAAATCAAAAAGAGTTACCCGATTTTAAGGTAATGTCTTCTCTTATCTTATTTTATTTTATTTTGCTTCTCCAGCCCCTTAAACTCTTTTCATTCATTTAATTTGTAACAACAACAGTATTCTAAATATACTAGGATGTTTTTATAAGAAGGATTCGAGCTACACTTACACACACCTACATTTAATAGTTAAAGAACACACTTTTCTGTGGATGGAGAATTTCTGCCTCACGAAACGATGATTGTTCAACACTCATATAACACCTTCAAAGGTGGCCATTAAGATGTAACTATAATTATATATGATATATAATATGTTTATGTTTTACTTAAACTTTTTTATTTTTCATTTATGGCATACCTTTATGGTTTCCATTATGGGTAAACATGATATTTTCATTTTAGGAAGTGCGGACTACCGCCCCCTCAAAGTGATTTGAATCGTTAATGCCATATGTGTGATGTATAAAGGATGGGGTAAATGGAATTATACATTATATTATACTGTAATTATAGTACAACTTTATATAATTATAATTTCGTTCCATTAAATAAGAAATAGAAATGAAAGTAGCGTTCATGCGTACGTACGACTTACCGTCTCCATAAACGGTGCATTTCATTTATTACCTCTAAATGTTATGTAATATAATAAATTCATGTATATACTAGATATATATGATATATATGATATATACATTATGAAAATAATTATGGATATAATTGATATTTTACCACATGAACAAAGTGTAATTATAAGAAGTTAATTTTTGACTCAAGTACCAAAGATCGACAAAACGACCGTTATTAACTTAAATGACTACATAATTTTCGTAACATGGTAATAAGTAATATAAAAGGGATAATTAACTTTAAAAAGGTTATTAAGAATGTGGATATTAACTCTAGTTTATTATTCATGTGGTTAATGAACGATAGAGTCAAGTCGGACACAAGGTAAGGGAACTTCTTAACCTAATTTCCAATATTTGTGTTAATCTCCTACTTTCAAATTATGTCATGATATTATTATGTTCTATATTGTATTTGTACTTCCTTTTTTTGTAATTATAGTGAATACACATAATTGGTCTATTTTATTTAAAAATGATCTTTAATGTGACTTCGTCTCAATCTCCTTTCATTGAGGCATATTTTGTTTTATACACAACTGTATTGTATACGGTGTATAAACCCCTTTGACTTTTACATTTATTCAAAAGGAATATTTTTATACGAAGCGTTTTAGTAAATGAAAAAAAGTAATGTTTTTTTGTCGTACGTATGCGGCGAAAATGACTTCTCCGCCATCGTGATCATTGTTTGAGTTTCGGCTTCCTCTACAAGCCATAACTTTTTTTAAATGAGAAATAAATACAAAGATTTAATTTTCATTTATTTTGGTATTGAAAATGGTATTGAAAGTGTTTTTATTATATCAATGAGTTGTATTGATATCTTGTGATTGAAATGTGGAAATGTTATGTTTCCTTTATGCATTTTTTATGTGATACGATTATGTTATGGTTTAGGATATGTTTAAACTTATTAATATGAGGAATGAATTAGACTTAATAGGTGATGGGTGGATCCCGCTATAGCTCCTCGATGCATCGGTAGGTCTCATGGGACAAACTAGTGTCTTGGCATGAGGCCTTGAGACAATATTATTTGTGGTCTTGGCACGAGGCCTTGGCTACGTGGTTATGATAGTCTGGCATAATGTATTCCATCATTATGAAAGTGGTTATTGATATTGCATGGGATTATTTGACTAATAGAATACACATATGAGTAAGTAAATGATATTATTTAATTTTATTTCTTCCATATTATGCTGAATTTCAAGTTTAAAAAGGATTTTGTTTTAGTTATACATTTCCTTAAATGTTAATGTTTATTTATGAATGCTTACGCAATATTGTTATCATTACTGAGCATCTGAGCTCATCCCTTTCAATGTTTTAATATTTTCCAGGATATGAAGAAGAATTTTATGAATGAACTCCAGGGATAGTCATAAGGGGATATTAGTGTGGAATATGGAGACTTTTTTTATTGTATTAGTTCAATTTATGATATAATGTAACATTTCTGAATGTATCTAGTGTTTCCAAGTCTACTAAACTAATCGGCCTTTCGAGACTTGATCTTTTGTGACCATGACAATGTTACGCAATAATGTACCGACTCCGGGTAACAGGGGTCAAGGCATTACAGTTGGTTTTAGAGGCAGTTTAGTACTAAACTTGAAATATAGATTTAGATAAACTCTGGTTAGAGCACATAGCCCTAAGATAGACTTTGAGGATTAGTATAGAAGAACATACTAGAATTTTGGTATTATAGAGATTTTGTGAGTTTTCTGAGCAATACATCCCTATCTGGATACAAGTAGGTAGAGACGGCTTTGGCACAGATGTACATAGGTGTAAAACCCGAAAACACCGCTTTGAGCTAGACTCAAATGGAAACTGGTGCACGACAACGGGATTTGCTGCACTCTTGGTTACGACACTCCCGGGGGATATGCTTAGGATAATTATCATTTTCTTTACAAACCTCTATGAAGAGTTATGAGTATATACTTCCTCAAAGAAAACATTTTTACTATTATGGATTATATCCATAAATAGTTCAATTAATGATAAGTGTTTTACAAGTATGTAATTATGTATTTTGATTCATAAACTAATCTAGTTTATGCCATTGTTTAGAAATGGCGGCTAGTGGAAGGAATGGAAAACGTATTAATGCATGCACTCCGTGTAGGGATTTCCTTCCTACTCAATATAATTATTGTGTATCTGGAGATACTACTGGTGCTGATCATCTTATTACTATACTTGGAAAACTCACTGAGGTTATGAGTAATAACCTTACTCGTATGGAGAACCCTAATCTGCAACGTAGAGGATCAATGTTAGACCGCTTAATGAGGTAACAACCGCCATCATTTAATGGGGGTACAAATCCATTAGTAGCTGAGAAATGGATAAACTCCTTAGAGAAAATATTCCATCGCTTGGGGGGTAGTGAAAGAGAAAATGTTATCATGGTAGTTTACTACCTCACTGGAGATGCTGATCAATGGTGGTCGCTGATTCAAAACACGAATGTAGATGAAGAAGTATCTAATATGGAATGGTGGGAGTTCAAAGAGATTTTCATAGAAAAATACTTTCCTCGTGACCATCGAGCAGATATGGAAAGGCAATTTCTGAGTCTAAGACAAAAGGAGGATGAGAATGTCACAAAGTATGAGGCCAACTTTACAAGGTTAGCGAGGTATGCTGCAGATTATATACGTAAACCAAGAAGTAAGATTGATTGTTTCCTTGATGGGTTAAAACCATTTCTCTGTCGAGCTTTAGTATCACAATCCTTCTCATCGTACGAAGATATTGTCTCGTGTTCTATCAAGTCAGAAAAGAAATTCTCTATGTCTTATGAAAACAGAGTAAAGAAAGAGAAGAAGATAATGGTGGAACAAGAGACGGATAAAGGGAAAAAGGGAAAGAATGGCTTTCCATTATGTGATAATTTTGGGAAGAATCACCCCGGTGCTTGCCTAAAAGGAATGGGAGTTTGTTATCAATGTGGAGAAAAAGGTCACTAGGCTCATGATTGCAAGAGAATGAAATAGGCTATCAATGTTGAATGCTACAATTGTAGGGAAATGGGGAATTATGCATATGAATGTCCAATTCATCCGGGAATCTTACCTCAGAAAAGGACAAGGGATCAAGGACAATCTTATACTGTTACTACAATTGAAGTAGAATAATTAATGTATTGGTGCTTTTGGACTCAAGGATTATATTCTAGTTATAAGAATAATGTGATATATATAAGGATTGTACTTCAGTACATGTTCTTTTCAATAAGGTTTTAATATTATGAAGGTAATCATATTTTTATTATGTGACAATAAGAGAAACCTTACTTTGTTTTGGGAATTTGATGTTGCAATTGATTTAGGAATTTAGAGACCTATTATAGAAAGTCTAGATAGGGGTATTTTGGATAACTATAAAGGTTGGAATGATTTAATATGAACATTGGATAGTATTTTTTAAGGTTAAAACATTTCTGAAGATTAGTTTTGGAATATTATAATACTATATTTTTAGGAAAAGTACAACCTGCAGGGTGGGGCATAACCCATCGCGTCGAACAAAGCTGCAGGAATCGATCCCACAACCATAGTGTCATAGGCCTTTATTACCTACCACTAGCCTATAGGGAGTCTCTGGTTGTTACAATATAGTTTTCCTAATATGAATGGTATGTGTTAGTACTTTGAACCTTGTACGATTAAGATAAATATAATATTTTTGAGTTCCATTATCTTTATGAGTGAAAGATGAGTTTTTATAGAAATTAGTTATAGGTTGAAGCTCTACTTGTCAAGCATATATATATATACCTATCTCTTATTCTATGAATAAAATAATTCTTAAACATTAGTAAAGGTATATTAAAACAAAAAAATGTGTTACCCTAATACCTTATGTCTTGTTGAACTGATAATATTTTAAATCAACATAGATTGAAGGCTTTGAGGCCCTAAATTTTACACTTGTTTGTGATTGATGACCTCAATCACTCCATACAAATATTTACGTTTTTACTCTAATTATATTTCTCTAATTTCCACCAATGTTCTCATTATCGTGATCATAATTTTGTGGTGATTTTTTTCTTTCCATTTCCCACTTATTAAGGCTAAATTTTATTAACCTTATTTTCGATGCGGGTTTTCCACAAAGGTATTTTCTATTTTCAACCTTTTATATTCAAAGAAAATTTCAAATTGAGAGGACACAATTTATTGAAGGAGGGGATAATGTAACACCTCGAGATTCCACGATACGCTTCACTTTCAATAATGTAATAGCTTGCATTGTACGCAAGTTCAAGTTCTAACACACCGCGACTAATCAATGTAGCTGTTATGAATAGTAAAATACACTTTTTAAAATTATAGAAATTTTTATATTTCAAAATGGAATTCATTTTTGGATTCGGAATATCGAAATTAGCCTATGATGAATTTTTGGTATTTTTCTGAGAACTTCCCATTTTTTATGAATACTGAAAAATACTAATTTTTTTTAATAAAAATAATTTATACTGATAAATTATACTATTTATTGGTTATAAAGTGTAATTAGAATATATTTTTACCATTATATCCAATTGTGGTCATTAGAATTAATTTCACTTTGAAATTTCACATAAACAATTGTTAATCTTATAATATATATTGTTTCTTAAAAACATGCTATTTGTTGTGATAGTGGGAATTGATTATAAAATTAAATAATTCAACTTATATTTAGGGAATTTTGTAAAATAGACATCATTTTTGAATTCGAAATATCAATTATATCTTAGGGTGAAATTTTGGCATTGTTCTGAAAAACTTCAATTTTTGATGATTAGTGAAACCACTAAGTGGTAGTTAAAAAACTGATTTTTCTTTTAAATGAAACATTACCACATCTGTGATTTGATTTTCAAAAATCTGACATACATGGTTTTAATAAAGAAGTAAAATTTGGTTCAATGGGATTAAAATAATTTTTTGTGAATAGTAACTTTTAAATTTAATTAATCGCGATTAAAGGTAATTTGTAAAATTTAACGTAATGATAATGTTATAATAAAATGAAATGACCATGACAGATGTCCTACACTTATTGGATGAGTAATGGCTGGCCAAGAAAATCCGTGGGACAACTTGGGGACTCCATGGAGCAGCTTTAGTAGGAAAAGGACATTAAAAACTTTTTATTTAATGTTAAAATAAAAATGTCACAAACATAAGTTGGTTTACTAAAATAATTTTTAAATGGAGTTATACAAGTCATATTTTTGACTATAAATATTCATTAGAAATATAAAAATATTTTCTACATCATGATATTTGTTTTATAATTTTTAGAAATTATAAAAATTAAATTATTTATAACACCATGATAATGCAGCGATTACCTCATTAATTAACGATTTTAATAAAATGGAAGGATAATGTAAAATCTAAGGCTTAAACTTGTCAAAAACCTATTGGATGATTATTTTTCGAACCCTTATCACCTTATATTTGAAATATATCATTGTGGGACCTTTAGAATCCGGAAATCATTTCATAATAAAGTAACATTCCAATCTTTCCAAGAGTGCCCCTCCTCTCCTCTTATAAAAGGCCCCCACCACTACCACCTTACTCACACCATCAAAGACTTTTGTCTCGGCCAACCTCTGCCAAAATACTCTCCCAACATCCCTCTCATACTCTTAGAAGCTTCAATTTGGGTATAATTCTTCCCAAGGAAGCCTTTGGCTCAAATCAAAAAGAGTTACCCGATTTTATGGTAATGTCTTCTCTTATGTTATTTTGTTTTATTTTGCTTCTCCAACCCCTTAAAATCTTTTCATTCATTTAATATAACAACACCAGTATCGTCAATATACTAGAATGTGGTTATTAGAAGGATTCGAGATACACATACACACCCCTACATCTAATGGTTAAAGAACATATTGTTTCTGTGGATGGCGAATTTCTGCCTCACGAAACGATGATTGTTCTAAAATCATATAAAACATTCAATGGTGTCCATTATGAAGTCAATATATTTATATATGATATATAATATGTTTCTGTTTTACTTAAGATTCTGTATTTTTCATTTATGTCTTACCTTTATGGTTTCTATTATGGGTAAATGCGATATTTTCATTTTAGGAAGTGCGGACTACCGCCCCCTCAAAGTGATTTGGATCGTTAATGCCATATGTGGGAAGTATAAATAATGTGGTAAATAGAATTATACCATATATTATACTGGAATTATAGTAAAAATTTATATAATTTTTATTTCATTCCATTATATATGAAATAGAAATGAAAGTAGCGTTCATGCGCACGTACGACTTACCATCTCCATGAATGGTGCATTTCATTTCTTACGTCTAAATGTTATTTAATATTATAAATGCATGTATATAATAGATATATATGATATATATTATATCGACATCAGGAATATAATTATGGATATAATGGATATTTTACCACATGAACAAATTGTAATTAAAATAAGTTTATTTTTGACTCAAGTAACAAAGATCGACCAAACGACCGTTATTTACTTAAATGACTACATAATTTTCGTAACATGGTAATAAGTGATATAAAAGGGATAATGAAAATGAAAAAGGTTCTTAATAAAGTAGAGATTAACTCTAGTTTGTTATTCAGGAGGTTAAATAATGGTCGAGTCAAGTCGGACACAAGGTAAGGGAACTTCTTAACCCAATTTCCATTCTTTGGGTTAATCTCCTACTTTCAAATTATGTCATGATATTATTATGTTCTATCTTGTATTTGTACTTAATTTTTGTGTACTTATAGGTAATACACATAATTGGTCTATTTTATTTAAAAATGATATTTAAAGTGACTTTGTCTCAATCTCCTTTCATTGAGGCATATTTTGTTTTATACACAAATTTATTGTATACGGTGTATAAACCCCTTTGACTTTTACATTTTTCAAAAGGAATCTTTTTATACGAAATATTTTACTAAACAAAAACAAAGGAATGTTTTTTGTCGTACGTATGATGCGACAATGAATTCTTAGCCGCCGTGACCATTATTTGAGTTTCGGCTTCCTCTACAAGCCATAACTTTTTTTAAATGAAAAGCAATTACAAAGATTTAATTTTCTTTTATTTTGGTATTGAAAATGTTTTTGAAAGTGTTTTTATTATATCAATGAGTTGTATTGATATCTTTTGATTGAAATGTGGAAATGTTATGGTTCCTTTATGCATGTTTTATGTGATACGATTATGTTATGGTTTATGATATGTTTAAACCTATTCATATGAGGAATGCATTAGACTTAATAAGTGACGGGTGGAGCCCGCTATAGCTCCTCGATTCATCGGTAGGTCACATGAGACAAACTAGTGTCTTGGAAAAGGCCTTAACAAAATCTTATTTGTGGTCTTGGCCTGAGTCCTGGGATATGTGGTTATGATAGTCTGGCATTATGAATTCCATTAATATGAATGTGGTTATTGATATTGCATGGGGTTATTCGACTAGTAGAATATCAATATGAGTAATTAAATGGAATTATTTAATCTTATTTTTGCCATATTATGCTGAAGTTCATGTTTAAAAAGGTTATTGTTTTAGTTATACATTGTCTTAAATGTTAATGTATAATTATGAAAGCTTCCACAATATTGTTATCCTTACTGAGCATCTATGCTCACCCCTTTCAATGTTTTAATATTTTCTGGGATATGAAGAAGTATTTTATGAATGACTTGTAGGGATAGTCAGAAGAGGATATGAGTATGGACTATGGAGACTTTTTTATTGTAGTATTTAACTTTATGATGTAATGTAACATTTATGAATGATTCTACTGTTTCCAAGGCTATTAAACTAATCGGTCTTTCGAGACATGATCTTTTGTGATCATGCCAATGTTATGCAATAATGCACCGACTCTAGGTAATTGTGGTCGGGGCGTTACAAACTATGTGTGTCATGATTCACCAACTGATGAGATATGTAGTAATGATCAAATCCTAAATCTTGGTCTAGCATAAATATATAATAAATCCCCCCTCTCCTATGTACGATCCAGATCTACATGGGAGAGTCTGGTATGGGTTCTCACTCTTTTTTTTATCTCGTAATAAAATAAAGGGGCCTTTAACTACACAATAATTCAATTAGTGTAAGGAATATATTAAATAACTATTTATCAATTTATTCTCACCTTAATGAGATACATATAAATTACTAGTTCCTATGTCCTTTCCCTAGATATAAAAAAATCACACTTCCCTTTGTGTGGGTCAGATCTACATAAGAAAACATTTCTCCCCTTTCTTGGGTGATTTTAATAATAAATGATCCTCTCATACTAATTAACATTTTTTAAACAATATAAACTCTTCATCTTGGGAAATATGAAAATCTATAATATGTATCTAACTATCGGTGATAGAATGTACGATACTTGAGGTCACATTTGTTTCCACTATGCATTGATATTACCCCATTTGTATTTATATAATTCTATACCAAACGGTCATATCAACTAAAAGATAATATTGTTTCACTATTAATTAACACTCCCCAATTTGGATTATCACAATTCACCACAAAAATTCCTATCAACCAAAGGTACATTCATCTTCTAGAGAAATCTCTTCTATATCTGAAAGGCCTACAATTTTTTTTCTAGAAATCAATTTTCCAACATTGTCCATGATCATTATTTACATAATTTTTCCCTATCACATCTCAGATATAGAATCCCCCAGATATATCTCACATCCTCCTACTTTATACTTGAATATGATAAAACATTTTTGGATAGATTACCATGAATGGGAAAATCATTAATTTTTTGTTCAAAGATAAAAAACATCCAATATTATCCATATAATTCCATATTGTAAGATGTTAAACTATACGATCCACTTCCTGGTTGTATGACATTAAATTGGATGATACTTCAACCATTATTAGGGAAGTTCCTTTTCTCCTGATATTGGTCATCTATTGTGTCACCCCAAATAACATTCCACAACATTATTATTACTCCATAATTACACATATGATTCCACGATTCTTCATTCTAGTCAAATCTTCTCCATTGGAAAAATATTTCTGTGTTCCACTATTGTCACACACCTTTCTCATAAACTCATCATCCATTAGTGATCAAATGTCCAATTATTGAGAACACGATTATTATTATTATGTTTTGATACACCCATGTCTGGATTTTTATTAGTGAACCCCAAGAGGATTATCAACCATATGGTATTTTATCCTCAGGTGAAATCTCTTCATTCGTTATATTCCCGAGCAATATGATGATGGGAACAGATTTTCAAAAAAGGTTTGTGCTTGATACTTACATTCTTATCTCATGTAATTTTTCATATAAAAAAAATCACCAAATCATGATTTAGTAATCCCTTTAGTGTATTAGAATAATTTCAGATCATTTGATTGAAAAAATCCCTATTTGGGTCATTTTCCCATAACTCGTGGTCAAAGTTTCTTGACATAAAATACAAATTTCATTAGTATGGCTTGCATGACTCTAAACTGTCCATGAGAAGAGACATAGTAATATCCAGTTTGAAAACCCACAAAAGGTCACCCTATGTAAAAGTTGAGTCCCATATCATTAGTCAATCACTCCATATGGTTTTGGAAAAAATGGTAATGGAATGAAAAATCCATACAACTTGTTATATTAAAAACATGAAAAGGGTGGCCTAAGAAATATTCATGTCTCCCTCTCTATGCCTTCTTTAAATCTAACATATGAATAAACTAGTACAATGACACTAAAGACATAGAGATTATAGGGTCATTCATATGAATAATGAAATAGTATAATTATACTTGCTAGGCCTAATGACACAGGATAGAAATCAGAGCACCCTCTTGTTCCAATCATTGTGATTGAAACCCGTTTATGTGAGGAACCATAGATAAACAATTTAGCTTTAGTGTTATGATATTATTACAAAGAAAAATAGGGACAAAGACAAAAATGATTGAAATCAAGATTCTGTTCATTTATGTTAAAAAAGATAGAGTGTAATCAAAAAATTAGATTCTATATATCATATTCTACACAAGTACATCAATATATATATTCAGCTGTTATAGGGTATATCACGCATCATTTATAGCCAATCAAAGTTCAGCTAGTTGTATAGCCATAACCTTCTCATCTAGGTGGACTTATTCCACCACAATCATAATGTATATCTTCCACAAAACATGATTTTCTTCCAAAAAATGATAATGATATATGAGATCCCCTCTAGTGGGATCCATATCTTGTTTCTAGCATGATATTAGAGTTCCTTTCTCATTAACCTGATTATTTATCTACACTAAGTTCTTCACATTGTTGAGATATTCTTGGGACAATGCACCTCGAAGGTTATCCATTTTTATGATCATACATTCTTTTTTATTACATTATAGTGATTCATGGTCCTCCTCCCATCAGAAAATGATCTCCTTCAAAATAATGTGGACCTTACAGTAGTCAAATCCACCATACCTCAACATGCCAAACATTATATAGAACTAATTTATTTTTAAGGTTGATATTAAGTGGGTTTCCTTTATAATAAATCCTATATATCCTTCCATATGAACCATTGGAATACTCAGACTGTATTCTGATATTAATGGATTACCATGGAGCTAGTCTCAGGAGTAGACGTATACTCCGGAAGTTGTCTGCTTATAGAAGTTACTTGAATTGTACTTCCTAGAGTAATTTCACCCTCTCCCTATATGGTAGGTTGATTTGGGGAGGAGGTATCCCCTTCATTTTTATCCACTAGAATTTTATGTGATGAAAGATGAATGAAATTAGTCATCGAGAATGAATAATATTAAGGATAATAGAAAAAAATATCATCTAAGAATTTGATGGTTCTCACCCATTTATGGAATGGTTTCGTGGTTAGATGTATCCCTAAAATCCTCGGTATAAACACTTGTAACTGAGATTTATTTCTGATGAACATTATCATAATTTTTCTTTGGGCCTAAAATTGAAGGATCATGAGAATCCCTGACTTAGAGAACCTCTTATATCATCCCCCCAATTGTAGGAGTAGTGTGGACCTCAGCACACTAGTGTTTGATTTCTTCGGAAATGTTTTCTGTAGAAAATTATATTAAAATCAAGATAAATGATTTAATTCAATGGATGTTAGGATGGTCATGGGATAAAACACTAAAAATTGAAACACACATCCATCCAACTCCTTATTCATGTCCTCAAAATCTGACAGGGAACTGGGAATATAAATAATTGGATAATGTTCTTCCATTATTTAATTATTTAGATCATAAAATATCATATCATCCACACCATTAAGGTTATCTAGGATGTTGGGATCGTGACCTGAATTGGATCCACCATCATAAGAATCCACTGTAATTTTAGTAGTAACAACACTTTCAAACACCACCAAATCTGAGAAAGCTCCAACACCTTCATTGGTAAATCTGGGGTCTATTACATCCCCATCCATTATGGTGACAGGGCTGTTGGAAATAGTCACGGGTTCGTCTGGTTTATGAGATAGATAGGAGTATGACATGGAAGAAATAACTATGATTCTTAAATGACACTATATAGTGGGAATTTTTCATTACCAGTATTATCCTCCCTCACTAAAGTGATAGGAAAATATGTGGTATCTATCCTTGAGGATTCTCCATTCAAATGGATGTGCTTTCTGTTAGGAATCTACATATCATCCATAATGTTCTCCTTACTACTCAAAGGGTCAACTATACGTCCATTGAGAGAGGAACATGTGGTGGATTCAGAAAATCGAATGCATGATCATGAATTTATTTTGGATGAATCAAAAATAAAAAATCTCAGGAAAACTTTTCACATCCAATAATGTGCTTGGATAACGCTTTTATTATTTTTTCCATTTACTTTTGAAAGAGGAATTCTAGCACATGCTGCTAAAATGCATGTATTGGAGGTGGAAATGGAGATGACCCTCCTGTCATCTCCTCTTATATCATCATATATCCTTTAGATAGCTCCCCTGAATCATGTTTCGATCCATTAGCCCCAATAGGGGTACCTACCGGGGCATATTTTAGTAATGTAATTCTGACCAATTCTCCCTCCACCCAGAGCAAATTAAGTTCACCCTTTCCTCCTTAATAATTGTTTTTCTAAATAATGAATAACGGGAAGAACGAGGAATGTAAGAGAGGGACACATCACATTATTTGTGTTGATGAAGTCATCACATTCATTAGTGGAGGGTTCATCATCCACTTTAGTTGAACCATGATCCATCATATCCTCCACTATCCTCGTGATAGGATTCTGATAATCGGTGGCGTAAATGAGCTTCCCCATCTCTCAGATGTGTTTTCCCACATCAATAGGGTTAGCATCAATGAAGGGAATGGATGGGGATTTAACACCCTCGATATACATAATTTGTAAGATGATGTGGGGGATTAAACACAAGTCCTTGGTATCAGAAGGCCTATCTTACCAAAATTACCTAGCTTCCAATCACACAAAATATGGGGTTTTTCTGGCCTAATGTGCAGTATACCTGAAATTACTTGATTTCAATATCTTCTCATATCTCTCCATTGTGATCCATGGATGAGAAACTAGAGTTTCAGATTCCTCATATTGATGGTGGTTGGACCATCTAGTATCACCCTCAGTCGAAGTAGCTCTTTCAACTTTGATTGGAGGACTAAACTAGGCATGTGGTCATTTTGGTAAGCTCAGAGCCTCACCAATATCACTATCTAAAATGTATGGGTCCACTCAACCATGAATTCTCCACCCAAAAATCATTAAAACTCTGACTTGGAGAATAATCATAGTCATAATCACTTTGGGATATAAAGAAATCTTAGATTAATCAAACTAGGTGCTTAACCTAGTGGATTCACTCATTAGAGGTTGTTTAATTACCTCATGAGTTACCTTCACAAATATGATAACCCATAGATGTCGGTCCACCATTGGATGATTCTCTAATTTAACGTGTATAAGATGGGATATGATGGGTTTTTGTGGTACTTGAATTGGCATGAAAATATATAAGATTTATTGTCCTCAAAAATAACCTCTCCACCAATTTGGGATGATAGTATAAATTCTCTGAATGCAATCATATATGATCTCATTTTATCACCATATTTTCCTTCATCGGTGAATAACCTAGTGGGTGTATCCCCATATGGAAATAAATTTAAGTATTTAAATAGATTTAGTTTCGTCAAGGCATCAATATACTTTGGTGACATGTGTTGGAGGCCAAAAACAACCTTAAAAATGGTCAAAAGTATCATACAATATAGAATTAGAAGAACAAATGTGTTTTAATCCATCCCAAAAGTACTTGGAATAGACCTGGAATTCTAAAAGGTTCCATCCCCAAGTTCATGTGAAATAGGAACTATGTATCTTTGAAAATATGGGATCTTCCAACCCAATTTTCTTCCCCTCTATTAGTTTGGCCACAATTACAAAGGTATTTAGCCTTTTTCCACAATTAAATTCATGAATCAGTGGCATATATATACATAACCACATTGCTACGAAGTCTTCTAGAGGATTATTGGTTGGTATTTTAGACTTCACTGAGTACCCCCCTTCAGTTTTACATGAATTGTTCCAATATATGCCAAATTTTACCAGGAATCACCTAATTTTCCATTATGGGTAATCCCATGGGACGTTTTAATGAAGGGGTCTCCCCCTTGGGCTATTAGAAAGTGAACAACCATTATTTAGAATGGAAATCCCCCTTAAGTGAGGGTCTTTATTCCTAATGACTTCAGATATCTTCAACACATCATGATCCAAAACATGTGTCATTTCTACATCATCCCATATGGATTTCTGTGGGATTAACATACATACATATCTCCAAGGAAAAGAGCTCCTGAGATATTGTAAACATCTCATAATATAATGTCAATTTCTTTGTGCATCATATGGAAGGTGTTGGTCAATGATATCCATTAGCTCAACAACTCGAGAATAATGTCTAGGTTCCTATATAAATATATCTAGGCCACCCAAATATACTCGAAATTCTAATGATTACCAAATTAGCATAGGTTTAGCACACCTAGTATGACAAAATTCACTTTGGTTTAACACCCCTCTAGGGAGGAGGTCCCATTCTTCCCTCCGACATTTCGATTGGTCCTTTATCAAAGCATGAATGATGGACGAGTAGCGGTGAGGCATCAAATCTAGAGTGTGAGGCTTTATGTATGGGGAACAAATAATGTGGTGCATGATGCAATTTTCAAGTGATATTCACTCATTGATATATATGACCTTGGATGATATTTCAGTGGTGGTAATGTTTGTGTATTCTTGGAACTAAGAGAATGGAAGATAATTATTCAGTCTGGGGAAGAGGGTCCCATTTAGAAGACTATGGACATATATTAGAAGATAGTTACTCTCAATGAATCCATAATGATACTTCTTCAAATAATTTTCTATGTCCGATAAGTTTTTGTCACAGGCATCATACAAATTTGACTAGATTACAATCAACATCTTTTTGATATGATTACCATCATGTTCAATGGAAGATCTAAATTTTTGAGTGGCTATTGGGATAATTAAATAATTAACAAGGCATTAATAAGAGATAAATTATTGGTTTGAAAAAAAAATTCATAAATTTAGTAAATGAGTGGCCTTGTGCTAGTCACTCAGCCATGTGACCTCACACAGGTCGCTCTTCTATGTGACCTCACATGGGTCAATCACCCAAGTGATCTCTCATTGGTCACTTACCTTGGTGCATGCGTCACACATACGAGGCATACCATTTCAGTGAGAATGTATCTTTAGAAAATGGAATATTACAATGATAGCACTAGCTTCATGAGTGTAGTAGTGTGATGGTGAGAAAAATAACTTACTAAAAAATCAATATACTTATATATGTAGGGCTACTTGTGTGACATACCATCGTGATCCACTTGTACTACATACCTTCTCATTCCACCAGCACGACGTACATGTGTGACATACCTGTGTGGTTATTCCTTTCACTTATACATTATACTATACTCAAGTCATAATATTAGTAAATCCTATGCATAAGATACTCAAATACATGGAGGCCAACAATGAAGGTCCCATCAATTTCTATCATTCTCTACCTCATGATCACACCGACTTCTTTCGATTGGATCCAATCCTGAGGGGGGGGGGGGGGGGGTTGTCGACACTCATTTTTGTCATGTGATAGTGAGAATATTCATAAGTAAATGCCTCAGGAAAAAGATATGTGAAGTATATCAAGGACAACATAGTCACCCAGATAATACCACACAATTCCCAACAAGATTCACAATGTCGGTCTGGCCTACACACCCAGGGTCATTGTTCAGGTCCAGCCTATGCACCAACACCATTGCGTAGGCCCAAAAAAGGATTACCCAAGGGATCTGGGTAGGTGAGACTTACAAAAACCCCTGAACGACAAAACTTAGTTGTCTCCTTCACCCAGGGTCCCAAAAATAATTATAAATAGAACTATTGGGATCCCCATTGGGATGATAGGAAGACTCAATGAACCCTTGAAGATCGTCTATCCTAATTGCTTTCTGTAGTCTTCCAAACCATCATGTTGTGACTTAAGCATCAAAATAAGAGAAAATTAAATGGGAAATGAGATTAGAGTTATTATTGTTCTTCAAACACAAAACACTTGTGGAAGTCACCAACCCTACCCCATGATCAATTGTAGGAAGTCCTCATCGCATGCTCGATAATTAAGTGACAGTCTTCCAAAGACACCTGATGAGACCCGGGGATCCTATATAAATGCCTCATACAAGTGATAGCACCAATGTTTTCCATATCCCAAGGACCTCTTAAGCTCTCCCAAGTATACCATATGTGTGACCTCTTCAACTCACCTCATCCTTACACATGTGAGATCTCTTCAACTTGACTAGGACTTACCTCCGTGATACCTCTTTAACTCACCCAGGTGTTACCTAAATTATCCACCATCATTCTTCCTAGTCCTTGCCTAAATGATCAATCCTTTGGCCCCCTTTTAAAGCCACCAATGGTGGGTAACCACATCATTTGTATACCTCATCTGAGAGGGACCATGATAAGGCCTACCCCAAAGCCTCTGACTATATATAATAATTGCGTAGATAACATTAGTGTATTCTCTCAATAACAGATTATCATGGTAAATTATGTCCTTAATTTCACAATCCTAATAGGTGGGATCCAGAAATTCTTTTTGATTATACATTCCCATGGTAACATGGACCCCAAAATGGAGTTGGTGGTAGGAACCTCCCCATTTCAAATAGTGAGGGGAACCACTTTTCTTTCCCATTGATGAGGTCTTGTTACTTATACTCCTGTAATATTCTTAAGGAATCAATAATTTGGAATCTATCATGGAGTAATCCCCTAGTTTTTTTTGTGGGATATATCCATACATGTGAAAAATTCCTAACCCCAATATTGAAAACAATAGAGGAGATGGACACAACAAACCCCTTTCTCTCTCAAATGTCATCAACCTTTTCCACCAGTGAAAGATGAAGATTATTTAGTTATCTAAAACAACCACTTCATGTCATATCTAACATCGAGAATGACTCATGTTCTCTTAAATGTCAGTGATGATCATTACATCTACATGATCAAATACATGTCTCCGTAGAGAATCCTTTTTAAAATTTTCCTATTACCTTCAAAAGGGGGATCTTATTATGTGTAAGTCCACAAAGTAATGTATCCATTTAAATGGTAAATATCCCCTAAAATAATGATTTTAAAGGGACTATATATGTGAATCCCCCAACAATATGATGTATGTAGGATTTGATTCCCATCCAAATGGCATACGTAGGAAGCCTTCTAGAGGTCTAAACCTAGAACCCAAAAATAACCCTAATCATATTTTATCAATTCTTATTGCAGGGTCACATCTAGAATGGGTGTCTATGTCTCATCCATGTCCTTTGGACTGCTTTAGAATAATTCCCACCACATCCTTGACTAGAAACCTTTCTCATAGATTTCTTTATCACATGATGTTAAACTGCATGGTTTGGTCCCCATCACTTGAACATAAAAGGTTTTATGTGTCCCATTATGTGGCACCTAACTATGTGGACTATGATTAATTTTACAATGATATATAAGAATCCTCTCTCAAGGACCTAATCCCATTATCAATATAACACTCATCTTCTTGGATGATGATAAATTCTTGAGCACCCTAATGGTTCCAGGCACATCAGAAGCATATGATCGGTCATTCCCAACAGAAAGTTTCTTGTCATGATCAATGATGAATCCACGATTTATATGAAAATGAACACTATAGTCAATAAAATTGAATCAAAGAAAATATAAAAGGGATAGAACATCAGATCCAATAACAGGATCATTAGATATTATTTATAATTATTTTAATCAGTTAATGAATTACGTTGAATGAATATTTTCTACGTTGATTAATCTGAAAATAGATATACATTATATGAACGTTTCATTGTAGGAATCAATATCATATTCCCTCTAGTGGTGATCCAAACATGTTCCACATATATCTAAACATCGCATTAGGAATCTCTGGGTGCCATCATTGGAGAACCTAACACTCGGGTTGTTCAATTTTGATTTCCACAATAATTGCTTCCAAATAATGCTCATTAATATCTAATGACATAAAAGTGGGAATTAGAGGAAGATCAAACTATATTCATGGGAGAGTTCTTGGATAGGGATCTCTCTATGGATTGAGGGTATTCTCCTTGGCTATCATTGTGCACAAGAAGAAGTTAAGTGGCCCTCATAGAAAAATAATATAATTGTGTTTAAATAACTCCATGGTTTAGTAATAAATATTCAAAAAAATTACGTTTAATATTTATTTAATCCTTTGTGGAACCCCAGGTCTACAATAGTAATAATATTATTATTGCCATGATATATTCTTAACATGGAAATTAATGTAAATATTATTTAATGAAATAATATTCAATATATATTATTTCACGCCTAACATAAAAAGATGGATTTCAATTCCTCCATAATATTCAATAGGCCTTGAATGACTATATATTTAATAAATAAATATCAAGGCATTATTTTCCAATAAATAAATATTTTATATCCAATAAATAGAAAATAAATATTTATTAAATATTTCAATCACATATTATTCTCTCGAATTTCTATTGAGAGAATATATGTGATCAAGAATACATTATTAATTATTAAACCACATGCAAGAATAATATTTATTCAACTTATAAATTAATAAATAATAATATTTTATTTATTTGAGAAACTAGATACACACAGTTTGTGATCCTCTAGAACTCTATCTCTATGGAATTAAGAGAATTAGAATAAAGTGAATGAATTGCATATAGAAACACATCAAGGAACCCATCGAGATAGAAGATAATATTGTAATGACATAATACCTCATATGGATTATTACTGTGTAATATAATCATTTTAATGTGATATCCCTAACAAAGAAGGATGCATGTTGGTTCCATCAACCAATGTGCTCAATGTCTCTTTCATTGACATTCAGAAAATAAAAATTACCCATAGAACAATATAGAAATGAATTTATTTATGCTATCTCATTTCCATAAAAAGGACTAAGATATCACCTTCTATTAATGATCTTACGTTACAAATTATTTGTTGCATTATTCTTCAATACAATATTACTTGTGACATATGCAACATATCCTACCTCATCGTGAACATATGTCGTCGTGAATTTATTCAATACATAAAATTATGAAACTTATAATATTAGTTAATAATAATATTAATTTCTAAGGATAAATATAACATATACATATATGAACATCCAAAGAAACATATGAATGTGGATTTCCTACTAGTGGCTCTCATTATCCTAATACACTACAATGCATATTACCAAGGGCATACACCATGAGAAGGTTCTTCAATGTCCTATGAGTCTCCACCTCTGATATCCTATATCATTTGTCTCCATAAAATGAAATCATATGGCTATAGAAAACATATTTAAGAATAGTTTCAAAGCACCTCTGGGTTCTTATCATAACAAGTAACTTCTATGACCTTTTAATGTGACAGCTATTGTTAAGATATTATCAAAATCTATATTACGTAGAAAAATTATCATGGTGTTATAATGATTTTGTTAACATTAAAAACTATGAATAAAAGTCATCATATAGTAAACAAAAGTTGTTTTTATGGAACCAACTCCTACATATTCCTTCGTTCACTAGAGTCAACTGCTAACAACCTTCATTCTACTAGCTCTCACATGATACTCATTCTTGTGCTATGATAGACCATTAGTAAAAGGGCCCACCATATTCTATTCCATGGGTACAATTTTTACTATAACTTTACTCAAATGATAAAAATTATTCATGGGGTAATACTTTCAAAGTATATTCATGGTCCATTGGTGTGACCTTGGCTCTTTTTCAAGAGGCACTGCTAAAGTGTTATCACAATACAATGTGATCGGGTCTTTAATACTAGCTACCACATCAATCTCTTAGAAAATTCTTTGTATCCAAATGACTTAATTGGATAAATAATATGCTACTATATACATAGACTCCACTATGGAGTCAGCGGTAAGTAGCTAGTTTGAACTCTTTCAGCCAAGAACTCCTCCATTGAGATAAAAATCATATCCTAACTCTGAATTCAAATAAATCAAATCTATTTGAAATCTAGCATCAGTATAACCCCTAATGACCAGCTCCTCATTTCCTCCATAATCCAGGAACATGTCTTTAGTTCTTATGAGATACATGAGGATATCCATAATAGCATACCAATGTTGTTCTCCTTGACCTTCTTGATATCATCATACCTTTATAAATGCATAGGAAACATCTAGCCTAGTACATAACATGGAATAAATTGTTTATCTTATCACTAAAGTGTATGTGATCTTACTCATTATCAATTTCTTCTATTGTGATAGAGATCACATATTATTAGAATGATGTAAATCATGTGACACTAGAACCAATTCCCTCTTGGATTGTTTCATACTAAATATCATTAGTATCTGGTCAATATATGTACATTGATTTAGTCTAAATAGCCTCCTGTATCTATCATGAATGATAATTAATTTTTTAATATAGGCTATTTTACATAAGTCCATCATAAGGAAACACTTGTTTAATCATTACCTAAATGACTGTAATACTTGTATGTCATTTATAATAAGTATAATTTCATCAATATATACTGTTTGTATAATAACCACATTCCAAATAAACCCCTTGTAAACACATGGATCACAAACATTCTTATTGAAATAAAATTAATTTATAACTTCATTGAATAAAATGGTCCATAACCAAGATGATTTCTTCAATCCATAAATGGATCTCTGTAACTTGGTAATACTTTTGGAAGCACCAAGAGTCACAAATCCTTCATGTTTTTTCACATTTATATATATATCTTTATTAATATTACGATTACATAAATAGTTTTTGTAATCCATCTCCAAAATTTCATAGCCACGGTATGATTCTATTGGAATTATAATTCTGATGGAATTAAACATGGAAACTTGTAAAAAAGTTTCATCATGGTTAATTTCTCGATGATTTTTAAACCCTTTAGCAATTAGCCTTGATTTATATGTATTTATTTTACTATCTATGACCATTTTAATCTTGAATACCCATTTTCACCCAATAGGGTTTACATCAACTAGGGCATCTACGAAAATCCAAACATGGTTCTAATACAAGGAATCCATTTCAGAATACATAGATTATTTCAATCTCGAAAATTATGTGCTCTCTACTACCTCTTTTTAGGATAGAATTTCGTCATTGTCGACCAATAATGAGCTGTCATATTTAGTGACTAGAAAACCATAACTCTCTGGTTCTCGTACCTCTCTTATACTCCTACGCAGTACTTGTGTTTTAGGAACTACTTCTTCTACAAAAACCTATGAAATTCATTACTATACCAAATATTGTATATCTTGATCATAAACATCATAAATTTCAATCTTACTATAACTACTCTTTTTTATAATATGCTCCCTCTTAAGAAATATGTCTTATCTGGTGAAAATTACATTCTTATATGACAGGTTGTTTATGTAATATCCCACTATTTCTTAGGATACCCTATAAAGATAAACATAATGCCCTGGGGTGCTTGTTTGTTTCCTGATAAGGACATGACATATTCCTCCCAATATAATACATGTGTATGCAACAAAATGGGTTTCTTTCCATTCTTTAAAACAAAGGGAATTCTATTTTCCACTTTAGTTGGTACTCAGTTTACTGTGTATACCACAATTTGTAATTCATATCCCCAAAAGGGATAATGAAATATTTTCATGACTCATCATCAACTATGTATTTTCTAATAAGGTACTCATCCTCCTTTAACAAGCACCATTCCACTATGTTGTGTATGGAGGAGTGAGTTGAGAAAGAATCTCATAATTGCGTAGAAAGATGATAACATCTTGGTAATGTTATTCACCACCTCAATCTGATTGAAGCTTATTTATCTTCATTACAAATTTATTCTATACTTCATTCTTTAATTCCTTGAATTAATCAAAGGACTTAGACTTATACCTCATTATATAGAAATAACCATATGTACTCAATTCATCATTACAATTTATTAATCAAGAATAACCACCTCTATCCTATACATGAAATTGTCAACACATATTATTGTGTACCAATCATATAGTCTCTGTGGACCTTTGAACCTATCCAATGAATGGTGATTTTTCCATTTTTCCATGAAAACATTCATGGTATTTTTCTAGTAGTTTTATATGATAAGATTATAATTTACCATATTGACATAGCTTTTTCAAACTACTCTAATTTACATGATCAAGATATTTATTCCATAATTGGATGTTATATGAGCCGTGTGCACTTGAATTTTTAATCTATTTACAATATTTTATTTTCATAATTTAATACATAAATACCATTACTTGAAGGCTTCATAGCATAACATATGTTGTTTTTATAAAATAAAAAAAATTTATTTCAAAACATGAGAATAAAACCATATGAATCTTGGAATGATACATAAATTTTATTCATGGTAACATTTGGTATATAATAACAATGTTTTAAGATTTAAATCATTCCCAAAGTTAATAAAATGTGGAAGTCACAAATGTTTATTGCAGCTAGCCTCACACCATTAGTATCTCATAGATCCACCTCTCCTAGAAAAATCATTTGAAATATACATGGTTCCTACATTTGGATATATATGTGATCACCACAGATTGTATCTAACACCAAATATATAGATATTGAAACATTCACTACGAGAAATTTGGGTAATAGCCACGATTCTAAACCGTGGTTATACGCCCCTAAACCGTGGATATTGGTTATAGCCACCGTTTCATAAACCGTTGCAGGTATCGGCGTGGCTAAAGGGCCAGCTCGATAGATGCCAATAAAAGCCATTGTCACCATGGCTAAATCCCTATAGCCACATTTTGGAACCGTAGCTATAGGGCATTCCACTGCATAAAAAAACCAGCACTATTTACCGTGCTGGCTGTTGGGAGGACTGCCCCAAAACCCCCACCCCCTGCTCCTGCACACCTCCCTCGTCCCACCCCCCTGCACCGCTTCAGTGCTTGTCAGTGTCGTTCGGTCAGCTCCGCTAAAGTGGTCATCATTGCTACAGTACCAAAAAAATTTGGACCGCCGGCATTCGGCCCCCGGACCCCCGGAGTCGGGGTACATTTCCCCCTACAACCCTCTACAAGCTAACCGCGGAGCTCGACCAGCGACAGTTGCATGCCACAAGGATTCAGCCCAACTGGATCGGGCAACACCACCCTATTTGTCTACTCTGAAAAAAATCGGACGGCATCAAAGAGATTAGAATGGATCCTTGGGTAACAATCAAGAATGTAGGTGTTTGGGTCAGCCAAAATAGACTGTAATTTGGTTATATCAAGGCCTCAAACAAAATTTTGATCAGCCATAAAGGATCCATATTCATGGATTATGTTAGGCCTAGTATGCCGATGTCTCTCTTTAATGAATGCATGAAAAATTGTAGAGTTTTTCCCTCTCCAGAATCCATTTAATTGTATCCCATTCCTGAGAAAGAAATTCCTTTTACAGAAGGCAGACCACAAAATCATTATTCATTTAGTTCAAATGACTAAACTGTTCATTATCATAGTAGGACAACAGTTGTGTTTCTAAAAAGATAACATCTGCACAAAAGTTATCCCTGTCTTGACATCACAGAAGTAGGTTATTTAACCATGATTTAAGATCATGTTGAAGTCCCCTCACCCTATTATGAAGACCAATCCATAGGTTATCATGAACTAGCATGGACTAGGACTCAGAAACTGTGTTGAGAAAACATGGGTCAGATATCTATATGTGAGAAATGGTGAAGCGATCACCTCTATTATCGGCCTAACAAAGGGTCACAAGAATCAGTGAATGGTCTGAAAGATCACAAGAAAGGTGAAAAAATTTACACTTATTATGAAATAAATGGAATTAAATTTGTATGGTCCCATTTTTTCATCCACATGGAGGATAGAGTTGAAGTCACCAATTATAGTCCATGGATCTATGATAATGCTGCACAGATTCTTGATTTTTATCCATAGATCTATCCTGACCATATAGCTATTAAAAGCATATATAATTGAGCAGAACATTTTTTGGACAGATATATCAAAACTACATGTGATTATTTATCCATCTTTGTGGATAATGACAGGGTTTTCCACCCTTCTATGAACCAAAATCCAGATTAATTCAAAGATGGATTCAGACGGAATAGGTCACAGTCTGGAGTATCTCTTGTTATTAAAAAGTGTAGTTCGATCTGATGAAATAATCATTGGCTCGGAAATACAAATATTATTAGGTTTTTACATACCTATAAGGAGGATGAGGTATCCTTCCCTCCCAGGGTTGAATATTCACTAGAAATTCCAATAGTGTATCCTCATTTTGGTTTCGGTTGGGGTTGATTCCTCCTTTGCCTTTCCTATCTATTTTCCTTTGTGATTTTCTGACAACAGTGCCTGCCTTTGCAGGATTTGCAACAGTTTTAGACTCTTTGGGATCATCAGTATATTGAGTTTGTGCTGAGGTAATGTTACTATTTATCAGAGGTTTTTCCATAGGGGAGTCCTCATTGGGAATGTCAATTCTTCTCTAGACCTGAATATTGGCCAGACCCTCCTTTTCATCCAACATGTGTTGGGTTGGTTCACAATTTTTGGCATCCTCATACATTGGGATTTGAATGGGGATATCTTCAATGATATATTAATTTATGGCACGTGAATGAGTAACTGTTTTATCCTTATGATTTTCTAGGTTGTGGTGATTCATTCCTGCAGTACCTGAGGGTTCATCCACATGAATTACTGCATCAATGTCTGAGGAGTCAAGAGCTATCTTAAACTACTCGGGTTAAATAGAAATAACAGTACAAACAAAATCTGATGAGATGTCCAAGAAGCAGGATTTAGGTTCACACTACATGTTAATTTCAAGTGTATAGATATTTACTGCATTTTAATTCTCCTCCTCCTTCTCCTCTACTAGAGTGGCCCATGAAGAACTCATGGGAACATATTTGTTATCCACGGATCATTTCAGAGGATCGAAAACATCATATTTCATATAACTCATCTGATTAGTATTTTTTCCTTTGGATGTTTCCTTCTAAGAGATGGTGTTAGAAACTGACTTTAACATCTTATTAACCACTCGACAGTTTTTAATAGCATGACCGACCATCTTGAATTGCTCACAAAAGGGAGGAAGATTCTCAAACTCAGAGTTGATCTCTATTTGATGCTCATCTAAATCCAGGGATATGCCTGTTGGAGGAGGTAATTCTTTATTGACCTCAATTATCACTCTAGAATAAAGACCAAGATCTTCACTGATAGTGTGCAGATCAATCATAAGAGGTGTGATGTTGCCAGATGCTAGATAATTTAGTTTTTTGGGGTGCTTGTAAATCAAAAAAGTCCTTGTATCCTGGTCTAAACCTGGGAAAGAGATCACTTTTACATAATAGGATTGAAGTTAGCATCCCAATCCAAAATCCTAGGGAACCCTGGTTTGAGGTTAAGATTACCAGCCTGCCAGATCATCTCAAGGTCTTATTGTTTCTCCAATATGACATGGAAGTAGCGCTTTTTCACTGAAGATCCCCCGACACCCCGAAAATCACTTGGACACCGAACCTGCACCCTTCACTGCAGAACCCCCCAGACAACCCTTATACACCTCCCCTAGACAGCCCCTCCTGGACAACTAACCTAAACTCTCCCCCTGCCCTGCAGACCCCCCCGGGAAACCCTTATACACCCCCCTAGACAACCCCTCCTGGATACCCCACCTGCACCATCCCCTCTGCCCTGCAGACCCCCCGACACCCCCCAGACATCCCATGGACACCCAACCTGGACAACCCCTTCTAGAAAATTTTATAGCCATCAGTACCTTCAATTCATTATGAAATTATTCTAAATGAAAAATTCAATGAAACATTTCCAAAAATAGTCTTTGTCTGGATTAGTATGAATAATAGACTTGCACCACCTATAACTCGGACCCTCTAGTGAGATGGTTACAAAAATAACATTAAGAGACTCATAAATATAAAGCTAGATAAAAATATCCTCAACCATCAGTTCCAAAACCAATTCATCCTATGAATATTGTTACCCAAGAATTATTGCGAGGCTACCATCATGATTCTGGGGGGCTGTTGTGGGATTAAATGACGATGGAAGGGGGATGGTGTGGACTGAATGTGGCTGGATCAGGGCCAAATCACATCATAAATGCGGCGTGACCGCGGCGGTATTGCGGTGTGACCGCGGTGTGACCGCAGCGTGACTGCGGCATGTTGGCTCAGTCCAGCGACATCCGTGGGGCAGCATCTTCCAACCAGGAGCGAAGGGAGTGGGAGGAGGCACGAATGCTGGTGGAAGGGGGCTGGTTGCAAGTGCTGGGGGGATGGTTCAGGCTGATTCAAGGTGGTAGGGGGGTAGATGCGGGCTGGAATGCTGGTGGCAGCAGGCTGAAATGAAGGTGGAAGGGGCTGGTGTGGGCTAGATGTGGCAGGAGCAGGGTCAAATCACCGGATTAACGTGGTGTGATCACTGCGTGACTACGGCGTGGCCGCGGTGTGACCGCGGCAGGTTGGCCCGGTCCAGTGACATCCACTGGGCAGTATCTTCTGGCCAGGAAAAATGGGAGCTGGAGGAGGCTGGAATATTGGTGGAAGGGGGTTGGTTGCAGGTGTTGGGGAGATGGTGCGGGAAGAATCGAAGGTGGTAGGGGGGGCTATTGCGATCTGGAATGTTGGTGGAAGTGGGATGAAATGAAGGTGGAAGGGGGCTGGTGTGGGCTGGATGTGCCCGGAGTAGGTCCAAATCACGGCATGACCACGGTGTGACCGCGGCGTGACCTCGACGTGTTGGCCCGGTCCAGCAACATCTGCAGGGAAGAATCATCCGGCCAGGAGCGAAGGGAGCGGGAGGAGGCTGGAATGCAGGTGGAAGGGGGATGGATGCAGGTGTTGGGGAGATGGTGCGGGCGAATTTGAAGGCAGAAGGGGGGCTGTTGCGGGTTGGAATGCTGGTGGCAGTGGGATGAAATTAAGGTGGAAGGGGGATGGTGTGGGCTTGATGTGGTCATAGTAGGGCCAAATCACAGCATGACCGCGTCATGACCGCGTCACCCCTCCACCCTCCCCCTACCCCCTACCCCCTGCCCCCTGCCCCTACCCCCCTTCCGCCTACCCCCTGCAACATGCCCCCCTACCCCCTACAACCTTCCCCCTGCCCCTTCCCCCCTCCAACCTGCCCCCTGCCCATTGCACCCCTTCCCCCTTCCCCCTGACCCCTGACGCCTAACCCCCTTCCCCATTCCCCCCTCCAACCTTCCCCCTACCCCCTGCCCGTGCCCCCTACGCCCCTCCAACATGCCCCCCCTGCACCCCTCCACTCTCCACCCTGCTCAATGCCTGTTTCCCCCTTCACCCTCCCCCCTAACCCCTTCCCCCTGCCCCCCTGCCCCTACCCCCCACCCTACCCCCCTGCACCCTTCCACCCTGCACCCTGCCCCCTACCCCATGCCCCCTCCACCCAGCCCCCCTAGCCTGTAGAGCACCCCATGCACCCCCCTGCACCCCACCCCTTGCCCTCCTCCACCATCCCACCTTCCCACTACCCCCGCCCCCTGCCCCCCTCCACCCTTCTCCCCTTCCCCCCTCCACCCTGCCCCCGGCCCCCTTCCCCCCTCCACCCAGCACCCTAGCCTATACATCCCACCATGCCCCCCTCCATCCATTCCAGTTTCTAAATAATGTTTTTTATTATGTTCATGTGTTATATGAACATAATTTTCCTATGATAATAAACATTTAGATCCTTGAATGTATTATTATGTCAAAGGACTCTTGGTATCCAGTGACTCACTAGCTAGAGAAGCGTAAAACACATGTTCCCCATCAAGATGAGTGCTATATTAAGCCGTGAATTTACCTTTGGATCGAGACTCTAGCAGTTCACTATGGAATTGCCTCTGTTTCCTAGACAGTGTATTGTTTAACTTTGAACTGTTTTTCAGCAGAGAACCAGATAAACTCTGGATGTTTCTTAGACAGTTCAAGCTCAACAAACAAAAAATAATGAATGAGGTGTTTCCCTTTAATCATCTTCTGATCAACCTAAAATATTTCCAAGAATGTTGCTGAAAATAGTAAGAAAAGAAGAATTTTAATAAGTCAGATGCAGTATGATAATCTAAATCCATTGGGATGAAAACTGAGAGTCTCTCCTAGAGTGAACTATTAGGTTCCACTGGTATAGGAAACATGGTTAATAGTTGAATGAACATTAATATTTGGACAAAGACAAATCCAGATCCACCACATCATGCAACATGAGAAAGAATCAATGAGAACTCAGATCATTACACCAATGGTGGATCAATTAATCTATTAGGGAAGTAAATAATTAGAAAATTTGAGGGACTAATGTTCGACTGCTGGAAATTTTTTGAAAAATACTGCAACATTCTGGTTAACCAGAATACTAGTGATCGATCTTGAAAGAAGTGATTTCAAAATTGATGCATGTCGAACCCCAGGAAAAAAGACATGGATGCAAATTTGACTTCATGGTACCAAATAATAGATAAGGTCAAGGATGGGACTCTTTGAAGGGAAGGATTAGGCCTGTAGGCAGCTCCAAACCCCTGAAACCTCAAGTCACCAGTGATGCTTATTAATGTTTCTCATGGATGAGAAGTCGTATAGTGGATAGTTTGTAATGACTATGGATTTTCATTGGGTTAATTGAAATTTTATGTTTTACGTTGATAGATTTAGAAAAAGGGGGGAATAATTATGTGGTGTTCCTAAAAAGCAGTAGATGGGGCCACCAGTTAGCTATTATAAAGCACCATGAACATATTAATAGTGATAGTGGTGGAGAGTTGGCTCTAGAATAACAAGAGGATGGTTGATGGTTGGAACCAAAACATTTGTGGCCATTGGTCGGTTGGTGGTTTTCCACTGGGTAATCAGTGCCTTCATTGACCTTGTTTTCCATAAGGGAAATTTATGCCATTTTTAACATGGATTTAGGAGGTGGATTAGAATGGAATTGGAGTATTCGTTCCACTTAGTTTCAAATTGGATTATTACCATGCATTTGTTAGGGATTTTGGTTCTATACTGAACCACACTTATGTAACAGTGGTTTTTTTAAATTCTTGTTATGCATCTCAATATTAAGAAAATTCATAGTAATTGCATTATATATATGATATGTTTAGGTGTAGCTTTGATTGGAGACTTAGTGATTTGATTTCTAAATAAAGTGAGATAAAATGAATTTGGTGGTTCTTTCCTATTATATCATGTCACATACCTATTATCAGCCAATAGTGGGCTACAAGTTAGCACTCCCTCAAAAGTACCAGTCAAATCATGATGTACTTCAAGTGTCATTGATGCACTAATAATCTCTTAACACAACACATGTTTTAGTCCTGATGATGATTAGTGGGATTTAGATGTTTCATTAGAGGAGTATCCCATTCATATTGTTGATTGGAGTGTGAATACACTCCAATTTAATTCATTTCCCCTGGTATAGGTTCTATAACAATATAGTCGAGTACAAGAAGGGACCTAGGAAAGGGAAGATGATATATGAGTTTTGCAGATAGAAATATTCACTAACAATGCCTTTTTACCTTCATAAGATCAACTCGAGGATGCGTTTCATTGATGGGAGGTTGTAATTACCCACCTTTTCGAGTGGAAGAGGGCTGACATGAGTGTTTTGCAGGAGGATGGGGGTGGTGGCTGGTGTGGTGGATGGTACAGGCTAAATTGCAGGTAGCTGGGGGCTGGTGCGGGCTCGAATGCAAGTGGAAGGGGGTTGGAATGCTGGTGGAAGGGGGATGGTTGCAGGTGATGGGTCGATGGTGTGGTCTTGGTGTGGCTGGAAAAGGGCCAAACCCCGGCATGACCGTGGCGTGACTGGGGCGTAACTACAGCTTGACCACGACGTGACCGCGGTGGGACCGCGACATGTTGTCCCGGTCCAACGACATCCACGGGGCAGCATCTTCCGGATGCAGGTGGAAGGGAGATGGAATGCTGGTGGAAGGGGGCTGGTTGCAGGTGCTGGGGGGTGGTGCGGGCTGATTCGAATGTAGCAGGGGGGCTGTTGCGGGTTGGAATGCTGGTGGTAGTGAGCTTAAATGAAGGTGGAAGGGGGATGGTGTGGGCTGGATGTGACTGGAGTAGGGCCAAATCACGGCATTACCACGGCGTGACCACGGCGTGGCCGCGACTTGATCCTCCTTGATAATTTTATCGGGGATACTCAGTGAGTCTACCCTTAGTACCAAGTCCTGGGATTCCACATTCTTACTAGTGTTGAAACTCATTGTTTCCTTTACTTTATGTATTGAAGCAACCGATGCATCGGTGCCTAGCACAAATTTCTATTGTATAGGAACAAGAAAAATTTATTTAGCAGCCAACTTGATGTTACTAATAACCTTATCTCTAGTTTTTTTAGTGTCCACCAGATATCTTTCCTTGTTGTAAAAAATAGTTATGAATCTTAGATAGAGAATAAATTGCCTCCCACTGGTTTCATCTCTAACTGAGGGTACCACCTAACCGTACTAAAACCATGTACAAGCCATTCCATCCAAATCATGTTATTCACTTAGTGGTGACTTGGTCATTATGGGAAATTCCATCTTAAAAGTATATCGGCACATAAAGGGTGTCTTGGTTCAAACAATCGTTTTAATAAAAAGAGGGAAACCCCCTACATGGATATAAAAAGTGTGAAATATGATGTGTGCTTTATGACTAACAATGACATCAAGTATAAGGAAACCATCAATGCAATAATGAGAAGCAAGGTATACCACATTGAGTTTTCACAGACAGTGCACCTCCGTTGGAGGGGTTTTATTACCAAACTATGCCTTATTTATCAAACCAAACAATTACCTTAACTGAAACTTATTCAAGATTTCCAATTTAATATGAACATCAATAATTAAGAAGGCATCTATATGCAATTTAAACATTCTTGAATTAAAGAGGCTCGGAGAGGGACCCTACCTCATCTTCAAGGCGCGTTTTGTTTTGACGACGAAAACACAAATCTTCCTTTTTTCTTCTTGCACGCATATGCATGTTCACACATATATATTCACACCTATCCCCTATGTACATATTTTCATGGCCAAATACGCACAACGGGTTCCCTAAATATATGTTTATACTTTCATATACCCCTTTACACTTACACATGTATGCATTTTTAATATCCATATATAAGCACACATAGCCCTAATATATATATTCATACTGCCATTAGTGATTATATATAAAGGGGGAAATTATATATGTATATTCCTACCTATGAATACACATGTAATCCTTCGTCAACGATGACTCGAATCCACCTAAACGAAATCTAAAACCCACTTCAAAAATATAAGCAACCCAAAATTCACAAAAGCCCTAATTAAAATTGGGCCAAAGAATAGATACAGAATAAACCTTACTCAAATCCGATGTTGAACTCATTGTCATCGATGGTGGTGGATAGAACCGGCCTCGTCATAAGGAACCACCTATAAGAAAATTGTGGGGAAAAATGATATATAACGACTTCTTATATATATCAGATCAGTGTGTCAACTGTACATGATAAATGATACAGTAATCCATAACCAGAAATGAACAAATAATATTCAGATTGATATGTACATCCCAATACTAAATAACATGATTATTAATAAACCTCTTTATTTTTCAAACATAACCATCAATTACTTATTCAAAAAGAAAAAATCACCAAAATATGGGAATAAAGTAAACTTCCATCAGCACTTAAATGCGAAAAATAGATATTTAAAATTTTACTTAAGATAGGGAACTTGAATAGTGTTGTTAAGGGGGTTCCACAAGGTTCTTATGTCTTGATATTTATTTCAGGAATACAAAAAAGTATATTAGAAAGTATTGTCATGCATGTTTATTTCACATGTCAAAGACTGATAATGATCATTAACAATATGAATTTTATCTATAGAGATATGTACAAAGACCCAAAAAGAATCACGATTGTTATTATTGGAAGTTGCTCCTATAAAAGTATAACTATATTTTTCAGGACTATTAAATCCAGAAGTTATAGTGACTTTAGGTTCAGAGATAGAAAAAAGCATCGGTTTATGAGTAAAACAAGAATTGTTTAAAATTATGATGCTGTCAGGGTTAGAAATACCCTGACAGTTCAAATATAAAATATTCATTTATACATACGTTTGGGGATAGGCCCCTTGTTTTTGTTACCTCTAGAATTCGTTCTGCGGTTGGATTTTCTTAATTGCTTGGTACAATGCTCTTTAGGTGTCGCTGCATTTTTTCCCTGCAAAGTCATTGAAGGGTTATGAGGGATATAAATATATTTCATATCTGTTAAGACCCCTTCTTGGTGCATTTTTTTGTTCTCAGTTGCCTTCTATACCACTATACATTATGTTTCTGGTTTTATGTGATCAGATTCCCCAGATTGGTCACCCAGTTTCTGAGTGGTGATTTCAGCCATAGTAGGGGTTGCTGGTTGTGTCTGTTGTATTTCCATACCTTCGTCATCATCTTTCATGTGTTGTGATTTGCTAATATCATCCATCTTCATTTTGCAAACTAGATTCTAAACTGCTGCTTTGTCCAGCATCTCATCACTGTGTAAAGGTGAGGAGAGTTGATTTTGTTTTGCACTGTCAGTAGTCACAGCAAAGGTGTCCTACAGACCCCCCTACAGACCACCCCCTACCATGCAGACCTCCCCACTCCACCCTGCCCATCCCCCTACCCTGCAGACCTCCCCCTCCCCCTCCCCCTGCCCCCTTCCCCCCTCCACCCTCCACCCTGCCCCCTTCCCCCCTCCACCCACACCTTGCCCCTTCCCCTGCCACCTGACCCCTACCCCCTGCTCTGCAGACCTGCCCCCGGCCCCTTTCCCCCCTCCAACCTCCCCCCTACCCCCTTCCCTACAGACCTACCCCCTACCCCCTGCCCTGCTGACCTGCCCCCAACCCCTTCCCCCTTCCCCCTGCCCCCTGCACCCTGCCCCCCTTCTCGGCAGAACTGCCACTGCCCATGCCCCCCTCCACCCTCCCCTATTCCCCCGACCCTGGAGACCTACACCCTGCACCCTGCCCCCTCCCCCTGCCCCTTCCACCCACACCATGCCCCCTGCCCCCTGCCCACTGCCCCCATGCCCTGCAGACCTGCCCCCTGCCCCTGGCCCCTCCACCACCCCCTACCCCTCCCCCCTAACCCCCTACCTTGCAGACCTACCCCCTACCCTCTTCCATGCTGAACTGCCCCTGCCCCAAGCCCCCTTCCACCCTCCCCCTTCCCTAGGCCCAGCCCCCTACCCCCTGCCCTCTGCCCCATGCCCCATGCCCGGGTTGAGAAAAAGTACTCATCCTGAATATTGTATCCAAGTCCAAAAAAGGAACCTCCTTATTCCTTATTCTTATTGATTAATTATTATAAATTTAAAGGTAATTAATGTATAGGTTTTTTGGGATATAGACACTATATAAAAAATAAGATGATTATTTTTTAGGGACTGCAATTGAAAATAAGATATCATGATAAAGGAAAAGAGAACATCCCTTCTAAGGGATGTAAACTAATAAGGAATGTAATATAATACTACCTAAAACCATTGAATAGTTACCAAAAAAATTGTATGATACATGAAATCAAGCACAACAACCTGTATTCAAGAGGCAACCAACTAGAAAATATGGTTTTATAGGAGTCCTTACGGTGACTATAACCCTAAAAACTGAGTGAAAAATAGACGTAGATAAATGAAAACACATATATCACATAACATCATAGGATATCTTCCATAAAAATTATCATCAAAAATCATAATTCATGAAATATTAAAAATAATGGAATGAGGTAGTCAAAGGAAAAAATTCCACTATACACATGCAAAAGGTAAGAAAGAGTACAAAATGGATAAAAAACTACATGACTCAAAAAAGTGACTGGATCTCTATTCTGATACCAATTCCTTAGCTCCATCCTAAATAATATCCTACACCAGTCATCAAGTTATCTCCCATATCACTATATGAAATGATGAAATCCACTATGGTACCAAATGATTAACCAAGTAGAGTGTGTTTACAACATAGTAGTCCACCACAAATGGCATTCCAATAAAATCTAGGATGAAACAATAAGTTCATATAATGGTTGAATATATAAGTTATTATCATAACTAGAACAATAAATAACTAAAATAAAACTGATCATGGGCTCCATGGTGATACTTTAGGCTAGACCCACCTACTATAGACAATGTTGGTTGGCTCTAAGTGTATTTTAGAGTCCAATACATCCTAATAGACTCCCAATGGTAATATACGTGTCTTTAGTCCAAACTAACACTTATTGGTAATATACCCATCCTCGAGGCCCTGTGTCCACATGGGGGATGTGTTCACTCGGAATTTAATAGTATATCTATGTGCCCACCCAAGGTCCATGTTCAGCTTAGGTTTAATAATAAATACCATAAATTCCAATATTCAATAAGATTTAATAAGTTTATTTTCTATCCAAATAACCATTTTTAAACTCAATTAACCTTTAAAACACATTATTAATAGTAAAAAAATACAAATCTACTTACTATGCTTTACCGTCCAAAAGTCCGAACACAAACCTATCCAAAATTTCCAATTCCAAAGTTATATTTAATGGAATAGTCAAAGTATATGGTTCCCATTACCCTAACCATTCATCCATAGTAAGAAAATTATTTTCAATTGATTTATAACATCACATAAACTTAGTTCAAAGCATATAATGATAATTAAGGATTCAAATTGAAACCAACTAATGTGGCCTCATAAGTACTTAATGAAAACTAATTTTACTGTGGGAAACACATTGGGACCAACTACCTCATGTATGATAAGGAATAAATTACAAATACATGCCTCTGATTTGGATAAGAATAGAATATATAGAAGTAGTAGATAAGTTACTTGAAAACTAGAAAAACTGGGTAAATCTTATAAAACACACCCCTCAAAAAACCAAGATAAAAGAAAAGTGGAGTCATACATTTACCAGAATAAAAAATTCCTATAGATGAAAATTCAATACACTATGGATCTATAGATCTTATCTATGGAAGTAGAGGTAGCAGAGGGATAGTATAATGAAGGTGTTGTTGTGTAATTTTGGGAGAAAAATTATGTGAGGGGTATTAAATAATGAAATGGAAAAAATGGAAAAAATACCAATTATAAAACCAAAAAATACTGAATTCATGGATAGTGTCTCTCATCTTCTTGTTGAAGGGAATCCATTATCTAAATATAGCTACTAGAATTCCACCACAAAATTGGTGGTTTACAAACTGTTAGTCGATGACACTACAACCTCTTAGCTATATGACATGTCTTCCTCTCATGCACCCTAGAGACTCTCGAGACTCTGGAGACCCTCTAAACCCCCATATGCATTCATAAACGAGGAAATTCATTGAGGCTAAAAAAAATAAAAAATTAAAATACAATACCTAGGAGAGGAGGGCGCCGCGGTGACACGTTATCAAAGAGGAGGGTGGCGCGGTGAGAGAGGTCTCCAGGGAGGAGGTTGCCACTATGAGAGAGGTCATCGGGAGGAGGGCACTGCGGTGAGAGAGATCATTGAAGAGGAGGGTGTCGAGGTGATGAGAGGACACAGAGGAGATGTCGGGAAGGAGGAGTCGTTGGGGAGGATGGTGCCGTGGGGAGGAGAAAACATCGGGGAGGAGAAGTCATCCAGGGAGTAGGGTGTTGCGGTCATGGGAGGTTGGGAGGAGGGCGACACGGTCAGGAGAGGTTAGGGAGGAGAACTCTCCGGGAGGTGAAGGGAGTAGAAGAAGTTGGAGGAGCACGAGAGGCGAATTGGGGACCCTGATACCAAATAGGAATACATCGTATTTCCACGGTTATTAAATTAAACTATGGAAATTATGAAGATATAGCCACCGAGCAATAAAACCAATGCTATAGGTCTGTGGATATAGCTTCACATTCTATTAGTGATTACACTGGATAATGAATGCACTTTTAACATCCCCCTTGATTTTGGGGGTATTTTTACATCCAGTGGCCATGATTTCCCATGTAAAACATATTTCCTCCTTTTCCTTGCCCTGCCTTTGGATATTTAGACTTTTTATGTGTCTTAACTCCCTTCGCATTGTTCTTCCTTTTCTTATTCATTCTAATGACTATGTATTTATCATGACCCGCATCCTTAACCACTTAGTGAATCATAGTAATATGTATTGAAATAATCATATCATTTTTCCTCATATTATATTTAATAGTAAAAGTGGATAAGGTCTTGGGAAGTGATGAAAGTATAAAATATATGCGAAACTCATCTAGGATTTATTCCGTAATATATCTATGTAGCCAATGTAGCCAATAAGCATGGATATATGTTGATGGGATGGCGTAGAGTCACAAAAAATATTTTAAAAAAATCATTTAGTATCTTGTATTGCTGTTGTATAGCCTTCTCCTGATAGAGATCATGGAGGTGAGACATCATGAAATACACATCTTGTGTAGTCATCTTCAAAATCTCATTGGTTTTGGATGATATCATGAAACAATAATCATTTTTAGCATCATTGATTTATTTAGGATATATCATTTCCAAAAAATGGTCTAAGTTATTAACTTCAGTTAATGAAAATAATAGATAAATATTTTCTTTACTTATTCATTAATGAAATATTACTCGTGACTTTCCCAACATGTCCTATCTCACCGTGTACAGATGTTTTCACGGCTTAAGATAATATATCAAACTATGCAACTTATAATATTCCTTAATAATAATCTTAATGTCTATGTATTAACACACTTGTCCTCAGATAGGAACATCTAACAACACATATGAATGTTGATTTTCTTCTGGTGGGTCTTGTTCCCATAATAGATTACACTAGATATTACCATGGGTGTACACTATGAGAAGGTGCATAAAATTATTGTAACCCTCCACCCATAATATGCTCTATCATTTTTTCCCTAAAATGATATCATTTTCCTATATAACATATATTTAAGAATAGTGTCATAGATTTTTTAGGTACTCATTATAACGATAAACTACTATGACCATTTAGTGTGACAACTACTCTTAAGTCATTATCACATACTAGGTTATGTAGAAGGAAAATAATTATGTGATAAGAAGTTTATTAATATTCAAAATGATTATTACAGGTCATCATAAATTACATAGAAGTAGGTTCTAGGGAACCAAATCCAACACATTGTGTGTCTTAAAACCAACATCATAAAATTAAATGACCATATAATCTGTAATCCATAAATACAATAGCGCACCACTGATTGGGTAAGTTAGATATATACAAATGAATCTATAAATTAAGAACCTTGGATACATAAAGATGATTCTAAATCAAATACCTGCTAATGATCGATTGATAATACAATGGCGACACATGATATATTTTGGATTTAATAAAGGATTCACGAATATGTCTTAAATCTATAATGGATACCTGAAGTAGGAAAAAGTTCCACTAAAATGGGTTTTATGATCAATACCACCTATAATCAGGACCAATGTGTGTCCCTAAGAGTCATTAGAAATATTCCCCAATTACCACATGCCATTAGAAAGAAGGATCGTAAAACATCTCGAATAAGGGAACCATTGGGTGTTTTTAGTTCCATGAACACAAACAAATTGAAAAACAAAAAAAAACATTTAAATATGTGTATAAAGAGAATTTTCATTCCAACACCACCATAAAATTCCATTCAAACCCCACATGTTTTTTTGGAGTGAAATAATAAACTATGTCTCAATGGAGAGGAAATTGAGATGACATATCTAAACTCACGCTTCTACATTATTGTACTTGATTTAACCTCCAGTATGATAGTTTTAATTTGATATTAATTTATTATATAAACATATTCATATTTATAAAAATATATGTGATAAAATTATAATTTTTGATCATCGTTTCCGTGATGACCTATCATTATTATTATTATTTTAGGTGTTAACTGCTTAGTTTTCTAGTGTTTGTATCATCATGAACATTCTTATCCTTGTGCATAGGTTATAATTTCATCACATATTTAATTATATTAATTTTATAAAGATCATATTTATTCATTAGATACATTTTTATAATCATTCTGTGAAGGTGGATATGGAAAAATGAATCACATCACCTCATGGAGACGGTATGCCATATGTACGAACGAGAGAAGTTATCATATTTTTAATCAGTGAGAAGGTAATGAAGTAGATTATATATTAAATTTTTAGAATTTATATTATTTCATATTTATCATAAATATTTATTAGTTTAATAATTGTTACTATCCATCTGAGGTAGTGATGAAAATCAAATTACATCTATTCGCGAGGCGTTAGTCCGCTATAGACAGAAGTTATAGTTTTGATTCCAATTTTATGGAGAATGATGAATAAATATTATGAAATCATGATAATAACATCTTATTAACGGAAATATAATAGGATTATTATATTTTTATTCTTAGTATATAATTTAAGGTACTAAAAGGAGGAGTAAAAAAGTCCTCGGTGGTGACAATTACCATCTCTTGGAGAAACAACCTTTGGATCCATTATTAAGGACCCTAGTGTGGGTATTTTGGGAATATGAGATCCTAAATAACATTGCTAGAGAATCTGTGGAGAGATTTTGGTATCTTTTCATCAAGATATATGGGTAAATAGGTTTTAATATGTTAGGCGATGAGTTTCTGTTTTATAATTTAGGTGAGTAGCACAACTACAAATTTTCAGTGTTTTGAAATATTATTAATCCACTTTCATGGTAAGGTCCAAAATGAATAATATTATAAAATTACTATATTAAGGTTCAAATATAACCAATAAATTACTTTTAATCATGTTTTATTTCATTTGAACCCATATTCTTTTAGATCAATCCCATGGTAAACCCGTTTTATCCTTAACAGGGATAACCTATTCTAATTATTCTTTGTATTCATTATAACAAAAAATTAAATATTCCATATTAATTAATATTATTTATGATTATTAAAAATATTAAATCCATTTAATCAATTTCAATTCACAAAATTTGATGAATTTAATTTAAAAACAAACCAGCAAAACGTGCCAGAAATTAGTTTTTCAATAAATGCATTTTTCAAGCATAAAATGATATTAAATAAACTCTATGAAAAGTAATAATCATTATATGGGTTTAAATTTATATGTTTATATATATAATCAATAATTATTTTTAAATAATACATTATTAGAGTTTATATTAATTAATTAAAAAGGAAAAACATTATGCCCATATAAACAGTTGATTGAAAATTATCTCTTTTACTTTCAAATAACATTGTCTTTATTACTACAAATTTGATAATAAAAACATGATTAATTACCCATATTATAACACATAATTATAATTAAATGTAAGATTAGTTAAATTCTAAATTTTTAATTATTCAAAAAAGCTTAATTATGAGGGAAAGTTTTGCAAATTCATTCAAGGCTTATTTTGATGTAGTAATTTCAAAATCGATAATCATCCTATCAAATTATAATTTTTATGCCATAAAATATTAAAATGATCATTTATATGTGGATATAATAAAATAAAAATTATCCCCTATTAAACTTTAACCTTATTTATTACATAAAGTATGCCTTTGGGCTATCCTTAACTAATATTCATCGTGGATTATTATTGGTTGTGATGAGATTTTAAGGATAGTAGGTTTGGATTTTGTATCAAGATATGAAATATGCACATGAGACACAAAAAGACCTTTTTGTGCCAAATGAACCATGAATTATAGCACTTGGTTTTTCATATACCATGTCATTGATATACGTTAGGGAACATGTTTAATATTTTCATTTCCCTAATAACTGAGGTGAGACAAGATACCTAGTGTGAGAAACATTATACTTGTATAACATTTTTATGACAGTGCTGAGGTAATGCTAATTAGTTGGCCATTGAGTATTTTGTTGATCATTTCATTAATTTAGTTTAATACAGATGATCTTTGTCCTCTAATATAATGATTATGTCATCCAAGACATTGATTTTTCTAGATTGAAGGATGGTCATGCCTAGATAAGACATGTGACATGCTTATCTACTGGGTGAGAGTCATGTAATGTGCACATCCATTATGGGGAATGAGATGTGATGTGTTTATCTATCTAGTCAGACTATAATTAAATAATCAAGAACGTATGAGTGATTATATAGGACTGAAATACTATTTGTGTTATGGTTATGTGATGTATAGGATAAAGGGATCATATGAAAACGAGTTCTTATATGTTATACATTTGGTCAGAATAGGTATCGAAACACATGTGTTTTGTGGAGACCATGCTAGATCCCATTTTATCATAAGTATCACCAATGATTATCTAGATTCAAATGTTTGATATCATTTATGAATTTTGGAATTCATATTTTTTCAATGCTACAAAGAACTATGGGGTCACAATTTTTTGTTGGCTAAAGAAGGATTCAGCTTTACAAAACTCAGAGATCTACTATAATTTTTTTTTATTTTTACCAAAAGGATTTTGTATTGATATTCATATGGTATTACATATTATGTGATTCATGGTGAAACTAATGATATTATCCAAGAGTTTTTTAGATGGTATCCAAAATGACTTTTGGGTACTATTTCTTTAGTTATCATATAAAATGTGATATAAGATGAAGTGGAACAAATTCCATGAGGCTTTAGTGCAAGGGTGAGGTTAATAGAGATATTCCCAAAAGCCATTAATATATTTAAGGTATTTTGGATATATCATAATATAAAATATGACATATTTTGTAATGTGTGACATATGTAATGTTATGGAAACATTTATACCTTTTTATGGGTATATCGTAAGACATGATATAGAGATATGTTGTTACCGCATATGCTTGTTGTATTTTATGATATGAATATATCATGAGGTCATATCAAATGTATTATTTTATGATAAATCATACTGTATGTATCAAATGAAGGATTATGATTGGTTATGGTAGTCAAACATTAAGTGCTAACATTTGAATATCTTTGGAAACAAAAATATCATTGATAAATAATACATTATATGATGAAACATGTAGTAAAATCTAGAATGCATTTAAGTGTTAAATGTGTTGTTGAGGGTTACTGGAATTGTAACCACATGAAATTATTTAATGTTATAAAACGTTCATGTGCATGCATTAAAGGCTCTAGGAGCAACCCCGTGGTCTATAAAAAGAGGTCGAAGACCATGAAAATGGTATTTGGCCTTTCTATAAATTCTCCCTACTCAATGCTCTCTTTTTCTTCTTTTTCCTCTAGTGATATAGCATATTGTAATGTGAAGGAGAATCCCTCCAATGTAATGAAGATGAAAATAAACCTATTGATACAAAATAAAGGAAAGAGTTATTTAGATACTTCTCAAGACTCTATCAAATGGGTAATTGGAGAGAGTTTTTATGTAACACCCCAAGCTTCTACGATACACTTCTATTTGATTAATCTAATAGCGTGTGTTGTACACAACATCGAGTTCTAACACACCACAACCAATCAAACTAGCTATTATGAATAGTAATACCCACTTTTTGGAATTTATAAATTATTTTTATCAAAATGGACTTCATTTTTGGATTCAGAATATCTAAATTTGCCTAGGGTGAAATTTTGGTATGTTTCTGAAAAACATCATTTTTTAATGAATAGTGAAACCACTAAGTGGTAGTTAAAAAACTGAATTTTTCATAAAACATAATTTTACCGCTTCTGTGATTGGAATGTCAAAAATCTGAGAGACACGGTTAATATCAAGGAGTTAAATGTGGTTTAATGAGATGAAAATAATTTTTGGTGAATAGTAACTTTTTACTTTTATTTACCACGATTAAAAGTAAATACGGTAATTAAGGGAAAAATGATATTAATATTACCCTAAAACATGTCCTAATTCTATTGGTAAAGTTTATCTCGACCAAAAACAACCTTAGGAATTGAATATTATCATTTAGGTCGACTTGGATTAGATTAGGACATTTATTATACTTTAATTCATATAAGAGTTAAAAGAGTTAAAATAAATGTTTATTTACTAAAACATTCTTAATATAGGGTTATGCATAAGATAAATTCAATTGTAAATATTCAATAGAAATCTAAAAAGATTATCTAAATAATGATATTTTATTTTTAATTTTTAGACATTAAATAATTTAATTTATTTAGGACACAATGATGATGCAGTAATTACCATAATAGTGAAAAATTAAAGTAATTGATATTGTAAATACCCAAATAAATATAATTTGAGACTTTTTATTAATTAAAATAAATTTATAGTTAAATATTACATGTTATAATTGATTCAATTAACTTTTTTAGATGGAATTATTCTATTATAATTATTAAAAAAACCATTATAGAATAGTGTTAAAATTGACATAAAAGAGTTTTTAAAACAAATATTATATTATTAATTAATTTTAAATTCCTAAAAATCTAATGTTAGGCCAAGAGACTTATAACATGATAGGTGTATCATTAATGGATTACATGGGGTCTCTTGGAGGTATATAGTAAGTTTATTAACTATATAATATAAAAATACAAAGTGACATGGTAAGTGTCAAACTAATTAACTTAGAGTTAAAACTAAAAGATAAGGTAAATATAATGACCCAAACCTATCTAAATTATATTGGTTGAGTGTTTTTAGACCCATATCCTCCTTAACCTTTAAATAATACTATTTTGATCCCTTAGAAACCGAATATGAATTTATTATAAAATAATATTTCTAGTTTTTCCAATGCTGCCCCTCACCCCTCTTATAAAAGGGAACTCCCCCTTCCCACTAATTCACACATTCAAACCCTTTCGTCTCGGCCAAACCCTGCCCAAATACTCTTTAAAATTCCCTCAATTAATCCTAGAGGCATTATCTTGATCAGAAAGTCATCCTATGGATCCCTTTTGATCAAATCAAAATGAAGAACCAGAAGAAGAGGTAATGTTTTCAACACCCTCTTTCAAGTTCCTTTCTTATTCAACTTCATCATTCATTATTATTACCATTATAAAATAATAACTCCAGTATATTATATATAATTTGATGTTATTATAAATATGGTACAACCATATTCAGTATTCTATCCATCCTTTGAATGGAATGTCACCATACATGCGTACGTACGGCTTACCGTCTCTACTTCGTGGTGTAATAGTCATTCAATAAATTATTATTTGGATGGGTATAATAATGATGTGTAATTCATGTAAATAATAAATATAACATGATAGTGATTCTGTATATATGACATACCATTAAATTATATATAAACCTCTAGAAAATGGATACTAATTTTCCAACCCTTTGGAATGAATAGGGACTACATTTTTTTAGGCAAGGGTGTGAAAATTTGGACACAAAATCGGTGCACAAGATGTATGTGCATGGTATACCTCTTTAATAACTATATTTTGGAAATAGTCATTCTTGAAAGTTGTACAGATATTAATCCTCTGCAGACTCATTAATTTCCAGCTTCATTGACCAAGTAATGTATTAGATCTAGCCGGTTTACTTAGAAGATTTAATTCAGCCAAAACAGATTGTTCGTATTCCAATACGCCGAGTTCCAATGCATAAATGACCTTGGTAATGAAATCATCAGGCACTCCCATAATAATGAACATTATTTATCCGGACTTCTTCCAGATTGATGTAAAATTCAGCTCAAATGGTTTAACATTTATGAGATATGGGCTCAACAATAAAATTATCCAGTTCTGTGGATGGTTTTCGAGGCCTGAATTGTGAGCTGGATTTGAGCTTCCACATGATAGATTGAGCATTGGGTCCAGAAGGATAAAATGAATCTCATCGAACATAGACACCTATAAAAGAATAATTTTTCAATTTTGACCAGTTTAGAAAATGTAATGACAGAAACTTTAATATATATTTAAATGGTTTAAATCCATTTTTTTCAATTAAGCTAAAAAATACTCTGAAAACATTAAAATTTACAATTTCCCTTTAAATAACACATTGGTGGGATTAAAAACATTGAAATTCCAAATAAAGAAATTGAAAATGTTAGTTCTATCTGGTATCTTATGGGGAGGTTGTTTGGACCCCTCTTTTTGTTAGGGTTATCCGTGAATTACATAGGATGAGAATAGATTGATAGGTATCTGATGTATTGTACTAGACCTTCTTAGTCCATTACATTGCCAAATTCTGGTTTTTGGAGTGTCCTGGGGACCATTGGTGACTCATTAAGGAGTTCCAAATTTTGGGATTGGACGAACGATGGCACCGACAAGCGAGAGTGTCACTGATGGGCATTAGTGGCACCGATTGACATTGGTGAAACCAATGAGCATCAGTGCCACCAATGGGAAAATAGTGGCACCAATGACCATCGGTGGCACCGATGGGCATCAGTGGCACCAATCAGCAATGGTGGCACCGATTGACATCGGTGGCACCAATGAGCATTGTTGGAACTGATGGGTTTTCCAAAGAACCAATTGGAATCGGTGTGAAGGCAATGGTGACATGGTGACGGTGCCAAAGCAACAGTGCTAGGGCAATGGTGCCAGGGTGATGGTGACTCACATAATGATAAGACTTCATTTTTTTCAAGCACCTTCCAATTATTCCCTAATAACGTATCTTTTGACATAAAAATGATTTAATACCCATTCAAAATCCATTTAAATCTAGTAAAAGATGTTTTATATCCATAATCGTCAGGCGAAAGTTGTGTTACCAAAATGTGTGGCCACTCACACCCTTTTTCATATTTTCCAACTTCCTGTATTTTCTAGGTTGGACCATATTACACTTTTTTACTGTTTGAAAGAAATATATCAACTGTAATTCATTTAGTGGTCCATCTATTGCAAGGGGAATTAATTAAATTGTAATTAATTCCATTGTTTGTAACCACACATCCGCGTAGTGAAACCATGATCTGCCGTTTTAGCGTTTCGACATTTCTTATCCCGTAAGTCCATGATCTCCCTTTTTAACACCTGAGATCATTGAATTCTCTATGGTCTCTTTTCTTTACTTGGTGCATTTGGAGTTAATCTTCCATAGAAGAATTGTGCATCCGTGCTAGAGCCCTTCCCGCTCACCCTTGAAGCCTTTGAGTCTTCCTTTCCTACAAGTCGTGCATCCCCAGTTCTCAGTCTGAGGAAAAAACATTGATCATTGATAATACAGTAAGTTTATTTCTTTCGTCTCTCTTTCTGTGTATCATACTCGATGGGTATGATAATGTTTCCTTGGAGTGCGGATGAAACCATATATTATGGAAGATAATTAACTAACCTTAAATAATTAAGGGGTGTGTTTGATTATAATTCTTACATACACTTTTATCTTCATTTATATGTTGTGAATTGTATGGGCTTACGTCCATTGAAAATAATGGGAATTGGTGGTCCTTTCTTTTAAACTAATGAACCTCTATCATTTCTATAAACATGTGACTGAATGGATGTAACATGGAAATTGGTTAATCACGTAATGTTGTTTGATAAAAAGGATTCCCAGTGAATAAGAATGCTGGTGTGATCACCCCGGTTAACCAATTAGAAGAAAGGAACTCAATGAACGGTGTGGAGAAATCTGGAATCATCCTTGAATGTTATGGTAATATGTGTGATTGTTCCTGTTGATGCTTGTGCTGTGGTGTGTGTGTGGGGATGTGATCTATTACTGTTCAGTTGGCATGTGGATCTGTGGGGATATATGTTGGGACTTGGATTGGTTCTAGTACTTTTAGGGATCCCATAGATTTCTTTGTTCTGACTTTACAAGAGAACCGGGTGTGAATGCTTAAATTGCTGCTTGACTATTTTCCTTCATATGTTGTTTTGGCTTGTGTCTACCGTTATTAGTTTCCCATAAGTGAAGGAATATTTAAATGGAATCACATGAACATGATATCAATAATGGGTGGTTCTCTTTTTTTGGATGTTATGCTTTGTGCATGAATGAATAGTAATATGGGTGTTGGTTTATGGGATGGTTTCGGGACCCTTACGTTTTGATGAGTGTTTTTTTACTTATTTTACAAATTTTGTAACGCCCTGACCCCAGTTACCCAGAGTCGGTGCATTATTACGTAATGTTGGCATGATCACAAAAGATAAAGTATAAAAATATCGATTAGTTTAGTAGCCTTGGAAACACTAGATACATTCATAAATGTTACATTACATCATAAAGAAAAAAACTACAATAACATAGTCTCCACAGTCCACACTCATATCCCCTTCATATTATCCATGTAGGTCGTCATAAAATATTTCTTCTCATCATGGGAAAATAAAACATAGAAAGGGGTAACCTCGGATGCTCAGTAAGGATAACAATATAATGGAAACATTCATAAATAAACATAATCATTTAAGGCAATGTATAACTGAAACAAAAGCATTTTAAACTTGATCTTTAGCATAATATGAAAAATTGAAATAAATCCATTTACATATTCACATGGATATTATACTAGTCTAATAATCACATGCAATATCAATAAAAACATTCATAATGATGGAATGCATAATTCCAGACTATCACAACCACGTAGCCAAGGCCTCGTGCCAAGACTATAAATAAGATTATGTCAAGGCCACGTGTAAAGACACTAGTTTGTCTCATGAGACCTACCGGTGCATCAAGGAGCTATATTTGGCTCCACCCGTCACTTAATATGTCCAATGCATTCATCATATGAACAGGTTTAAACATATCATAAACCATAACATATTCGTACCACATAAAACATGCATAAAGGAAACATAAAATTTCCACATTTCAATCACAATATATTAATACAACACATTGATATAATGAAACTATATTCAATACCGAAATAAAAGAAAATTAAAACATGGTATTTATTTTTCATTTTAAAAATGTTAAGGCTTGTAGAAGAAGCAAAAAACCAAATAATGGTCACGACGATGGAGAAGTCGTTGTCGCTGCATACGTAAGAAAAAACAATTTTTTTGTCATTTAGTAAAAACGATTCATATAAAAATATACCTTTTGAATAAAACTAGAATTCAAAGGGTTTTATACTCGGTATAAAAGAATGTTTTGTATAAAAAAAATATGCCTCAATGAAAGGAGATTGAGACGAAGTCACTTACCTCGTGTCCGACTTGACTCGATCGTTCTTTATCCTCATGAATAGTAAACTAGAGTTAATTTCTACTTTCTTAAGAATAATTTTCAAGTTCATTATTCCTTTTATAGCACTTATTACCATGTTATAAACATTTTGTAATTATTTATGTTAATAACGGTCGTTTTGTTGATCTTTGGTACTTGAGTTAAAAATAAACTTCTTATAAATACAAGTTGTTTATGTGTTAAAATATCAATTATATCTAGAATTATATTCATGATGTAGTTATCATATATATCATATATATCAATTATATACATGAATGTATAAAATTACATAACATTTATAGGTAAGAAATGAAATGCACCGTTCATGGAGACGGTAAGCCGTACGTACGCATAAACGCTACATTAATTTATATTTTGTATTCAATGGAATGAAATAATAATGATATAAAGGTATATTATAATTCTAGTACAATATCATATATAATTTCATTTACTTAATCCTTTATACGTACCACATATGGCATTAACAATTCAAATCACTTTGAGGGGGCGGTAGTCCGCACTTCCTAAAATGAAATTATTGTTTTTACCCATAATGGAAATCATAAAGGTATACCATAAATGAAAAATAATGAAGCATAAGGGAAAAATAAACATAATATATATCATATATAAATATATTGACATCTTAATGGCCACCATGAGATGTGTTAGAAGAAGATTGAACAATCATCGTTTCGTGAGGCAGTAATTCGCCACCCACAGAAATAGTATGTTCTTTAACCATTAGACGAAGGTATGTTTATGTGTAAATAAAATCCTTCTCATAAAAAAATTATAGTATATGGAAGATACAGGTTTTGTTAAAAAATAAAGGAATTAAAAGAGTTTAAGAGATTGGAGAAGCAAAATAAAACAAAATAAAATAAGAGAAGACATTATCATAAAATTGGGTAACTCTTTTTGATTTGAGCCAAAAGCATATTTGGGAAGACTTCTGCCCAAAGTAAGGCTACTAGGAGTAAGACAGGGAAGTTTAGAGATTATTTGGGTAGAGGTTGGCTGAGCCAAATGTATTAGATGGTGTGAATAAGGTGGTAGAGTTGGGGGCCTTTTATAAGAGGAGAGGAGAGGAACTCTTGGAAAGTCATGAAATGTTACATGATTATATAATGAGTTTCAGATTTTAAAGGTCCCACAATTATACATTTCTAGGATTAGGTGATAAGGGTTCTAAATATACTCATTGAATAGGTTTTTCCATGTGTATGTCTTATATTATACATTATCTTTTCATTTTATTTAAATCTTTTATTAATGAGGTAATCGCTGCATCATCATGTTGTCATAAAACAATTAATTTATATAATGTATAAAAATTATAAAAAAATTATCATGATGTAGGAAATATTTTTAGATTTAAAATAATTATTCATAGTAGAAATTTTACATTATATAACCCCATATAATAATAGTTTTAGTAAACCAACACATGTTTGTGACAATTTTATTTTTAATTTAAATAAAAATTTATTAATGTCATTTTCTTACCCAAGTGTCTCCATGGGGTCCCCAAGTTGACCCATGGATTTTATTGTTCGTCCATTACTCATCCAATAAGGGTAGGTCAAGTTTCAAGATATTTTAATATATTTATAATATCAATTTTACCTTAAATTTCACTAATTAACATTAATCGCGATTAATAAAACTTAAAAGTTACTATTCACCAAAAATTATTTTCATCTCATTGAACCACATACTACTTGCTAATGAAAATGATGAATTTCGGATTTTTAAAATTCAAATCATAGAGGTGGTAAATTTTCATTTAAATGAAAAATTAGTTTTTTAACTACGACTTAGTGGTTTACTATTCCTCAAAAATCGAAGTTTCTCAGAACAATACCAAAAATTCACACTATGTTATAATAGATATTCCAAATTAAAAAATGATGTATATTTTAAAAAATTCCAATAATATACGTTTCATTAATTAATTTTATAATTAATTCCTGTTGTCATAACAAATAGCTTGTTTTTAAGAAACAATATCATTCAAAAGATTAACAATTGTTTATATCGAATTTCAAAGTGAAATTAATTATAATAACCACCATTGGATAAATTGGTAAAATCATATTGTAATTAAACTTTAAAACAACTCAATATTATAATTTATCACTATAAATTATTTTTAAAAAAATGTTGTTTTTAAGTATTTTTCACTATTCATCGAAAATTGGATGTTTTCGGAAAAAAACCATAAATTCAACAGAGGCTAATTTCAATATTCCGGATCCAAAAATGAAGTCAATTTTGAAAGATAAAATTTATAAAATTTCAAAAATTAGGTATTACTATTCATAACGGCCAGTTTGATTGGTTGTGGTGTGTGTTAGAACTCAAAGTTGCGTACAACACATGCTACTATATTATTCAAAGAGAAGCATACCGTGGAAACGTGGGGTGTTACATTCTACCCTACATAAAATAATTTCATCCTAGATATTTCTTATAATATCTCTGTATAAAAAGACTCGGGTGATTCTTCATTATAATTTTCTCGGGTTCCCACGTTGCCTCCTCCATATTATGGTTTCTCCATAGAACTCTTACTAGATGAGTTGTCCAGTTTCTTAGCACTTGTTCTCTTGTATCAAGATTCCTGACGGGCTCTTCTCAATAAGACAGATCAGGTTCCAGTTCTAATTCCTCGTAGGTGAGTTCATGCGTTGGGTCAGGCATGTATTTTCTCAATAGTGATACATGGAACACATCATGAAATTTGGAGAGACTTGGCGGCATTGCCAAATGGTAATCTACAGCCCCAATTCGTTCTTGAATTTCAAAGGTTCTGATGTACCTGAGACTCAATTTACCCTTGATACCAAAACATATAACTCCCTTCTATGGATATACCTTCAAGAAAACATGATCTCCTACATGAAATTCCAAATCCTCCCTTAGTTTGTCAGCATATGTCTTCTTCCTACAATGAGCTACTTTGATGTGGTTTTGGATTGCCTTCACCTTTTCCATCGTTTCCTCCACCAGTTCTGGGCCTACAAGTTTTCATTCACCAACGTCATCCCAGCAGGTTGGTGGGAGACATCTCTTTCTATATAATGCTTCATATGGTGCCATCTGAATACTTGAATAGAAGCTATTGTTATAGGAAAATTCTCCCTGAGGTAAATATTGATCCCACATACCCTGAATGTCAAGTGAGCATGATCTCAACATGTCTTATATGGTTATATAGTTCGTTCTGATTGTCTATCTTTTTTAGGGTGGTAAACAGTGCTCAATCGAAGTTTAGTATCCAAGTCCTTCTGAAAACTTTTCCATAATCTTGATGTAAAACGTGGATCACGATATGAGACAATTGATAGGGGTATTCCATGATGTCTCACAACTTCATTAATATATACTCTTTCTAGACGTTCAAGTGGTAGATATTCTCTTATAGCATGAAAATGGGCTGACTTGGTAAGACGATCAATAATGATCCATATTGTTTCATTCCTTCTAGGAGTATTTGGTAGTCCCATGACAAAGTCCATCATGATATTATCCTATTTCCACTCAAGTATGGGAAGAGGTTTCAATACTCCGCCCGGATGTTGCCTTCGGGATTTCACTTGTTGAGAATCCATACATTTTGACACAAAATCAGCAATCCCCATCTTCATGTTGTCCCACCGAAATTGTTCCTTCAAATCACTATACATTTTGGTGCTCCCAGGGTGTATAGAGAAATTGGAACTATTAGCATCATCCAACAATTCTCTTTTAAGATCAGGTATATCAGGAACACAATGTCTCTTCCCAAACTTATAAATTCCATCTTCATACACAATGTCACTCAATTTCCCATCATTCACAGCTTTAATCTTCCTATGTAACTCTCCATCACCGGTTACAGAACTCTTTATCCATTCTAGTAAAGATGGTTTGGAAACCATTTGAAAAAACATTTATATTTCTCCTTCCATGGTGATTCCCATATCCATCTTTACTAGATCCATGCATATAGGATCCTTTTCGAATCTCATCTTGTTAAAAACTCCATGATCCTTTCTACTCAAAGTGTCTACCACCTTATTTTCCTTCCCTGGGTGGTAGTGTATCGGGATATAAAAATCCTTGAGTAGTTCAAGCCATCTCCTTTGGCTCATGTTGAGTTATTTTTGTGAGAAAATATACTTCAAATTCTTGTGATCAGTATAAATATCACATTTTTCACCATATAGGTACTGTCTCCATATCTTCAAAGCAAAGATCAAAGCTGCAAACTCAAGATCATGAGTAGTATAGTTCTGCTCCTGACTTTTTAGAAGTCATGATGCATAGGAAATAACCCTATCATTCTGCATATGGACACAACCATGTCCTTTCATTGATGCATCACTATAAATACCGAACCCGTCATTCCCCAATGGTAGATTCAATATAGGAGCGTTGACTAATCTTCGCTTTAGTTCTTCAAAAAACACTTCACTGTATTTTTTCTAGAGAAATTTAACCCCTTTACGTGTGAGCTTCGTTAATGGGTTAGCCAATCGAGAAAAATTCTGGACAAAATGATGATAATAACCTACCAAACCAATAAAACTGCGTACCTCAGTTATACCCGTCGGTGCTGGCCATTCTTGGATTTCCTTGGTCATAGAAGGATCAAAGGAAATTCCATCCTTAGAGACAATATGTCCATGAAAAGAAATCTCTTGAACCCATAATTCACACTTTCTAAACTTCCCATATATTTCATGTCTTCTAAGTGTCTTCCGAATAATATGAAAGTGTTTTTCATGATCTTCGTAGATTTTGGAGTATACCAAGATATCATCAAGAAATACCACCAAAAATCATCTAGATATTCCTTGAAAAATACATTCATTAGATCAATGAATACATAGGGTGCATTTGTCAATCCAAAAGGCATTACTGTAAACTTGTAATGCTCGTACCTGGTTCGAAATGTTGTCTTCAGAATGTATTCCATCTTCACAAACAAAGGATGGTATCTAGATCGGAGGTCTATATTTGAAAAGTATTGATCTCCATGAAGTTTTTCAAATAAATCATAAATGTGAGGTAGGGGATATTGTTCATTATTGTTATAGCATTGATCTCCATGTAGTCAATGCACAACCTCATAGATCCATCTTTCATCTTAACAAAAAGGACAGGGGCTCCTCATGGAGAAACACTAGGGGGAATAAATAACTTATTACTCAATTCTTCTAGTTTTTTCATTAGTTCAACTATTTCCACAGTGGCCATTCTATAAGGCGTCTTCGATATAGGCCATGATCCAGGAATTAAATCAATGGAAAACTCAACTTCTTGTTCTGGAGGATGTCCTGGTAAATCTTCTGAAAACAGATATACATATTCTCTCACAATATGTACATCTTCTATTTAAACATTCCATTCCTCGCCCTCAGTCATTTCAATCCCTTTCTCCCCAATAATTGAATTTAGTTGAGATATTGGGGGTGGATCTAAATAAGAATTAGGTGGTGAGGATTCTGCTCTAATGATATGGTGTTCCTTATCATCGTCATCAAAGATCGTATCCTCCTCGTTCTTACAATAATTCATCGCATCATAGTCCAAATGACAATCCATACCAAGGATTATATCAAAAACAATCATTGGTATGACAATGATATCAGCGGATAAAGAACATTTATGTGCTCTAATGGGGATAGATTCACAAAACATTGTTGCAATGATACTTTCCTTAGGAGTTTTGATTGACAATTATCTTGTTAAATCAAATTTTAAATATCTATCTTTCATAGAAAACTGGGAAGATATGAAACAATGTGATGATCCAAAATCAAATAATGCATTTTCTAAACTTGAGGAAACCATTAAATTACATGCCACCATGTCTTTCAGAGATTCAACATCAGCAATAGTGATAGAATAAGCATGACCTTGATCCCTAGGCCTCTTCTGAGGTATGTTCCCATGACTCTTAGGAAATTTATTTGCATAATGTACCATTTCTCTAAAATTATAGCATTCCACATTGACAGAAACTCTCTTTCCCTTGCAATCATGAGCTTGGTGGCCTTTTTCACCATGCTTGTAACAAACTCCCATTCCCTTCAAGCAAGTACCAGGGTGTTTCTTCCCACATTTATTGCAGGATTGTTATTCAACTATTCCCTTCTTACCCTTATTTCCATTTCCAGATTGATCATAATATCTCTCCTTCTCCTACTTTTCATTAATGTCATAAGACTTAGAGAATTCCTTTTCCGTCCTGATAGCTCACGAAACAATATTTTCATACGACGAGAAGGTTTGTGAGACTAATTCTCGACAGAGAAATGGTTTTAACCCATCAAAGAAAAAATCAATCTTACTTTGTGTGTTACATATATAATCTTCAGCATTCCTTGATATCCTTTAAAAGTTAGCCTCATACTTTCCGACATTCTCATCCTCCTTCTGCCTGAGACTCAGAAATTGCCTTTCTATATCAGCTTGATGGTCATGTGGAATGTATTTTTCTAAAAAAAATTCCTTAAACTCCCTCCATTCCATACTTTATAATTCTACATCATCCTTTGTGTTTTTAATCAGTGACCACCATTGATTGACATCACCAGTGAGGCGGTAAACTACCATGACAACCTTCTCCCTTTCGCTACTCCCCAAGGCATGGAATATTTTCATTATGGGGTTTATACATTGCTCAGCTACTAATTTATTTTTACCCCCATTAAATGTTGGGGGTTTTTGCCTCATGAAGCGGTCTAACATTGATCCTCCACATTGCGGATCAGGGTGCTCCATACGAGTAAGGTTATTATTAATAACCTGAGTGAGTTGTCCCAATATGGTGATATGTTGATCAGCACCAGTTGTATCACCAGCTCCACTATAATTATCTTGAGCAGGAGGGAAATCCCTACATGGAGTGCGTTCATTGATATGGTTTCCATTCCTTCCACTAGGCTCCATTTCTAAATAATGGCATAAACTAGATTAGTTTATGAATCAAAATACATAATTCCATACTTGTAAATCACTTAACATAAATTGAACTGTTTATGGATAACATCCATAATCATAAAAATAAATGTTTTATTTGAGGAAATATATACACATAAATCCTTTATAATGGTTTGTAAAGTAATCATGAATTTTCCTAAGAATATCCCCCGAGAGTGTCATAACCAAGAGTGAAAAAAGTCCTGTTTTTGTGGACCAGTTGCTGTTCGAGTCTAGCTCAAAGCGGTGTTTTCGGGTTTTACCCCTAGGTACATCTATTCCAGAGCCACCTCTACCTGCTCGTGTCCAGATAGGGATGTATTGCATGGAAAACTCACAAAATAACTATAATACCAAAATTCTAGGAAGTTCTTCTATACTAATCCTCAAAGTCTATCTTAGGTCTATGTGCTCTAATCGGAATTTATCTAAATCTAGCTTCCAAGTTTAGTACTAAACATCATCTGATACCAACTGTAACGCCCCAACCCCAGTTACCCAGAGTGGGTGAATTTTTACGTAACATTGGCATGGTCACAAATGATCCAGTCTCGAAAGACCGATTAGTTTAGTAGCCTTGGAAACACTAGATACATTCATAAATGTTACATTACATCATAAAGTGAAAAATACAATAACATAGTCTCTATAGTCCACACTCATATCCCATTCACACTATCCATAAAGGTCAGTCATTAAATATTTCTTCACATCCTGGGAAAATAAAACATAGAAAGGGGTGAGCTTAAATGATCAGTAAGGATAACAATATAGTGGAAACTTTCATTAAAAAAATAAACATTTAAGGCAATGTATAACTGAAACAAAAGCCTTTTAAACTTGAACTTAATCATAATATGGGAAAATTAAATAATGCCATTTACTTATTCACATGGATGTTATACTAGTCGAAAAATCACATGCAATATCAATAACCACTTTCATAAGGATGTAATGCACAATTCCAGACAATCATAACCACGTAGCCAAGGACTCGTGCCAAGACTACAAACAAGATTTTGTCAAAGCCTCGTGCCAAGACACTATTTTGTCTCCTGAGATCTACCGATGCATTGAGGATCTATATCGGGCTCTACCTGTCACTTATTATGTCCAATGCATCCCTCATTTGAACAGGTTTAAACATATAATAAACCATAACATATTCGTACCACATAAAACATGCATAAAAGAAAAAAAAAATTCCACATTTCAATAACAAGATATAAATACAAAACATTGATATAATAAAACCATTTTCAAAACCAAAATAAATGAAAAGTAAATCTTGGTATTTATTTTTCATTTTAAAAATGATAAGGCTTGTAGAGGAAGCTGAAACCCAAATAATGGTCATGGCGATGGAGAAGTCGTTGTTGACGCATACGTAAGATAAAACATTCGTTTCATCATTTAGTAAAAACTATTCGTATAAAAAGATTCATTTTGAATAAACATAAAAGTAAAAGGGGTTTATACACCTTATAAAAGAATGTTTTGTATAAAATAAAATATGCCTCAATGAAAGGAGATTGAGACGAAGTCCCTTACCTCGTGTCCGACTTGACTCGATCATTCTTTAAACTACTAAATAATAAACTAGAGTTAATTTCTACTTGCTTAAGAACATTTTTAATGTTCATTATTCCTTTTATATCACATATTACCATGATATGAACATTATGTAATTATTTATGTTAATAACGGTCATTTTTTCGATCTTTGGTACTCGAGTTAAAAATAAACTTCTTAAAATTACAAGTTGTTCATGTGGTAAAATAGCCATTATATACAGAATTATATTAATGATTTATATATCATATATATCATATATATCCAGAATATACATGAATTTATAATATTAGATAACATTTAGAGGTATGAAATGTAATGAACCGTTCATGGAGACGGTAAGTCGTACATACACATGAACGCTACTTTCATTTCTATTTAGTATTTAATGGAATGAAATCATAATGATATGAAGGTATATTATAATTCCAGTATAATATGATATATAATTTCATTTACGCCATCCTTTATATGTCCCACATATCGTATTAACGATTCAAATCACATTGAGGGGGTTGTAGTCCTCACTTCCTAAAATGAAATTACCGCGTTTACCCATAATGGAAATCATAATGGTATGCCATATATGAAAGATATAGAAGCATAATGAAACCATAAACTTAATATATATCATATATAAATATATTTAAATCTTAATTTCCACCATGAGAGGTGTTAAAATAATATTGAACAATCATCATTTTGTTAGGAAGTAATTCGCCACCCACTGAAATAGTATGTTATTTAACCATTAGATGAAGGTATGTGTAATTTTAAAGAAAATACTTCTCATAACAACATCATAATATATTTAAGATTATGGTTTTGTTACAAAATAATGGAATAATAAGAGTTTATGGGGTTGGAGAAGAAAAATAAAACAAAATAACATAAGAGAAGACATTACGTTAATATTGGGTAACTCTTTTTGATTTGAGCCAAAGGATTCCTTGGGATGACTTTTTCCTAAAGTGAGTCTTATAGTTGTAATAGAGGGGTGTTTAGAGAGTATTTTAGAAGATTTTTTCTGAGGCAAATGGCTTTGATGGTGTGAATAAGGTGGTATAGGTGGGGGCCATTTATAAGAGGAGAGGAGGGGCACTCTTGGAATGTCATGAAATGTTACAATATTATATAATGAGTTTCAGATTTTAAAGGTCCCAAAATTATATATTTCGAGGATATGGTGATAAGGGTTCTAAATATACTAATCCAATAGGTTTCTTACATGTGTATTTCATAGATTCTACATTATCTTTTCTTTTTATTTAAATCGTTAATTAAGGAGGTAATCTTTGCATCATCATGGTGTCATAAAAACTCTAATTTATATAATTTTAAAAAATTATTAAAAAAATATCATGAGGTAGGAAATATTTTTAGCTTTAAAATTATTATTAATTGTGGAAACGTTAAATTATATAACCCCATGTAATAAATGTTTTAGTAAAACAACACATGTTTGTGACAATTTTATTTTTTCTTTAAATAAAAAGTTATTAATGTCATTATCTTACCCAAGTGACTCCATGGGGTCCCCAAGTTGACCCATGGATTGTCTTGGTTGGACATTAATCATCCAGTAAAGGTAGGACAAGTGTCAAGATATTTTCATTTTTTTATAATATCATTTTTACCTTAAATTTCACTAATGACCTTTAATCGTGATTAATAAAACGTAAAAGTTACTATTCACCAAAAATTATTTTCATCACATTGAACCACATTTTACTTCTTAATGAAAATGATGTATGTATGATTTTTTAAATTCACATCACAGAGGTGGTAAGATTTCATTTAATCGAAAAATCAATTTTTTAACTACCACTTAGTGGTTTCAATATTTATCAAAAATCGATGTTTTTCAAAACAATACCAAAAATTCACCCTAAGTTATAATTGATATTCAGAATTCAAAAATTATGTCTATTTTACAAAATTCCAAACATATAAGTTGCATTAATGAATTTTATAATTAATTCCCGTTGTCATAACAAATATCATGTTTTTAAGAAAAAATATCAATCAAAAGATTGACAATTGTTTATGTCCAATTTCAATATGAAATTAACTCTAATGACCACCATTGGATAAAATGGTAAAATTATATTATAATTATACTTTAAAACAACTCAATAGTATAAGTTATCACTATAAATTATTTTGTCTAAAATTGTTTTTTAAGTATTTTTCATTATTCATCAAAAATTGGAAGTTCTCGGAAAAATACCAAAAATTGAAATAGAGGCTAATTTCGATATTCTGAATCCAAAAATGTGGTCCATTTTAAAAGATAAAATTTATAAAATTTCAAAAAGTAGGTATTACTATTCATAACGGCTAGTTTGATTGGTTGTGGTGTGTGTGAGAACTCGAGGTTGCATACAACACACACCACTGTATTATTCAAAGGAAAGCGTATCATGGAAACATGGGGTGTTAAAGATTTAATTCGTATGTTTATTATTATAACCCCTTTTCATGTTGATAATTTGATGCCAACCACCCCCATTTCATGGGGGGTGGGTGTTTTTATGAACATCCAATTGGGTACCTGGTTATTAACTCCTTTCTGGTCCCTTTCTCGATTAACCGTACACTCTTCAGGTGGGTTGTGATGTCATGAGGTTCATTATTGCCGAAGTCTCTTTGGGAATGGTATGATTTTGTGGTTGTCCTAGGTGTGTGTGGGCCTGTTTGTTTCCCATGTGTCTTCGGGATGAGGCCCAGGTGTCTTCGGTCATCGTGGATGTTATTCTGGCCCAGGTGTCTGCGGGCGTGGTTACATTTGGTCATGGTGACCCAGGTGTCGACGGGTAGGTTGCGTGGTTGTGGTGACCCAGGTGTCTGCAGGTGGGATACACAGATTTGGTGGCCCAAAAATATTTTTTTGGGGCGGAAGTGGGACTACACTAAAAACGGAAGGGAGGTTTAACATGTAGGATGTCATTATTAACCACTTAGAAAGTGATGCGGGGTATCCAAAAATCGATGTACTCTTACTATTACATTACCTGACTTGTGTTATTTGGGGGGTGTTCCTTGGTGAGGCTGGTTGGGTAGTTTATTTTCTAGGTGTTTTGGCAACCACTACTTCCTCACAGGGAATTAGAATTCATCCCCATGTGTGCACAAGAGATTTTTGTTTTTCCCAACTGAGTATACCCGTATACTCTTTATACATATATAAAATAGCTTTTAAGTTTCCAGGTGGACATTGTGTACCATGTGAGACCATACTAGCTCAGAAGTTGGGATAGTGGATGTTGTTGTTTTCTTTTCTTTTGGTACGTTCCATTGTAGTTTTCTTGTACTTTTTATGGGTTTATCTTTGAACATGCATATGGGAATTAGTTTTGACTTTACTTTTACCTCTAGTTCCGTAGTTTTTTGGGTTTTTACCAACATTTATCTCCATCATACTAAATAAAAAGGTAATTACTTCCATATTACATGTGATTCTATACGCTTAATGTTATTCTCCACTCTTGGTCCTATTGAAGGTGAGACATGGGGGTTATTATCTCTCCATCAACATATTGAAGGATAGTTCTGGATGTCTATTTTCCCTTCCCTAAACCTCATGAAGCCGGGTCATGACACGATGCCATTTTTTGTTATTATTCATTCTCTTTTGAGATTCAACTACATCCACACATTCATATAATATATAAAAGTAGGAGAAACAAATGAAAAGTCACGATCAAAATTAATTGGCATTGTTTTTATGTAAACATTAACTTGTACAATTGATATTAGTTTATAAATGAACTAAATCTTTAAAGAGAATGTTTTTTTGTGACCATGTAATAAAATCTATTAAATTATTTGAAAAATCACAGTAAAAAATAATGCATCAATTCCACTAAAAATTGAAATTCTGGAGTTGAAAATGTGTATGTGACAACAATCACCCCTAGAAATTTATCCAAACATCAAGCTCAAAGTGATATCATTATATTATTAATATATTAGAGTTTAAGTGATAAGAATACAGAGGATAAAATATTATTCAATGGGTTGATGAGAAATTCACACTTGAAGAACTACCTCAAAGTCAAAGTGTGCATCCCCAAGACCGATTCTACTATCTGATTTGAGATTGAAAAAACTCAACTATAACTCCAGGTGAGGTTCGATCCTATCTGGAATGAATCCCCAATTCTCATCTTGTGACTCATTTTTAACAAATTGATCATGACGTTAACACTCCTTTGATGAAGAGATGTCCATTATCTAACTTTATCCCTCCAATCCACATTCCATAGTAGCGATAACCCCTAACCTCCTATTTCTTACAATACATCAATAAATTATTATGAACATGTTTACCTTTAAACAATGTTATCAGTGACCCCACTTGAACATGAAAACCCCCACCTCAAACCTCAAATGATACACTAATGGATGAATTAAAGTGAAATAGTTTGGACTAATGTGGTGTGATTTTTTGGATCAATTCTCCCATTACTTAAATGAAACCTTCTGTAGTGTGAAACCATCTTGTTCCTCAAATATGTGAACCCCACTATTGAACCTGGTGTATCATTATTGAGATGTATTAAAATATAATCCATGGTAATCCACACAATTTTTAATATTTTTCCTGAATAGTAGTAGTGTATCCCCTAGATGCATCTAATTGAAACACCTCATCCACATGATCCTTGCCTTGAAAAATCCTCCTATCAAATACTCATGGCAGTGGGCTATGCTTGGGTCTGTAGAGGTGTGATGTATGAAAGGATGTTTCTTGAACAACCCAACCTCAAGATTCAATCTCTAGGTTAAAAATGAAATCCCCAATGGAACCCATCCATGGTTCTAGTGTTGGATGATTCTAGTTGGAAATAAACCTGAAATTCCTAAGAAGTAGCAACATAGACTCCCTCATGTCATGTCGAGAACACCCTAAAATGTGAACTAGATATGATACATTGACACCTTGAACCCCATTGAATGATATGAAATAACAGCCAACAAATCATCTTCAATTGGACACATACCTCCTGGAACCATGATATTTTGTAGTGGATGACTTCAAATGTCTCGAACTCTCCCTGAGAAACAACTACATGAACCTCATCAAGAAAAAATGAATATGTCTTCGATGGTCTTGGATTTAAACTAGGTCATGAAAAAAGAACCTTCTGCTTCAGCACATGTCTTAGTGAATGTGATCTCAATCCCACCATCAGATTTTGCGCATCTTCAAACATTCTAGCCCACTTTACAAGACAATGTAATTTCAATTTATTGATATCCATATATAGTATAATGTGAGTCTTATTCATCCCACTAATTGCATGAGTCAAAATATCAATTTATTGCATTGCTATATCATGCATGGTACCGATCTAGATAGGGGCCATCAACTTTTGCAAGATTATCTACCATCATAAATAAGTCCATTCCCTTAAGCAATATATTTTCTTTCCATGAGAAGTATAACATTAATACACAACCTTAATCTAGTAAATCCCATCACAACACCTTTATAAAATCCCTGGCATCACCCAAAACAAAACATCCAACTTCACCCTAAACCAAACCATGCATAATATTACAAAATATTACAAAATAAATAAATCATGGAAGAAGAATTATCCATCACCCTAGACCAACCCCATTCTAAATCCCATTTAAAAACCCTTATACTATCAATGAACCCCCAAAACCTTCTCTAAAAGAAATTTACATTAATAATCCATCGCCATCATATGCTCAACATAAAAATATCAAACAAAAATGAAAGGCTCAAACAATAAACATAAAATCATGTTATATGAATGGAAAATGAATCACTATTTTATAATAAAATTAGAATGAAGAATACAATGTTTAGCCTTACATGAAAGTCACCTTCACTCTTTCCAACTACACACATCAATACCATAGTAGTATTTTTCTCCTCTATGGGTATATGAATGTTCAGGAAAAGTGGAAAACACAATACTTTAAAATGTTAGTCTTCCATAAATAAATGTGGTAAGTCACAATACAATGAGATAGTAATGTGACATTAATAATATGAGAAATATAATTGAAAGCATTCCAACACAACACTAATAAAATGAACTCAATAGGGGCAGGGGTAGATGTAGTACAAAAAAACAACACAAAGTGAAAAAAATAATAGTGTTGTAGAAAGGTGAAGAAATAATGGCAAAAAACACAAACCGAAATCACACTGAAACCAATGGGAGGGAGAAACAAAAAAAACAAAAAGATAATAAATAAAATTATAAGAACAGTGGGGAATAAAAACACAACCAAAAAGTGATGGTAAAATGATAATTAATATATGGAATGTATTAAAATTTATTACGATGATGAAGAATAACAAAAATAGTACAAAAAACGATTGGGAATTTATTCAAGAATGTGGAAGCACAAGATTATAGAGTTACCCAGTGGATGGATCATGATTATATTGGGGAAATAAAATTATTTATAAAGGATTCCCAATTTTAAATACCTAAAAACAATAAAAATAAGGAATATTGTTTCATCATAAAATCACCCAAAATTAACATGAACAAGTACAAGAACAAGAAATAACATTTACATAGAATTTCATTGAATCTATAACTGAAGTTCAATTTAAACTCTAGATAACCATGAATTTATTGGCTTAAAATGTAAATAGAATAAGTATATAATACCTGATAGGAGGCCCAAACATTGAATTATTAAATTATAATGGGTTTATTTCCATGACCATCGCTATACCATTACTTTACAGTTGAATGTGGAAAAAATCTTTCGAACAACAATAGATGGGTGTGTGTAAATAATTGATTATTGGGCGTGTAAGTGTGGGTGCGATAGATAATCATGAGTGAAGGTAGAGATCACCACTGTGTAGGTGGAGAGTGATAATGATCAAGAGGTAATTAGAGGATTTGGGATGTGTGGGGAGAAAGAATGTATGGGGGATGAAATAATTTTTTTTAATTTTTAGAATGATTGGATGTTAAATATGAAAGAATAAGTTTATTTAGATTTTTTAACCTTTATATGAATGATTTATAAAATCTCAGTAGGATTTAATAATTCATCACAAATAAAAAAAATTAAAATATAATTTAAATTTTTTTAAAATAGAATATATCTTGGATTAATTTGTTTATTATATTCTAAAAACTTGTCAATATATTTTTGTTAATACCAAGATAGTTTTTTTAGTAAACTACGTCATGATAATAATACAAAAAATTATTGTAAATTGATTTTTTGTAGTTAATAAATTCTAGGAAAGAAATTTAAATTATAAAAAATAATTGGTAATAATATTTAATAACAATAGATTCATTTTTTAGTAAAATACATTTAGTATTAATATTATTAGGAAATAAATTTAATTTTTAGTAAACTAAATTTTGGTATTAAATATTTATTTACAACAAATATATATTTTGGTACAAAAATGTTTTTAAATGAATTAAATACCAATAAAACATAATATTTGTTGGAATTAATCTTTTCTTCCAATATATATTATTTTCTGCTCAATTTATATTGGTATAAGTAACTTTTTTTATATTAGAGTGTGGTAATATGATGAACTAGTTTAAATCTCCGAACTAAAGCATACAACCATTCATAATATAACAATTACATTCATGAATAAAGATATGAATAAACTAGAAAAATGAAAAAAATTTAAATTCTGACATGAGATAAACATTTATGAGCAATTCATAAATAAATTATGAACACATTATAATTTTAGAATCAATAAACATGAGAATTTCAATTTTAACCAATATAAAAATTTCATAATATCATTTATATGATTTTAATACGAACTTCATCATATTTTAGAGATATGTGATAATTAACAAGTATTTTATTATCAAGTAATAAATATTTCCTAAATTATGCTATAATTAATATAAATCACACATTTTTATATTAAGGTTACTAACACCAGCATTTTATATTTACAATTATGATACAATAATAAATCAGTATAAATTAATTTATTTTTTACCATATTATATGTATTTATGTTCACATTAAACTACTATCATATCTAGCAAAACGTAATTAGTATGATATAAATCCCCTCCTCAGATTCGATGCGAGCTAAGAGGGACTACAAAAATGAAGGTTTTTTTAGAATTTTAATGTGATGCCTTGGACCCATACTCTCGGTTTCGGTTCCATGAATGCTTACTTTACATACTTTCTTTGATACCAGTTATAAAATTCATGATATAACTATCCATAAATAAAATTTAATAATGATTATTGAATATATTACATCTGAATGATCTTTTCAGGTTTAGAGATTTATAGAATTAAGACACAACATAAACTACTAAACCCCATGTTCACAGTATCAAATTAGAAAATTTCACATTACATATGAAACTACTTAATATATGAAACGTATTCAACAACTCCCAAAAATTATTATGCATGTGTTATCTTTCTGAACATGTCACATGTGTTAATTTACTTCATAACATGGGGAAATGGAAACATAAGATGTCATGATCTCAAACAGTTAGTAATGGAATCTTATAACCGAAATGATCTTTTCATAAAAATTACATTAATGTTACGGATGGAAATAAGTAATCAACATGAAGCCATAATTAACATGAAAACAAGATCATGATATATACATGAAAATTCCAAAAAACATGAATATCATCAATTATAATCTCATACTTATATAATTAACAATGTCAAACAACAAAAACCTGCTATTAAGGGATTGTGCCAAGACACTTTACATGTCGAGACCATAATCAAGACATCCTACTATCAAGGCTTTGGGAAAATACAATATCCATTCATGGGGAGAGGCATTCACCAAAAAACAACATCATTTGTCTCACGAGACATGTAGATGTATCGAGGGGATATATACTTTTGGGGCTCACCCACCACTTGTTTAAGTCCAATGAATTCCTCATAAGAGAAAATTAATCAACAATACAAAATCAATATTGAAAATAATAATTCATATTGAAATGACAAAATATAGAATGCCAATACCTACCCATATTAATAAAAGGGATAAGTTGATCATAACTCTTCTAGATGAAGAATGTGGATAGTCAAACAATACATAAATAAGTTGACAATAATCATCTATATTGGAATAACAAAATATGATATACCAATAATTTTCCACATTCCAATAGAATATATGACCATTAATGTGAACATCACCTAATATGAGTTATCTAAAATGTGATGTTCACACTGTATAGAACAATGAGCATACAGAAATGTCAACCTAGAAATAACATGATCATTATCCATCTAGAGAATGAATGATGATGACTTCAGAAGAAAATATTAAAAGAAATGAAAAATAATTATTAACAGGTATATGTGGTATGAATTTATATCCAAAAAAGATGTATGATCATATCCCATGTTGATCAGTTCAATAGAATTGTCTTTAGTTCCTGGGATTCGCAAGAGAAGGAAGCCGTGGGATTTTTGGATAATAGGAATATCTTGATTCAGTTTGCGTTAGAGGAAGACATGATAAGTGCCTTGTCGAGAACCCCTTGCAACTGCAATGAATTGCGGTTATATCTATATCGATGGTCGTACAATTTCTATATGCGGCATGATTCACCAACCATGGAAATTTGGGTTAGTTTTCCGAATCTCCCTTTACCATTTCAAAACCCATCGATTGTCAAAATGCTTGGGAATCTAGTGGGGATATATCTTTCCTCTGATAGTCGGACCATGGATTTCTTTCATTCGGTTAACCCTAGAGTGTCCGTGGAGGTGGATTCCTCAAGGGATCCATTAGACTTTATTTGGATCACCATAGGTGAATAGTTCCTTTGTAAACATCTAGTTGTATATGAATCATGTGTTCATTATTGTTCCTATTGCAAATGGTTGGGACACTCAGTGGAGAAATGCAGGCGGGGGCACGGAATGCTGGCTCCCAGAGGAATGTGAGCAATGGTGATGTAGAATTTCTGGGAATGAGAGAAATGGTGATCGTAGTATCTCGGAGAATTACATGGTGGTGAATTCGTTGGTGGAAGAACCTGGTGAAGATACCTTCAATAGACACCCTGAAGGTAGTCATTTATCTGGCCTTTCCCAGGTTTTCCATAATGATGGTGTGGTTCAAGGTGAACAAGAGGCAGGTGTTAAATCAGTTGGCTCAGGCTCAATGATTGCAGGTCCTGGAAATCAGGAGAGGTCGGAGAAGCTAGTTGCTCTGACTCCTTGGCCGAAAGTCCAAGACGACTTTTGCAGGCATTTAGGTGACCTAAATGGAGTGAGCAAAAAATACATTATTTCGATTGATAATGCAAATGGAAGGTCTGGACATGATAGCCTTTCTGGTGTTTCTCAATCACATTTCAATGAGGAATGGTCTATGGAGCAAGCTAATTGTGGAAACCGTGAGGTGACTTTAGAGGGAACTAATAGACAACATCAGTACATGGGGCACGACCTCTTACATGCCATCCAGGCTGAGGCAGCTGGTCGAATATTTCTTGTTGAGGAGGCTGGATTGGGTACACCGAATAAGCATTTGGGTGGCAGTGGTTCTACACCTGGAAGGGAGGTAAAAATGGTGGAGGAGAGCAGGGGTATGGTCTTGATTCAGACCTTAGTCCCCCTATGTAACATGTTTGAAAGTTTATCAGAGGATAATTTGAATTTGGAACACATTACAACAGGTGAGGAAGATGAGGTTGGCATGGAGGAATCCAATATGAATGAACTGGACCATTCGGCTGAAGAGGTCTCAATTCCAAAGAACAACATGAGTTTCAAAAAGAATAATGGGAAGAAGGACTACTCCTCGCTACCCCCTCCTTTGGACAGCCGCTCTGCGAAGACGTTTTCGGTGCTATTGCTCAATGCTGTGGAGGAGGATTTTCAGATTTTGATCAAGGATAGAAACAATGAAACAGGATGATCTACTGAAGTGTTAAACAACACAATGGAACCTATACTTTTATTTGAGGAGGACATGGTAGATGAATTTCTATAAGTTGACATCCCACAAGAAGAGGCTGATATGATGGGAGGAGCTTTAAGAGTGGAGGTTAACAAAGAGCATGATATATGGATTGAAAAACATGATATGATCCCGATTAGAGGCTTCAATGATCGGAAAATCAACAAAGAGCAATATATCCCAACATGGGAAAAATGGAGGACCGTTTGGAAGACGTTATTGGGGAAGATCCGGATGCTAAGGTATGGCTAATGAATTGGAATATTTATAGGGAGGAAATAACTAATAGGATAAAGCTAGGTTTTTGTATCATTTACTTTTCTTATGATGCCTCACCTCAGGACTGATTTGGTTTGTCTCTCACTTTTACTTAATGTTGTTTGATGGGATTTTTGGGTTTTCAGCAGTCAGGGTGCTAATGGCATCAGGAGATGATAATCCACATTCTAGTTTTCTTTAACGTCCTCGGGGGTGCATCGTGGGGTCTATTCCATTGCATGAAGGCAGTGTGAATTCCTTTGGAATTTTCCAATGGGAGGATTTGGGTCGGTGTCGATGGTCGCGACGGGGGATGCTCAAGGTAATCATGGGTGGATTTGGCCATCCTCTCTGATGTTCTTGTGCCCTGTTTCATGATTTCTTGAGCATGGTTAGTGGTTTTTTGGTGTTTATATGTTTTGGTAAATGTGGTTATTTTGGACTCATGTTGCGGGGTACCGGGAACCCATATTCCGGCTTTTGAAAAAGGAAATAAATGATTTGCCGAAGAAAACCATTGCATCTTCAGTAACACAATAATCAAAACCCATTGAAGAAGAGAGATTGTAATTGAACTTCAAATAACATTATTAAAATATAATTCAAGATATGATATCTTCAATAGGTTGTATATAGACAATATAAATGATATTTTGTGCAAAAATCCAATACTTGTCTCAATGAAGGGAAATTGAGATGAAAACCCTTACAAATTTAGAATATTGGAACCAAATTTACATAAGAAACGTATCAAAAAATGGGATATTTAATATCATGTAATATAAGAGAATTATAATTTAAATGTTACAATGGTTTGTTAATCACACCATATAAAATATAAAATGATGTATAATATAAATATGTCTCAATGAATGATAATTGAGACTGATACCCTTACCTCTTGTCTTGAATTCCACGAACGTACATTATCATCCTATATCATAAAACATATCTATAATAATCATGTAATTAATGACCTTACTCATATCCATTTTCATTCATACTCATTATAATTTGTCATTATCTACACAAATTATTCTAATTTTACGCATTCAATGTTAATAATTTTGATCGTTTTTAATTGTTTCATAATAGCAGTGTCGGTGTATATTCTTATTTAAAGATCATAATTAATATATCATCTATGATATTGGAATATATGTTCTGAGATACTTTTTATAGTTACTATTTCATTTCATGTCAGTATTGGTTATGAACAATGACGATGAAATTGATGATAATAATGTTTCAGTTATTCTTAATGAACGAAACACATTTTATTAATTAATGGGTTAATTTTTTATATAATCATAACATAAAAAAACATTATTTACATATTTATATCATATTACACAGGTAAAAAGGTTCACATAGTCATCCATGATGTACATTCATAATATTGTTCGATTATGTGGTAAAACCGACCCATACATAAACATAGATGAATAATAACTATATCATTATACTAGAATCATAATGATATTATTTAGTTCTTATTAGTGTGATATATCATAATTATAATGAAATATAAAAATAATTAATGGATATGAAGACATTACATAACTTGAATAATATTATATCCTCTTAGCATGCTTATTATAAATGATTAAATTAACAATGGTTGTTTATTGATTATATCATTAACAGGTTTTATAATATTTCATATATGAACCTTAATGAAAACATAAAAAAATATTTATTCTTTAATAAAAACTTTTTTGGATCATCAGAGTTAACTATGACTACAATTGGGGGTGAATTGTAGTTTAATGAATTTATGAAATTAAAATACAAAACAAATTTATTAGTGTTTATCAAACTCAATAATCATCTAATGGTCAGAGTAATTATATAAGACATAGTGTATGTCCATTAAATCTATGTTTTAAACATATGTAAAATAAAATTTCTTATACAATGCATAACAGAATTATAATCGCTTGTAGAAACAAGTAATTTTCAATTTTAATATAAAAGTAATAATGACATACTAAAGTGTTATAAATGTTTTCTACTCATTAACCTTAAGAATGAAGAAAGTTAATAAACTCTGACTTTGAGTATCCAATGTTTTCAACCTAACCGTAAGGTATACATTTCGTAACCATGAAATCCATTGATGTAAAAGATCGAAACCACCAATGTCTTTCTATCCTTGGAATCCATCAATCTTAACCCAGATTGGACAAAGAATAAAAATGAAAAATTGTTCTATGGAATTTATAATCATCACACAAATTTCAAAAAATAGAAAAATAACTAAATATAAAAATTGTAAATGTATTGTGCGGTAATAACAGAAGAAAATATTAGATAGGTTGAGTTGAAAAAGCATCATCTCCCAGCTCCACGAATTCACCTCTATTTACAGACACACCTACAATGGTACTAATATGTGATTCTTGGAGTTGGATTCAATGAATTTATATGAGATCATGATTAAAAATCAACAAGTATATCTCCATATAATTTAATTTTGATAGCACCATTACCGAACTATAAAAGGTCTTCTGTCTGGTAGAAATAATTCAGACTATCCTATTATAAATATTAATATTCCAATTGAATTAAACATTATTAGTATAATGGAATAAAGCCTATAACGCGGATAGACTAAACTTATCCAAATCAATAGACTAAACTCAGTCACACCAATAGATTAAACTCAATCCTACCGATACACTAAACTCTTCCATTCTGGTAGATTTGATTTTGTAATTCTGATAGATTGGATTTTTTTCATTCAAATGGGCTGTAATTTTTTGTTTATGATGGATAAGTTTTCAATACAATGGATCATGCATTAGTCAGTTTGATAGATCAATCATCAGTCAGTCTAATGAACTAGACTTTAGTGTAAAAGTTTATAATCATTAGATTAGAATGATTTCTACATCGAGTAGAATAAATTGTATTCTACCATAAATATTGTAATGAATTGGGATATATAAAGTTAGTAAAACTTAATTTTTTAGAAGGTTTGTTCTGATTTTAAAAACAATGGATAAAACATGTATAAATTAGATGATTCGACTCAATAATCTCCCCCTTTTTGAAAATCATGAAAAAACAACTCTTAAGTAAGAAAAATAAATAAATTTGAAAAACAAACAAACACATTATATAATTTAAGAACACATATCCCCTATATTAATTATTTATCTATTTCTTTATAACTCCATTTTTGTTAAACAAACTTTTTACATAAGAATTATATAAGAAAAAAACACTCTTAAACAAAATCTACCCCAAAATAATATCGTCTAAAAATTATATTCCAACAGGTTCTACATTAAACACTTCTTGAATAAATTCTCCCCTAAGTTATTTTCAAACAAATATGGGAGGTAGAAAGTACCTAAAATTTTAGAAAATTAATATTATTAAACAATTTAGTTTAACTAATATTTCATCCATTAATTCATAAAAAACATTCAACCAAATAATTTTGGAAATTAATTAAAATAGAAACTGTGGAGAATAATTCAATCAAACTTATAATCATTCAAATGTTTAGTTTTTACCTCAAGAGTTCAGATAAAATAAAATCAATATTTATTTTTTATTCTCTTGAACATGAATTTTATCTTCTATAATTCTTCTTGGTCCTTCACAGTCTATGGTACCAGTGAATCCATCATTTAAATTCTTTCTTCATGGACCGAGAAGATTTTAATCACTTTATTCATTCTATCGACTACATTCTCAAGAGACCGATTCTTTCTATTATCATCTAACAAATTCTGAATTTCTTCATCAACAAAAATGTTTTTAAACATTAGTTACGATACTTACTGAACATAAGACTCCAATAAACCCTTGAATTTTTCAACTAGTTCTATATTTTCATCAACAATTAATGAATACTTTTGAAAAGATTCAACAACATCCAAAGATGTATTCTTAATAATTCCAATATGATCATCCTGAAATTTCAAATCACTTTCAGTCTATTTTATGCATATAATTATTTTCATAAATATTCTTCTTTCTAACATACAAAAAACTTTGATATATTTGAAATCATCATCATTCTAATGAATAGTTTCTGCAAAATTTTTTAAGGCATCTGATTGTTCTAACACATTTAACATCCCCTAGAGTATCTTGCACGGAGATTCTATACATAGTAGAAAAGGAATTGAATCACAATATCATTTAATGATTTATTAAAGTAGTTAAATAAGGATATAACACTATGATATGATTGATTATCTAGAGAACCATTTGAGTTTGATGATACATCAGAAAAATGTCTTCTTGGTGTACTAATATCAACATTTTCTTTCTTATTTTCTTTCACTTTGTTCTTTCCAGCATCCAGTACATCTACTACATCAAAATTCCCATCCATTTCATCCTTTTACAAAACATTAATACATGATTATTGGTTTCTAATTTCTTTTTAAAAAATAAACCCCTTCTCAAAAACTATTAACTCAGTGTATTTCTCAGATTGAGTGCTAAAAGTTGATGACTCTAAATAACTTTCTTCTTCTCCATCATTATTCACTTCCTCTAACTATTCTTCTATCTTATCTTCTAATTCATTTTCTAACTATCATTAAAAAAATTCATTACTTCTAAAATCATATTTTCATTGGTTATTTATAGATTTTTTAATTTTAACTTTAACTTGTTCTGGTAATTTTTTATCTCCAAGAAAACTATTCCTTTTACTTTTACAATAGTTAAAGGAACTCCAAAAGTTATAAATCATTCTAGATTAAAATAATTTGATTGAGCAGTAACATTCGGAGTATGTATAGGTTGAATAAATGATATTAGATAAATTGAGTAATCCCCTTCCACTTTAGTGGTATGGATATCACAACCTTCTTTTTCAACCCACTTCATCAAATGTTCAACAACTTTTTCCTCATCAAAATATCATCTATTGTATAATTTCTCTCCTACATTAAAATCTTTTTCAGTTTTCTGTTTTAATTCTAAGGCATCTAACTTATCGAGTTTTAACTTTTCATAACCGAATTTCATTTCTTCCTTTCATTTCATGAAATCTTCATAACCTCATCAGACTTAGCATTAACATTCTATTTCATCCGGGGGCTGGTGACCTTGTTTTCCTGTTATCATGAAATTGTTTGCTTCAACTAATAAACATCAGTATCAGATGATGTATTATCCAGTTTTTCAATAAACTTCTTCAAACCCAATAAAAAAAAATATTTCAATCTTGAAATTTTTTCTTCACTGAATAATGATACGTTTCCTCTCATCGCCACTGCTTGATTTTGGATTTCCCTTATAATCATAAATTTTATTAACTTCTTATTGAAAAAACAAAGAAACAATAGAATTATTAACTTTATATAACTCTTATTTACTACATCGATTGATACAATAACACACTTCACTTTATTGAATTTATATATAATCATTATGAAAAGGTATCCAGTAACTTAATGGTATCCCTATCTCATTTCCACAGAATAGGGTAACCATGCATCCATAGAGCAACAAATATTTAATCTAGTTTAAGATGATATTATTTTCATACCTTCTATGAAATATAAAAATTATGTTCGACCTTATTTTTCTCTAAACTTCCATGTTTTTTAGAAGATTTTTGTAAACCAAATATGCTTCCCAATCTAATTGTACTACTACAAGATTTGATTTTTTTTTTTGAATTTTTATCTCTTAATTCTCACAAAAAATATTTTAAGTTATTATCTCTAGATATTCTTCCACAATAAAAAAAATGATCAGTAGAATTCATTTACTATAATAAAATAATGAATATTGATGTCTTAATTTTCAATAAAAGAACTTTTCCCAGCCTTGAAATTTGATAATTTATTTAAATAAATAATTAGTATTATTATACCATTGTTTCTCAATTAAATAATCATTCACAACTTACCTATTAGTGATTTCTTTTGGAGGATACTTTTTTTGAAATTAAATCGGACTACAAAGATATGATCGTACTAATGGATAAAGATTGAATTGATTGAGAATTTAAGAGTTGAGGGTTGTAAATATTCTAAAATACCTATGTGGGATTTGGTGACCCGCTTTCATATTTAGAAGATTGATGGCGATGATTAAACTTATAGATATCAGATGGCCCCGATTAAATATCAAAAATGATCCGATGATTGAAATTTATCCTTAAATGATTAAATATATATTCTGAACGCTTATTATTTTTTAAAATAAATTTAATCAGTAGAAATATTTGTTCAAATAATTTTATAAAAAAACAATTATAAAAATAACAAGTTATAAACAAAAAGAAAATTATATGAAACAAAATATAGTAAATATTAAATACTAGAGAATACCTCTTTATGTAAAAATATGAATTTCTATGAATTTTTATTCCAATAACTATTATTATTGTTTTTAGAAAAACTATATTATTTTGGAAAACCAATGTTTTAGAAAAAAAAGAAATTTTATATTTTTTTTTAAAAATGATGATTTTATTAAAACTATTGATTTTATAAAAAATAATGTCTTATCAAAACTAATATCCTATGAAAAACTAGATATTAAATATTTTAGAAAAACTAAATATTTCAGAAAAACTAAAGATTTTAGAAAAACCAATGTTTTTAGATAAAAAAAGTTTGTAGAAAAAAAAGTTCTTAGAAAAACAAATGTTCATGAATAAATGAATGTTTTTAGAAAAACCATAGTTTTTAGAAAATCTAACGTTTTCATAAAAACTATTGCTTTTAGTAAAACTAAAAATAAAAATTTTATAGAAAAACCATGACATATGTACTCCCCATTTTACAAAAAGTTCATTAATGTTCATAGATTGGTTAAAAACAAGTATATATGGATGATCATTCAGTATTGATCATTCATAACTTCTATAGAATATATTTAAATCTATCAGAACTAAGGCGTTTAGTAAATATATAAGAAAGTTGCTCTAGAATTCTGATTAATTGTAAATTAATATCTCTTTTTGTGTGATCTTGAAAAAAATGGTGTCTTATATCTATGTGTTTTATCATGAGTGATGTGTTGGATTTTTACTTAATGCTATGGAAATGTGTTATTACACAAAATTATAGTTTTACTAAAACTAAATCCAATGTCAGCGAGTGTGTGTTGCATCTAAAACACTTGAGAACAAAAAATTCCAACAGCCACATATTTGAATTCAATAGTTGAAAGTTATAATGTGTACTGTTTCATATAATTACATGAAAATAACGCTTCTCCTAATAAATTAAAATTTCTAGATGTTATTTTTCTATCCATTTTCTATCCATCATATTAACTATTTGAAAAAAAAATTTTATTCAAAATCATTTCCAAAAGAGTTAAATAATATTAAATCCATAGTTTCTTTAAGATAATGAAAAACTGTTTACTACCTTAAGAATATAATCTTTTGGATTAGCTTGATATATTTCACACAAGAATATATAAAATGTTAAATCAGAATGACCTAACGCTATGTATAATAAACTACCAATCATTCCTCTAAAAATATTTTGATCAACTGGTTTCCTATATTCATATATATCTAAATTATTTGAGGTTATGATAAAAATACTAAAAAAAAATTTTCTCATGTACAAATTTTTAAAAATATATTTTATATATTTATATTAATAAATAAAACATACTTCTAATTTTTATTAAATTTGGAAACCTAGAAAAAAGAAAAATTGTCTCATCATTCTCATTTCAGAATAAAATTTCATAAGATCATATAATGAACTTGTAATAGGTTTTTTAGCTAAAAAAATATAATTTGATCAACATAAATTTGAACAACGATTTTTTTTTATAAAATAATTTTATAAAAAGTGTTGGATTTGATTCTCCCTTAACAAAATTGTTTTCGATCAGAAATATAGTTAATATATCATACCAGGATCTAGGGGATTGTTTATATCTGTAATGTGCCTTAGTAATTTTAAATACATGGTCTGGAAATTTTTTATTTTCAAAACCAGGGTGTTCTTTATATAAAATTACTCCTATATATATCTGTTATGAAAAGAAAAATTCACATCCATTTGAAAAAGTTTTAAATTAAGAAATTTTTTATATTACAGAAGATTTAGAATAACTATAGGTATTTCTACCAAAACATAAGTTTATTCATAGATTATTCTCTCTTTTTTATTATAACCCTTTGTAATAAATCTACCTTTATTTCTTACTATAATTCTATTTTCATCACCCTTATTCTTGAAAACCCATTTTACACCAATTACAACAGTAAATTTACGTTGTTTAACTAATGTACAAAATTTATTCCTTTAGAATTCATCGAGTTCATGTAGCAAGACTTTTATCAAATCTTCATCACTTAAAGTTTCATCATAATTTTAAGGTTCATATTGTGATAAAAATAATCAATGTTCAAATTTATTTCATAAGGAACTTCTAGTTCTAATAGATTGATCTATATCACCAATGATATTATCACTAGGATGACTCCTATGAATTAACTGATTCCTTGGGTTTATAAAATTATGTTCTTCAATTATAAGCTTAAATTATTCTTGAGGTAGAACATTCAAAATATATCCATCAGTTTTTCATCATAATAATAACTTTCCAACAATGTTCGAAAATCATTTTTTGAAATAACTTCTATAGATGTGGATTGTGGATGGTTATAAAAATGGTCTGTTTCTTAAAATTTAACATGTATTGTTTCCTCAAAAATAATTTTGTTTTTATAAAGAAAATATAGGCCTTTCTAGTTATAGAACAGCCTATCAATATTCATTCATTGGGTTTTTGAGAAAATTTATGAAAATTATTCTTAATATTTAGAATGAACACTTTAAATCTAAAAACATTGAAGTAATAATGTTTTGGTTTTATATTGTTCCACATTTCATATGTATTTTTATTAATAAAAAATATTATTAAAACTCAATTTATAGTATAAATGATAGTAATAACAACTGTAGTCCAAAAAAAATAACAACTGATTATTAACTCATCATTGTTCTTATAATCTCCTAAATAATTATATTTCATCTTTCAACTATAGTATTATTATATAGAGTTTTAGGTGTTGAGAAGTTATTAATTATACCATTTTTAGTATAAAAATTTTCCAAATAACAATTTTAAAATTATCCACTATTATTACTATGAATAGTTATGAAGGATTTATTTATTTTTTTACATTTTTATCACAGGCTAATAAAAATTTAAAACTAAAAAGGCTTCAGACATATTTTTTAGAAAATACAACCATGTATATATAGTGTGATCATCTACTAACACATATACATTGTATTTTCCTTTGTTAATTCTAGTTTGTACAAGACTAAATAAATATATATGAACTAATTGTAAATCATCATATGTTGAGACTTCACTAATATATTTAAAAAATGACTTTTGCAACTTTCCCCACCGATAATGATCACAAACTTTTGAAGAATAAAATTTATATTCCATTTGATATTTAATGATTCCTTTATTAGATTGTAGAGATAAATACATATCATTACAGTGCCTAATCATCTATTCCTTAACTAAGATTGGTCTTCCACTACACTAACTCAAGGTAGATCATGGCTATTAAGGTCTTCTATGTTATGTGTATATACATTCTCATTCCGATTCGTATAAAGAATAAATTTATGTTTTGAACTATAAATAATACATTAATCATTCCTGAATTTCAAAAGATATCCCTAATTACCTAATTTAACTATTATAATAATGAATTTCTTAATACCTACAATGAAATAAAAATTTGAAATCATGACTTTATAAAGAAGAAGAATGATACAAATACCTATAATTTTTCATTGAGAATTGGAAACTTTTTCACCTTTCATATTCATAATACTCTTGAAGAAATATTTGTTTTTAGTCATATTCCTTGAAAAAAAACTATCCATGTTCCATATATCTCTATTAGTTGATTTTTTGTTTTCCAAAAAATAACCAGATTAGTATTTTGGAACACAATCATGCTTGGCCTTGGTATTATTAGAAAGTATAATTTTCAAAATCCGCAATTTTTCAACTTTACCATGATAAACAGTTGTCAATTATATAGAAAAGTAATGTTTGTGAAAACCTAAATATTTTAATCCATTTAGAGAAAATAATTTTTTTAATGTCCTCCACTTTGACATTTTGTGAAGAATATAACAACTTTTGGAATAAAATTTCCATTTTGAAAAATAGGATTCTTATTAATAAAAACCATCTTGAATACATCCTTATGAGGTTTAATTTTTCTATAAATCTCATCAAAGTTTTCAATACTAATATTAATATTGATTATATATTTTTTATACTATATATATTAGGTATTAGTTTTATAACAAAATTCTTATCCTGGATAGAAGTTTTACTACAATTATGTTTTTCTAATTATTTTGAAAAATTTGTTTTCATGAGATTATACTTATATACCTAATTTAATATATTAGTTTTATCAAAAATTATATTTTCATAATTCATTATAAGGATTTTAAATTTCCATGTTAACTGTAGATATTCTTGAACCAACTTTTGTATGTTTTCCCCAACAGTATAATGTTTTTTAGTAATTTTGTTAATTTTGTTTTTCTAAAAGTTATTTTAAATATAGAGATTTCATCAAAACTAGGTAAATTATTATTTTCATCTGATGTAGATGATTCATCATCCAAATTTGTATAATTATTTTAATTTTTCCTTTTCAGGATAATTGGTATTTAAAGTAAGATTGTTTGTGGATCCAATAGTTATGTTATCCATAATGCAATTATTGTTCTTTATAATCTCAGTATAGAAACCATTGTTCTTCATATCATAAATTTCACTATCAGATGGAATTTATACTGAAATATCACCACCACTTATGCTCCATGTGTCAAATGATTTTATACATTTCTTATTCATGTGTTTTTAGGATTTCATATAATTCTTTTATGATGTTTTATCCTTATTTTCATTTCTTTTAAGCTCAATACCACTAGGTCATATATGAGTATATTTCTTTCCCTCATAAAATATTTCTTTATAATATTCTTTCTTATCACATTATCGTTTTTATTCTTGTTATACTTATATTATAAAAAGATATTCCCAAAAATCTAGTTCACCCTTTTAGAAATATTGGCTAATTCATTATCCGACTGTTCTGAAGAACTACCATCAGTTTCAACTATAACATTTTTTTTATTAAATGATTTTGAATCCATTTAGACTGAATGGAATCTACTAGAAACATTTAAAGTAATAGAAATAGAAACTCATCCATTCCTTTTATTCATCTTCTCAGTATCCCTTTTTAATATACCCATATACTTCATCAGAGTACCAATCGAATCAACCAAGGTTAAATTTGTTATCCTTATCATATCATCTAATGTTTTCTTATAGATTCCCATTCTCTAAGAATAATTTCAATAGTTATTTATACAAAAATTTTATATTAATAACTTTCTCACAAAAAATAATGTAGACTATTCATTAGTTTCGTAAATATCTTATGCATCTTCACAACAAGTTCACTAGGTTAAAAATAAAAATCTTGATATTATGCTCTTAACACCATTATTATAGTCTCAATTACTTTATAAGTTCACAAATTAGAAACTTATAAGAAAATATAAATATTATTATCTACATTACAATAATATATTTTACTGTATTTATTTCTATTCATAGAACATAGAAAAGTATTTTTTACTCAATAGTTCAACTATTAATGATGATTCTATTGATTATTAAATTTAGAAAATTAATTCTCAAGGATTACTTAATTCCCAGTCATCATGAAAAAGTTATAAACTCTAGTGTTAATAAAATAAGTATTTATTCTTCATCTTCAGTTTTCATAGTCATCACCATAAAAATAGTGGTCCATTAGGATTTGAATTTTCATTATTACCATCATTTATACCCACCATATTATTAAAAACAAAAACACTTTCTATAAAAAATGTTATTTCAATAATAGTAAAACAAATTATTGTAAACATGAAAACATTATTGAAATAAAAAAGTAAAAATAGCATGTTAAGCAGTATAACCTACTCTAATACCAATTGATGGATTGTAAGAATTTATAATGGCTACAAAATAGGGGAGGTGAATTTTAGTATAAAAAATTAAACTAATTAAAATATTAAAACTATTTATTAATGTTTATCGAAATCAGTTATTGTTTGATGATTAGTGTAATTATATCATACATAGTGTAAGTCTAATAATATATGATTTTTAATATATAATAAAGTATACATTATAATACAACGTATAGAAGAATTGTAATAACGTGTACAACCAAGTAAAAGAAAGTAATAAATTAAAAATAAAAATGGATCACTAAAGATTTATAAAGGTTTTATACTCTCTAACCTTAATAGTGAATGAAGCCAATAAACTCTGGATTTGTGAATCCACAATTTTCAACCATACCACATGTTCTATATTTTTTCACATTGAAATCAATCGATCTAAAATATCAAAATCAATTATGACTTCCGATACCCAGAATCCCTCAATCATCTTAATTAGAACCAGTAATCTTCTTATCCTAGGAATCCCTAGCTCATAACACAGATTGAACACAAGATATGAATGCATAAATGTTATAAATAATTTAAAATACTTAAACAGATTACTTATAACATAAAACTTTGCAGATATTTATAAATTGAATGTAGGAAGAGGTTACGATAGAGAAAAATTACGGAAAATTTGAGTTAGAAAAGAATTAACTACCATCTTCGTGAATTAAGATCTATTTATAGGTACAACTACAATGATCATAATCCATGATTCTCATAGTTGGTTGCATTATCCTCGGATGAGCTCCATCTTGATAGCTCTGCAAGTTAATCTATATACAATGTTATTTTGATAGTACCATTACAATTCTCTAAAATGTATTTTATCCAGTATAAATAATTCAGACTATCCGGTTATAAATTTCATTACTTTGATGGAATAAAAATTTTACATTCCAATGGGAAAAACACAGTCACATTGATAGACTAAACTCAGTCCCACTGATAGACTAAACCCAGTCACACTAATAGAATAAACTCAATCATACTGGCAGACTAAACTCATTAACACCAATATACTAGATTGTTTTTCATTCTAATGGACTGCTTTGTTGATCTGATGGATAAAACAATATCCAGTATGATAGATCCAACATTAGTTAGTCTAATGAATGAGATATTAGTATAAAAGTTTATAATAATCATTTTATAATGATTTATTCACACGTTAGAATTAATAAGTTATACAAAATGATTCTAAATAATTGTTAAATATCATGTTAGTAAAACATAGGTTTTTATAAGGTGTGTTGTGATATTCAAAAGTAATGGTATAAAGTATATAAATTTAAACATTTGACTAAAAAATTCTTAGATAGATCTTTTTAAGGTGGTGAATGAAAACAAATTGTGTTACGTTGTGGATTTGGTAGTCTATATAATGAATGAATGACAATTATTTTTCCTTAATGGATGGGGACATGAATAAAAAATGATAATAAGATGAATATAATAAAATAGAATTATATAAATTACACCAATATATATATATATATTTAGGTTGTTAAAATAAATTTTAAATAAATTTTTTTTGAATAAAAACAATGTAGTTTATTATACTCACATTGGGAACTAAAATTTTCCTTGAAAGTCTCTATGAATTTGAAGGTCCTAGGAGAACTATGAGTGACTAAGGGATTATGTTCGTGTGGGAGGATATAAATAGAGTAAAATTTATACATTTTAGGGAGTAATTAAAAGTTAAGGTGTTTTTGGAAGTGGTGCAGATGTTACCCTTCAAAAAACGAAGGAATTGTTAGTTTTGTAAACACCTTAAATTTTTCAATAATTCAATGAAACTATTCCTGGTTAAATTAATCAAAACTGAGAAAAGTGTAGGGTAAAATTTTCTTGGTCAATAAAAATCTCAACCATTTGTTTCTATTAATGTTTTATAAATATTTTAGGTCTTCTATAATAGGATAATCACAATTTACCCCTTTTACTTTTACCTTGGTTATTAATTTCAAACATTAATAATTAATTTTAATGACTAAGATTAAGAATGAAAAATTTAAATAATTTGATTCTTCTAATATTAAATTTTAAAAAATATTACCAAATAAAAATTTTAAATGTGTGAAAAGTGAATTTCAAAATAAACACACCTAATCACATTTACATAGTTTTTAGTAAACTAATGTTTTTATGATTTAATATATATATATATAAGATAAAAGTATCATGGTTACTGATTTTAATGAAAACAATTTATTTATAATAAATTGAATAAAATATTTAATGCTTAAAAGGCAAGCCACAACTAAACTAAACCTTAAAAATAACTGATTTGAAGATAAAAGAAAATAACAATTTTTATATTAAATTAATTTATTAATTAGTTATAATAAATGTTACATATGTTTTATAAGTTAAAAAATATTATAGAATTAATAATGTTATTAAAAATATTCATATTTTATTTGTAAAAATGTTTTTAAATATTCTAGTTTATTTTTACATAGTAATAAAATCAGGGAAATGATAATTTTCGTAATTATCGTAATCTTCAACTAAAAATCAACCTTTTTAGAAAATATTCAATAGTTCATACTAAGTAAATTTTTAAATTTAGAATTTAAAAATTATGATATTTTTTTAAAATTCTATTATTTATAAATTATCTTTTTGAACAAAATCCAAAATTATAATGATAGATTGTTTTTATCAAAAAATAAAATTTTAAAAAATTAAATGATATTTTTATTATTTGATATAATTTAATAAATAAATTTGTGTTAAATAATTAATAATATAAAAAAAATCATTAATCATTTGTTTCTTGGAATATAAATGTGTATCACATAAAAGGATTTTTTTAGACAAATAATTTTCTAAATAATAAATGATATTATTAGTCATTTTATATAAAATAATTGAATTTAATTCATATTAAAAGTATTATTTATTTTCACTATACATAGATTTCATAAATTGGTAACTCTTATTCATTCCCTCTAATTTAATAGGTAGTTTTTTAAAGTTGTACTTAAGTACTTCTATTATATCCAAATATATCATAATTTCATTTAAGTTTGGTGTTGCACGCAGATCATGCTATAACAAAAATTTAATTATTTTAAATTAATCATATATTATATTTTCCGGGTGTTAAATTACCCTACCCCCTAAATAAGTTCTTTTGTCACAATTGTACTCATTATATCAGAGTAATTCTTATAAGGAACTCATAATAAACCATATACTGGTAGATGATCATGAATTTATTATTGGTGTGGAAGTAGATTTATCTATGTAAAAAATTAATGTATGAATTTTAAAGGGAGTTTACAAATTCTTATTTTCATATAGTATTTTACTAGGTATCTTGACATATATTGATAAGTAATAACTTACCAAAGACTCTAAAAATGATTTATATAATTATCATACCACTATGGATTTTTATTTATAAGTCAATATCCAATAGTTGGTGAAAACATAAATTAAATAGGACACCAAAAAATATATAGTAAAAATGACTATCTAATTTATTAGTATTAGTTACTTAGGCTTTTCCAAGTTCACATGGTTATTGGTGACTACCTCCCTCATCAACTATTGGATTGGGACATTGAATCAAATAATGACCAACTCTCTTATAATTGAAGATTCATATTTTTGTGGCTTATACCATTTCCTTTCACTTATGAGTTGGATGAAATTCATCACATGATATTTCATTATATTATATCTTTCTCATCCTTAGTGTTTTTGGGGATTTGAATATGTTTACATTGTTAATAAGAATTCTTGATATCTAGTTGTCATAATTATAATATTTCTCATTCCATGTCTTATCAAATTAGGTTGTTCATTAGAATAGTTTCTTCATATTCAATGACATCCTTTGTTAACTTGGTTCCTTAAAGAATCATACAATACTAAAAAATGTGTTAACATTAGTGATTATCATTATATATGAATAATCATAAATAACCTCCTGATGTCTCACTTTATTACACTATCTTGTTAGCCTATTATTCATACAACTCAACATGTATTAGACTACGTTGATCTTATATCACTCTCATTTTAGTATATATCATTCTTGGTTTAATCGAGGATTATTTGACTCAGGTTATCCAATAATTATTCACCTAATCCTAAAAATAAACATTACAAATTACCTTAAAAATTATTAATGTATTCCTAACCCAAAAATATTGAAATAAATGCTCTCAAAAATCTTACTTATCCTTCATCAAACAACATTAATAATTCATACAATCATATACCCATTTATTTATATAACCTAATCCTATAATATCAAAATCATTCCCTTCGCAAGATCAGTTTGATTATATAAAACATTAACCAACAAATATACTATTTATTCCACAGAAAATTCGTTTATTTTTAACCCTCAAAAGGTATTAAATACTAGTTCATACACTAGTTTATATACACCATAATCCAATAAATGAAGTGAATTACTCGAAAAATATCATGAATCAATTATCAATCCCAGGTTTAACAATAATATCTAATTTAATTCTTCAAAATCGAACCACCATTTATTCTCTTATTGTCATGTTTATATTTAATTTATGAGTTATCCGTACTTAAATCATTTGTACTCCAATAGTTATTACCATAAATTAAACATTTACATAAAATAACACTTCAAGGTTTTTGTTTCAACATAACATTAATGTAAAACTATTTAAGAATAATCCATATATTTTTTATGAAATCCTCAAAAAATTTTGTGTATACCAGAATATCATTGTAAAATTCATTACACTAATGAATATAAATAAGATTTTAAAGATTTTATAAATCTCACCACCTTATCTAAGACATGTAAACTCTCCATTTCCATCATAATATAAATATAATAAAATTCATATCCATTTACTACGCTCTAATATTTTCTTATAAGTCATGGTAATTTTTATGTAAAAAGCATTACTAGATTCATTTTAGTTATCCAATTTCAACCAAATACTAAAACAAAAAATGGTTATAATATTATCCAAAAAATGACTATGAACATGTATTCCCTTAGGACACCATTTTTTTAACATGTGGTACTATCAGATCACCCTATGACTCCCTTGTTCAAACCTTAGTTATCCATGGTCGTTTAGGCTCTCTAACCTATTTAGATAATATTATTGATATATCCTTCATAATGTTACGTAAAGAGAATTTGATTAACCAAATCATATCGCCTATGTGTGTCTCACTAGGATTGTAGTCATAGACTAACTCATTGAATATTAGAGTGATGATTGAGTTAGTTCTCAAGAAACCCTATTTAGGTTGATTACAATTAGGTGTATCTATGCCACAACCACATCCACATTATAGTATCCATATAGGGATGTATTTATAGTAATAACTACATGATTCCAACATTACAAAAACATCAGGTTGTTAAACAATAATTAAAATTATTACTAGGTTTTTAGAAAAAAATTTATCCAAATCCTCAAATAAAATGTGCATTATTACCATAAAATTTAATCATTTACTATTTCAATGGTTTATCTATAACATCAAAATTGTGATCAAACTTAAGTCATCCACCGTTAAATTATCTGTAATAGACATTTTTATATCTAATGTCTTCCAAACACTTACTACGATGTCAAATGTCAAACCACATACCTGCACACCCAGATCTGTTTCCATGATCTAATACATTACATACATTCTTTGATACCATCTATAAAATCATGGATATAACTATCCATAATTTAAAAAAAAATACAATAATGATTATTTAGACTCATAAATATGAAGAATCATTATAGGTTTACTGATTTAGAGAATTAGGAAAAAACATAAACTGATATATCCCATGTTCATTGTATCAAATAGAACATTATTCCATTTTTTATGAAATTAATTATTCCATGAAAATCCATTAATGTCTCCCAAAAATTCATTCGCATGTGTTATACTTTTAAACATTTCACTTGTAATAATTATCTCCACAACCTGGGTAAATGAAAATATATTAAAGGGTGATCTCAAATTCATAGTAATAGAAACATATAACTGAAATAATCATTTCATAAAGACAACATAAATATTATGGTAAAAAATACATAAACAATATTAATACATCATCATAATGAAAATGAGAGCATGATATATACATGAAAATAAATCAAAATTTGGATATCGATAATACTGATATCATATCAATGGAATCAATAGTTCATGTCATAAATAAGATTACACTAAGGCCTTGTGACAAGAAACTTTGCTTGTCATTGAGATCTTAATCAAGAATGTTTTTTATTGATGATTTTTCCAATACAATATCTTGTTATTGGAGGAGGCATAAAAAACAAAAACTATTTTGTATCAGGATAACTATCAATGAATCAAGAGGTTATATAATGAAAGACCCCACCCATTACTTTTTTATGTCCAATTCATTCACTATAATATAAAATAAATAATCCATCCAGAATAAAAAAGGTGGATGGTTAAATAATACATATTCAACTTGAAAATAATCATCTGTATTGGAATAAAAATATAAATAATGACAATTATTTTACCCATATGAATATAATATCATAATGTATAGGTAAACATCATCAAATCTGAGTTATGTCACATCCAATGTTCACACAGTATAGAACAATGAGTATATGGCTAAGTCAATAGTGGAATAACATGATCATAATCAATCAAGAAATATAAAGTGGATGGGTTTAAAAGAAAATATCCTAAGAAGATGAAATATATGTTAAAGGGTTTATGTGGTAGGAATTTATGTCCCAAAAAATTCAATTAGAGAATACCACATAATGAAAACATTGTTTATAATTTACCAAGATAATATTACATAAGTTCAAAGAATGATCACCAATCATAAAAAAATTTGAGTTACCAAAAATCCTCAATAGTGGGGAACAAGTAAATCAATACACACATGAAAAAGGTAATGTGATTTGGATATTAAATTGCATTAAATAAAAGGTATATGATAAAATATATCTAGGGGTTTGTAATAAATGATATAAAAGAATCATGGTGAAAAAATGTATTAAAACTCAAAGAATCAAAATTGAGACCTAGAAGACCATTGTAGATTGAGTAACACATTAATCAAAACCCTTTTAAAGAGAGGGATTTAATTTTAATTTCAAATAACCTGATTAAAATATAATTCATTATATTATATATCAAATAGATATAATATATGCAACAAAAATAAAATCAGGTTCATAAATATAATATGTTTCTTAATGAAGAGAAATTGCATGGAAAACCCTTAAAACCATTAGAAAATTAGAACCAAAATCCCATGGGGTTTTTTAGATGAAATGGAAAATTTAGGATTATGAAATATTTTATAATCATGATATAAATATTTAAATGGGGTGTTAAGTACAACATATAAAATAAAAAAATGGTCTATAATAAAAATATATCTCAATGAAATGAAATTGAGACTAAAGCCCTATCATGTTGACCTGATTTTCGTGAATGCAGTTTAACATACTATATCACAAACATTAATATTTTAATATATTAAATTAAAACCTTACTAATATATATTTTCTTTAATACTCTTCATAATTAGTCATTCTCTATATGAATTCATCTAATTTTCCACATCCGATATTTATTATTTTCATCGTTTGTACTAGTTTCATAATAGCAGTGTTCATGTTCATTATTATTTCAAATTACATGATTACTATATAATATAAACTACTATAATATATGTTACAATATATTTTATGAAGTTATAATATCATTTCATTTTAGGTTTGTTTATGAACAATTATAATGAAATTGACGATGATCATGTTTTCGTGATTCTTAACAATCAAAAGGTGTTTTCTTAATTAACGAGATAAATGTTGATATAAAATTAAAATAACAAAAATAATAATATTATTTATATATTTATATCATATTATACTATTTAATAATTTATCATTGTTATCTATGACATAAATTCATAGTATTGTTTGATTGGGTGGCTAAACTAACCCAAATACGAATATACCCGGATTTAATGAATGATTATGAAGTGGTTTAGTTATAATATATTTATACTATAATTATAATGATATTATTCCATTATTATTTGTGTTATATATCATAATTATAAGTATGTACAAGAATAATTAATGCATAAGAAAACATTACATTATTTGAATAAAATATTATCCTCTTAACACACTTATTTTAAATAATAAAATTATTGATGATTATTTGTTGATCATATCATTAATAGATTAATTAATTTATCATAAAATAACCTTAATGATATAAAAATGTAATATTTATTAACTAATAACATCATTATTTGCAACATTGTATGGTGGTGAAGGAAAAAAATGTGTTACGTCGTGATGGTGGTAATCCGAATAACGCATGAACGGAAATTTTTATTCATTATTGATGTTTTATATGAATAAAAAAAGATAATAAACTTAATATAATAAAATTAAATAATATAAAATATACTAATATAATTATATTTTTTTGTTAGAATAAATTTTATGGTAGAAATTTGAAAAGAAAAACCATGTAGATGATAATACTCATGTCATGGACTTGAATTTTCCTTGGTAGTATCCTTGAATTTGAAGTTATTAGGATAAATATTAGTTACTAGGGTATTATTTTATTAGTATAGGGTTATATTTATATTAAAATTTCATATTTTCAAGTAGTAATTAAAATTTATGATTCGTATTAAAGTGTCGATGATGTTACTATATTATAAGTGAAGGAAAAGGTAGTTTTTGGAATACCTTTACATTTTCAAATATTTTCATGACACTATTAAATGATAAATGCCTCAGAAGTGGACAAAATTATAGGGGATACTTTTATTGTTCAATCAAAATCTCAATAATCCATTTATATTCTTATTTTTTAAATGTTTCAGGTCTTTTACACCAGTTTAAACACAATTTACCCCTATTACCTTTATCTTCGTAATTAATTTCTATCCTTTGTTGTTAATTTTAATGAAAAAGAATAAGATTTAAATTTTTACATAATTTGTTACATATAATTTATAATTAAAAAATTATTTTTTCAAAGAAAAATTTTAAAAGCGTGAAAAGGTAATTTTAAAATAAATATACTTAATCCTGTAACTCTATTTTAAGAAAAATAAAATTTTTTGATTTAAATTTATAAATAAGATAAAATTATAGTGGTTATTTATTTTAATGAAATAATATTATTTATAATTAATGTAATAAAATATATTATGCTTATAATTCAAGGCATCAGTGAATCCCACCTTGATAATACTTTTTTTAATGTTATGAATGACAATAGTTTATATATTAAAGTAGAATTTTAATTTTTTATACATATATGTTACACATGATTTATAATTTCCAATAATATTTTAAAATTAATAATTCTATTCCTAATTTTTATATTTTATTAATTAAATGTGATTAAATTTCTTTAGGTTTTACTTACATTGTGATAAAATCATGGAAATTAAAATTGTTGTAAATTACACATTTTTTGACTAAAAATCATCCTTTTTAGAATATAATAAAAAATTAATAACAAGTAAATTTTTAAATGGGGACATAAAAAATGAAGTTATTGTTTATTGATTTCAAATTTCATAATTTATAAAATCAGTTTTTTAATAAAAGCCTAATGTTTAAGGAAAAATCTTTTTTTTGGAAAAATGAAATTTTAAAATATAAAATGATATTATTATTATTTCACATAATTTACCTAATACATTTATACTAAAAAAATATTAATTTCAAACATAATTTTTCATTAACCATATGTTTCTTGAAATATAATTATGTATCACATAAATGTTATTTTAAAGAAACCATATATTTTTTAATAAGAAATGATCTTATTAGTCATTTTTTGGTAAACTAATTGATTTTCATTCATATAAAAATTAGTTTTCATTTTCTATATACATATATTTCATTAAGTGGTTACTCCTATTCATTATTTATAATTCAATGACTAGGTTTTAATAGCTATATATAAATATTTATATTTTATCTAAAAATATCGCGGTTTCATTTATGTATGGTGTTTTGTGTGGTGGAAGATATCAATAAAATAACTTATTCATATTATATCAAATTTTATAATTTTCAATTGTTACATTTAACAATTTTATATTTATCAAATTTTTCAAAAAACATAATAATTAATTAAAAGCAATTAGAATTTTGTTTTTTTTAAACAATTTTATAATTTAATTTATATACCACCATACATTTCTCTATAATTTAATATTTTTTTATAGTTTGTATATTAAATTTTTTAATGTAATGTTCAGTGGTAGCTACCCATGTTGTTATTGTTGAGGTCTCGAGTACTAGTCCTTCTGAGTGCATCCTTGTATTTGTGTGTCACAAGATTTTTTTTGTAATGTAGCCCCTTCCACTTGCATCAATATAAATTATAAATTATATAATCAAAATCATATTTGAAATTTAGAAAAATAATTTTATCATGTGTAATATTTTATGTTAAACCCATATCATAAGTCAAGGCAGAGTTTCAAACTGATGTCAGGACTAATGATTGGTGCATCATGGTCAATGATAGATAGTCTTTCATTATATAACATATTTTATGATATAATTATATCTTATGGTGTAGTATTCCTATCGTATCCTATGATATTCTTGATATCACCCCAATAGTATGAGGATCCATTCTGGAGTATAAATCAGCATTTCCACACCGTATGATAAGGCATATCATACCCTATGACATATCAAAAAATTAAGTATTTACCCCATGATTGTGCCTCTGATATCCTATATCATATGACATGATCATATCAATTTTTATAATTATCTTATATCATTAAACAAGAATTATACATAACTTAAATTGTTTATTAGGATATCTTATACCATATAGTCAAGTAAAAAAACAAATAATATATTGTTTTTACAATAGACATTATGACATACATTTATTCTTATGAAAACATATATCATATACAACTACTGAAATATGATATGCATTGTTTTTTTATTTATGATATCAAGAAACAACAAGCTTGTCAAAAATTTGATACCACTAAATGGGTTTTAATGTTCTTATAATACATATTCAACGCATCAAAGTTCATTAGAAATCATAATTCAAAATATCACAATTCTATAAAAACAAAAACCATGTATTATGTAAATGAATAAAATATACATTTTACATTATATGGATACTAATATGGTATTCAATCATTTGATTGATGGAAATCACGAAGGTGCTACAGGATGACTCTTTCCTCTCAGGTGTATCCACTATTTTACTAAATCATACAATTCATGGGAGAGACTCTACTTCACACCAAGATATGGAAGTATCTCTCAAGGAAAAGGAAGGAAAAATATAAATTTGAAAAGTAGAATCAGCATTATGATTTGGAAAACTCTGAACAACCATATCAATGATATCAATATTCTTTTATATCCTCCAGTTATGCTCCCTAAGTATCCATAACATTTACCCAAACAATATAAAATGTTCGAGTAATGTTATGGTTACAACTCCATTTAACCTTAAACATATCACATTCTCATTGTAAGGGACCTGAATTTCATATAACATTTCTTTGGGTGTTGTAGGTGTATTAGGGTGTTGGAGTTGGTTATAGAGATATGAAGAAGAGTTTAGATAGTTTTTTGATGAACCACTCCAAAATGATTGGATTGTGACATGAAGGATTTTTTTAAGGTGTGGGTTTAAGGATGTAAGATATATGAGTATTGAAATTTAGTTTTTATTTTTTAGCACTCCATGATTTCTTGGGTTTTAGTGTAATTAGTTTCATAGAATTTATAAATAATTTCATGTAGTATGGTCATCGTGTGAAGTAATCATGATGTAGTATGAAGGAATTTTGGATCCCTTTGGTAATTCTTACATAAGATTATCCCCATGGGATAACCAGATGTGAAATCATATTGGTTAAAATTACATTGGATCCATCATAATGTGGTGGGTCCTTTCATGGGGTGAAGGTTTGGATTGGTTTGGGATTAATTATTAATATAGTTTAGTTTAATATCATATGGGGATTAATTGCATCATGATTACTGGAGCTGCACCATGAGGTTTTGGAGGTTCAGTTCCTTGTTTTATATTCATAGAATACATTACTCCATGGAGGATTTTCTATATCATGGTTGGTTTTTGGTGATGAATTTTCTTAAATAGTATGTGTTAGTTCTTTTTAATAGTTATTGGGAATGTTGGTGTTGTGTTGTGGTTATATTTATTATGTTTTGACCTTCCATGAAGATATCATATCTAAGGGAATTGAATAAGTTCTAAATAGAGGGACCGCTCAAGAGGATCATGCCCTGATCCTCATGGACACTTTTTTAGTTGGACTCATTGTGATGTGATGATTTTCATCATGTCATGATTTCCTTCACTTGATTTATTGTTATAAATTTGGAACACCCCTCACTTCAGTTCAATCATTCCTTATTTATCCATAATTCAAGATGGTCTTGGGATATCATTTCATTTTTCTTGGTGTATGAAGAATGTCTAAAAATTTTCAGTTCATTTATCAATTCATTCTTGATTTATAGTTCCCTTCTCTATCTTTCTTCTTTATTTATTATTTTCCTTCTTCTATAAATTTTTAACATAGTGATTATTCTGGATTTATTTTGTTTATAGTTAATGGTTTGGTTATTAATGTGGTGATATAGGTTCAAGTAATATTCTATTGGATTCATTGGTATTTGGATTTGGTTCTCTCGGTGTGGAATAAATCGACCCCACTGAGGTAGGGGATTTATAAGATTTTATTTTATCAAATGAAATAGTACTTTTTTTGGAATGTCACTTTTTCCTCAATTAACTCCTTGATTATTCTAAATATCTATCAATTGATATGTTTCTCCCATACCTTTGTTTTACCTCATTCCAAATTTCCTTAAAGTACAATTACATTGAAGTTCATTCCCTTGAATTCCCAAAGGCTTAAAAATTTTATTATACCTCTTCCAACGTTGATACCCTAACCATTTATGAACTTTATTAATGCATCTCTAACATTGAAAGGTCACACTCCTCCCTAATGATTACTGATGGTTTTTTTCACTCAGAGAATATGTCATTGTAATCCTTAATTTGATTTATATATTAATCTCTTATATCGATCTCATTTGTAATGAATATATTTTTTATGTAAAAGACATTGAAATATTTTGGGGAATATTTTTAGAGGAAGGAAATGAAACAGACAACGATTCTGAGGCTCGGTGATCCCAAAATTAATATTTTAAAAATATTAAATATATTAATATCATGAGAATATAGTTTTCCAAAAAATGTGGAGTAACTACCAAAAAATGTATCAGATAAAAAATATAAGACTTCCACTATGTTCAAAATGCAGGTTTTACATTATTTGGGACATAATCTTTTTCAGTGTTTGGAATATGAATAAAAGATGTCGTGGGTGATAATAATGAAATAAATAAATTCAGTTAATTAACTTTTTATGTTGAGGCTATGACCGAGTTTTTCCTCTATAAATATTATATTATAACCAATTCATATAGATCACTTCATAACATTAATAATTTAGAGGACAATGTAGAGGAACATTGGCTGGAATCGAGATTATGGGCCAATGATCGGAGTACCATAAGGAATTCCAACGACCAGAAAACTTTTGGATCTCATCAACAATAACGATGCATGATCCTTATTCACCAGTTATTGATCTAAATCTAGGGTGAAATTTTGTTTTTATTGGTTTAAATCAGGTTTTTGGTTATTCGATTTCAAAAATGAATCTATTTTAACAAATTTATTTGTGGGTTTAATGTCTATATATGGTTGATGAATTTATTTTTCCCTTAAAGTCCAAGAATTAAACCATATAACCCCAAAATTATTATTGAATCTTGAACGCAACTCTGATCAGTGAAATTTAATGTGATAAAATCCTATACCCAATTTGATCATCTATTTATCCTATCATATATATATATATATATTGAGATATCCTAAGGAAGAAACAAATGGTATAGGATTGATGAGGATAGGGAAGTGAGGAAGGGATGAAAGCATGGTGAATGAGGGTGTTAAAAAATGGCATGGAAGTACGGTGTTTTTGTAGAAAAAGATGGGAATATTATATAAAGGTATTTCACAAATGGTGATGCACGTGATAATGGGATCATGACAGGGATCTTTGATTTGACAAGAAGTGTATGGATTTGGATCATCGATAAGGTGTTTGGTCATGGTCAATGTGATGGTTTTGATTATCGGGATGCCGCATGCAAGGAGTGACACATGATTGGTGGTGCTATGTGAAGGATCCTTTGTGTATTAGGGTTCACTCACATTGTGTTTTGTGTGAGGAAGGAGTGGGTTATCGTTGAGAGAATAAAAAAATATATAATTAGAGAGAGGCAACGAGGTGGACCGCATGCATGGAAATCCTCTAGCATGAGATCATATCCAATTTTAATAAATTAAAAAAAATATAATAATATTAATATAAAATAATAAAATTATTATTTTTGTTATAAAAAATTGTTTTTACTTTATATTTTTCATCCGGTGTATGAATGACAAATCGTCTACTGCATCATGAACCTACCATTGAAATTGAAGTTTCAAGACCGATGTTAATCACCTAATATGGGTTCTGGATAAGGATGATGAGACACCCAATAATGATATTATTATTATTATTATTATTATTATTATTATTATTATTATAACAACATCTATTATCTGACGTATCATTTTCATATGACCTCTGATTGATGAACTATCTGCCCTATCATGAACCTAACATTAATGTAGTAAATTAAAAACCCATATTGGGAACCTTTTTTAGACTCATGGATTAGGACCACCCAGTGAAATTTGTACATGTTATGATAGAAAATTCATTTTCTTACCGGGTGTCCATTTTGGGCATGTGAAGATCCTATCATGAGCGCTTTCCATGAGGATCACAATGAAATAATTCATATGAAAATTAATAAATTTTTTTGGTGAAATAGTGGAGGATTTATGTTTTATCCCATCACAATGAAAATGATACCTACTTGTTTGTTAGGTTTTTTCCAGACTCAGATACTGGCACATAATTATTCCAACCTGAGCATTTTACCACAGAGAACATGATGATGACCTTCATTTTGGCATCATATATATGATGAAAGGAAATGAAGGTTATATGAATTTTTTAGTGAGGATTATTAAGTATCATTTGAGTGTGTTCCCTTGGTCAATTCCTCTGAGGATTAAATGTATTATAATGACCTCATCATAAGACGGTGACCCCTCTGCAACTTCTCATTGATCAATTCAGTTTGGACGATTTACCGTCTTCTAGAGTGAGTTTCCTGAATATGCATCTATGGGGGTTAGTATGAAATATTATCAAGATAATCATACCTTTTTTTAATAATGAATTTGGAGCATGTATCACTCTGAGAGGCCTTGATAGATCCTCATGTACTTCGTGTTTACCCTGGGTAGGGTTTGTGGAATTTTTGGGACAAAAAATTACACGAGAATTAATCCCCTATATAGGAGGATGATTCGAGTATGGTATGGTGTCCCCCCAATGAGCCCTATGTGATGTCCCCTATCATTTTATTGAGATATAATCATTTAGATGGGGTATTAGTGCGATGGATGGTGTATCCCAGATGAACCCAATCATTTTTCTATGCACTTATTCTTGGATAGACTTGAAAAGAATGAACTTTGGGTTGAGTGTCTTTTGTGGTAGAATAACATGGGGAGAGGCTCCTCCTTAAAATGTGTGATCATTAGGATGACTTTTATCAGTGATTGTATCTCTTAGTGATCAGTTCATCCAATATGAGAGTGACCTTTATGATGAGTGTTGTTCGTGGTAGTATAGATCAGGGAGAGGTGCCTCTTGGAGTAGTGTTACCTTAAAATTAAATCAGATATATGGTTGATTGTGGTTATGTCCTTTTATGATGCGGAGTATTTTATGAGTATATCTATGATATCCATGATTATCATTATGTATCATAGCTTGGTTTACATACTCATGTTTGATGATATGACTACTCGGGATGCTTTCTGTTTGGTGTTTTTAAGGCGTTCTAGTGTGCATTATTATAATCAACCCTGATTATGATATTCTTGCACATTTAATGTCTTATATAGATAAAAAACCATTTTATATAGTCATTAGAGGAGTAGGAGTAGGTGTAGCTTAATTTGGGATAGATATACCAAGGTGTATACCAGTGCTTCATTGACAACAGTACCCACTTTTTAAACAGGTCATTCTTTATTTTACAATTTTGGGTGGGCTTGTATTTGACCACTTTTTTTTGATTTTTCAACTTCATATAGTACTATTATTGTGGGTTTAAAGATTTATTCAAGCATTATTATCAATTTCATTCCATTTCAAGAATATTACAGGATCAGATATGTGTGTATGAATACATGTATTTTAGGTAAAAGAATCCCATTTTAGATATGTATTCTCAGTTCTTGTCACCAGTCCCCGGCCTTTAGAGGCAGGCTTGTGGTAGTTGTGGATTGGCCTTCTACTGGTTAGGTGGGCCTCTTTTAGTCAGGTCATGATAGAGTGGCCTTAGAGGTGGTTTACATACAAGGGATATATTGTGGATTTTTTTCTAGATGTGATGTTTGGTTTGGGAACTCGGAAATTTTTTTAAAATGATTCATGTCCAGATTTTAGGCTAGGGACTCCAGTGTTAGTGCGGTAGCTAATGTATCCATTCACCGAGACTCAATAACCTTTTTTTGACATATAAAATGTATGAAATGATTTTATAGAAAATATTCATACTATCATTATATAGGAATGAGTTGTGGATTCCTTGTCATTATTGAATCAGCTCGCCAGATATACTTATTAATTGTGGTATGTATTCTCGCTTCCCGGAAGTTTCCATGACAATAACCAATGAAGCATCCCCAAAAGGATGAGATTATGACCTGATCAGTGATTAGGACTCCCTAAAAGGTATTATTCATGAAACAATCATTCTTTAGGATGTTCAGCAGGTGGAGCTTTCTCCCATTGATCAGTTCACAAACCCACCTCTAGTGGTTCATGTGGATACAACATGTAATAGTAAGTCGTCGATGGGTATTTTTGTGATGGATTATGATGTGAATGGTTCAAGAATGAATCATAATCTTATGATGTTGCTATTTCCAAGGATGTTGGGTCAACATGACGCACCGACAATAGGAGATTGATGCAAGTCTCATCGCATGAGGCTCTTTTATTTATGGAGACCTTGGGGACAATTCAGTCCATCAAGGAATTATCATTTCATTGATTGTGATTGGTATAGACATATCTTATGATAATTTTACTACTTATCATGATGCATTCAAAGATTTAGTCGATGAACATCCTAGACAGAGGCAATAACTAGAGCTAGGAGGTTTGCAGGGTGATGGATGTGATAGAGGATTCGAGGGAGTAGTAGGATATGGATGGTGATTTGTATTGATTCTACCACCCCCACCCCCAGATGGAACACTCTAGGATTGGTAATATAGAGATTAAATGTATGATCTATGTTATTTTTATTTCATTGTATCACTATTAAACACAGTTAAAATTCTCTCTTTTTCTGTCCTTTGTTTGAGACTTAACCAGGGAGATGTAGAGAATAAGTTGAGCCAAATATTATTGAAGTTTGATATAGATTTGGAATCACAATTAATGGAGACAATTCCCTTATAGATACGTGTTGTTTGTATCCAATCCAAAACCATGCGGGCGAGTCAGTTCTCCCCAAATTGGATGGTGCCAAGGTGTGGTTGATGAGTTCCCCTTTCTTGTGTGTTTGAGGTCCTTTTTATGTGATATGGTGTTAGAGAATCCCTAGATGTTGTAAATTGGAGGGATATCGAGAGAATTATATCCAATAAGTATGTTATAATAGAGTATTTGAATGCGGTTCGAGGTATGATGTGTGTATTCATTACCAAATTTGCAGTTTCCACATGAATTCATGAGACAGTTATCCCTGATCATATCCCTTCTTTGAGACTTAGTGAAACCAACAAAGTCTTTTTTCTTTAACCATGTGTTGGAGGATCCTACTAATAGGATATGTGATTACACACTTCTACCACCAGTGTGACCTAACTATGGGCTGAGAGATACAATGGCATGCTAAATCACTTCATAGTGGAAGTGAGTCCCTATGATGTTTTCCTTAGTTAGGATGTGTTTCCAACAATCTATGCTAAACTATTTTTTACCCGTGACTGGGGTGGTGTTTTCATCTTTTTGGGATGGAATTTTCCTTTTTTGATAAGGAGTGATATTATGAAAGAGAAGGATGAGATCATGTCCATGAGGTTACGACCGTCTTCTTATTAGTAATCTAGTAATACCTTTGGACCAATAGATTCTATGAGATTTGGTTTTCATGCATTTGTGGTGATGTGTGGGGAATTATTTCCTAAGGAAATTTTGGGATTATCTCTACACCAAAAGTTATGTTTCTATCAGGACTGGAACCAGAGGTCACCCTTGATTTTTGAAACAACATATCATATGTAACCCATTGAGCATCGTAAGTTGAAGGTGCAATTGGAAGTTTGTAGAGAAAGAGGAATTTATAAGACCTAGTATGTTTACTTGGTCAGTGTGGGGTTGTTAACATATGAATTATACGAGTGATTAACGTTGGGGGTGGATTGGTGTCACTTGAACTAGGTGATGCGAGGGATAATATCCAATCTAGAGAATTATTGGGTTCATAGAGTAGTGGTTTTGGGGGAAAGTGGTTATCAGAGTTTTACATCGAGATAGTTTATCACCAACTCTGGGTTTGGAGAAATATATACCATAAGTTTCCTTCCAAATCATTTTTTGATGTTTTGAGTTATTTGTGAGACCCTTTGGCATGATGTACTCTTTAGAAGATTTGTAATACTAGTGTAATAGAACCTTAAAACATTATGAATTAGTTTATTGTAGATTTCGTTGACGAAATCCATCCGTGATTGGCATATGAGTTAGAGCATGTGAGACACTTGAGGTTTATGTGGTCTACCTCCAATTGATAGTTGTTACCCCACCACTTCTTCAGGGATTCAGGAAGGTAAAACTCAGGTATATTTATTGTGGGATGCTTCATGAAAAGATATCAACTGGATAGTTATTAGAGTTTTGATCGGGTGACCTCTAATATCATATGATGTAAATATACTAACACACTTATTATTATTTTAATTATATAAATGTATTATGTTATATATATATATATATATATTTCGGTATTTATAAAATTAATATATTATACATATTTATATTTTTATATACATATATTAAAATATATATATGTTTATATTATAATATATATATGATTATATATAATTTATATTTAATGTTTATTTATATGTTTATATATATATAAATATTATATATATATATTATATATATATATATATCTTTGTGTGTGTAAATTTATGTATATATATATATAATTATCCATTTGTTTAAATGCTTGTAAAAATAATCACATATTCTTAAAAATGTGATTAAATTTAAAATATTTAATTGTATTATATTATATATATATATACATTTTAATATTTAAAAGTTAATAATATATATATATATATATATTAATATACTCATATTAATATATAAATAAACATGTTTATATTTTATATTTCATATTTTATGTATATATATATTAATATATGTTTTTATTAAATTATATATAAATATAAATATTTTATATTATATATATGCGTCTGTATTTATATTATATATATATGTTTATGTTATATTATATATATATATATATGCCTCTCTTAATATTTGATGTTTACATATATATGTGTGTCTGTAATTATAATTTATATACTATAGATATATATGTTTATAAATCGTGTTTATATATATGTTCATATTATATATATATATATATAAATGTTTATATATATATATATGTTTGTGTGTGTATGGGTGTAAATATATATGTGTGCCTATACATATATATAATTATTTAAAAATACATAAATATAATTAGCAAAATATAAAATATATGTGTTTTTATATATAAAAATATGTATATGTGTGTGTGTGGCAATATTAATATAAATATAAATATATATGTATATATATGCCTGTCTGTTTTATATTTATTAATATATTTACATATGTTTATGAGTTTATATTTTATGTTTGTATTTATATATAATTTCATATTATATTTTATTTTATTTTACATATATGTTTATATTATATAAATATATATATGATTATACTATATATATATGTTTATATTTTATGATTATATATTTATACATGTTTGTATTTTATATTATATATATATGTGTGTGTGATTTTGTGTGTGGGTATTTATACAAATATATAATTAACCATTTTTTAAAATGTCGGTAAAATGTCACTAAAATAGCAACATTATCTTAAAAATATGGTTATATTTAAAACATATTTGTGTTTATATTTATAAATATGTATATATATTTTCATATATTTAAATATGTGTACATCTATGTTTATATATACGTATTAGTGTTTATATATATTAATATCTATATACATATTAATATATATATAATAATATATATATATATTGTATGTGTCCGTCTTTATATATGTTTATATATGTGTTAGTATTTAAAAAAATAAAATATTATATATATATATATAATTATATATAATAATATAAATATATTAATATAATAATATTTATTATATTTTATATACTGATATAAATATATTAATAAATATTATATATATATATATATGTTCATATTATATATTATATACTGAATGAAAATTAACTTTTTTATTATCAAAACACTTTTGAGGGTAAAGTGAGAAACCACATATTCCAACAATAAAATCAAATTAAACCATAAAGAAGGATAACCCGGATAAAGGCTATAGGATCTGCCCCTCCACAGCGATTAAATCTTGCTACCAAGCTGTCACCATCGCATGACCGCTCGGCTAACAGTCCGATGCAGAAACACGGGCACAGTAATGATGCCAGAGCCATACCCTCTCAAAATTCAAAGTCCAAATGGCATGCGTAGATGAAATTTTCTTTCTCTAAAGCTCATCCAGATCAGAATAATGTATAAAGTTGGGGAGAACATCTCAAAACATCACTGCAAAATAAAATAGAAACATCCACAAAGAGAGTCTCTAAATGGAATGTCAAACAACACAAAAATTCTCCACAAGAACTCAAATTAAACCAAAACACTGCAGAAGCACAGTTGTGCATATACGTTATCACACATGTCATAAGCTGATCACTGGTGTTCACAAAAAACCAAATTAAAATCTGAATCACAGGGAGAAATCAAATCCACAAAACATCCAAAAATTTACTTTCAGCTCGATTGATCCAAATTCAGTTCGGAAGAGCATAGACTCAAAATGGATGAGCATCAAGCAGTATCATTCACCAATAATCGCCCCCAACCAATAACACATACACCGATAAGCAATCACTGGTCACTGGAGCCGAAGACGGAACCCAACATCATAACACTAATTCAACAAAAAAAAGAGAGAATACCGACACACGAATAGAAGATCCATTCAAATCCAATGTAGAATGAAAGAATAAAAGAACAAGTAACCAACACCTCGTCGAAGTCCACCCATAATCCATGGCTCACTGAAACATATCGAAGTCCATCTCCCAAATCATGTCTCTACCATCCACAGTGCCTCGAAGACCAAATGACTACCCAACGCACTCACGGGAGACGATGCAGCAACCCTCCGACGTGGTAACTAGGTTTCGGCTGCTAGATGATCACCACAACTTCTTTGGAAGCCCTATCCATTAGATGAAGAGTGAGGCGCGAAGAAGGACATCAGTGGTGAGAAAAGCTGAGACGATCGATCCCACGAGGTCGCATGACGTCACCACCAAAGGAGGACTCCGCCATGAGCTCACCCATCAAGGGCCGAGGAGGGCCGAGCTAACCCAAGGCAGAAGGGAGAATGGCGGCGAAGGGGAAACCCTAGCTGCGTAGCACCCCCTACGGGCTCATTGTTTATATATTATATACATATGATTATATTTATTTATTAATGTTTTGTCTTAATTAATAATACAAATAGTCTTAGAGATACATAAGACTCCCATCCACTAAAATTATTAAATAATTTAAATAATTAAATTTTATTGAAACCAATTTAAGTACACGATGTGTACTTGTTTTCTATATGGTGTGTACCCACCCTAACTACTTGGTGTCAAGTCAACACTATGTACTATTCACTCACACATCATATAGTGTTCATGTAATGTCACATAATTTATATGATGTTTACTATCAATTTATGACACACATAAATATGTTACATTACACAACATGTACGAATTTAAATGAACCTAATGTACATAGCGTACAATATTGATCATACATGATGTGTAGTTTTGAATATAATTTGTAAATTAATAATTATTAAATATTATTAATACATTGTCACACAATGTGTTATATCAATTCATGACACACAAAACATGTGTCAAATTTTTAATGGAACATTTAATTTTTCTTCTATGTAAATTATTTTACGCGGTGTACAACCCGACTTGACATATAAACCACATAAATGGGAATTATATAGAATGCATATTAATTACATAGAACATATGTATTGATTAATTATACACCTTGTTTGTGTATTAACTACATTCCACATTTTAATTAATTATACACCACATGTGTATTAATTAATTATACACCACATGCGAATTAATTATACACAGAGTGTGTATTAATTAATTAAGAACAATGTGTGTATTAATTAATTACACAATAAATGTGTATTCATTCATTACACATGTGATTCATTAATTGCACACAATATTCTCTGACCCCACGACCACTACATCATGTGGGGTTACATGACATGTAGGTGAGAAACATGTTGTGTAACTATGAAAATCATGTGCCACATCTGGATGGTACCGTCATGTGTTCTTCAAATGTTCTAGGTTATAAGAAGGTTAATGGAAAATATATATTGAATTTATTATTTAATAATTAAAAATTAAATGAAAAAATAAATAATAATTCTGAAGTCAATCAGAAAACAATCAAAATATTATAAATTTAAATGTGACCACACAAATAGAAGTTATAGTTTTATGGTCTAGTGGAGGCTAGTTAGGTCCATGCCCAATAATGATATTTATTTATTAATAATGAATAATCCCTAAGAACATGATGAAAAATCATCCTGTCTCAGGAAAAAAAGATTAAATATGAAAAAAGAACCACGAAACAGTAGAGAAATTATCATTACGTGTTAAATTTAATATCAATTTAATAACAAAAATTACATTAGACTTGGAATTATTTCATCGATTTAGATGTTGATTGTTTGAAACCCATTTATGATATAACACCATTTTTATATGGGTATATAATGTATAATTCATCTATAGGTAATCCACATGTTCTCCTTGATATCATAAAGTCATTGATTAATCTTTGGTTCTAGAATGGAGGAACCAATCATCATATATCATTCATGTTGATCACAATAAGTGATCCTTAAAAATTTATGGTCACACAAATTTTTCTCTCAATATAAATTGATAGGAGGAAGAGGTGATAGATATTTCAGTCTTAAGAGAAACCCTATAGATATTAATAGAGAAAATTATATTAGGAGGATAATTTTTGGGGAATACAAAATGATTCTCACACAATCCCCTCAAATAGAAATGGTATAACCTGGAATGTATAGAGTTAGTATTATAGAATTAAAAATTAAAAAATGTACTTTTCTAATCTCTAAATCCTTAGTGAACCCCACATCTAATAATAATTATAATATTATTTATTTGATATGGGCATGTATAATAGAAAATATAAATATCAATAAAAAAAATTAATATTTATTTAAATTATATTTAGTATATAATTTATTTTACCAGGCACTAAACTTGGCCCATCCACATTCGATGACATTTACGAAATCATGAATAATAAATAAATATTAATTACTCTTTTAATAAATAAATTTTATATTCATGGTCTTGTGAGTAAATATTTATTTTAATATTAAGATAAATAAATATTTATTTATTTAAAATATAAATTTTACATATTACCTTATGAATAAGCAATAAAGTCGTATATATATATATATTCTAATTTATTATAATTTTTGAAGTAATATTTACCAATAAATAATTATGAATAAATATTATTCCTCAATTAGGAGAATATTATTTACTCTGATTATTAAATTCAAATAGAATTTATCAGAAATAATGGAAATCGTAATTGTATGACCCTCTAGGTGTCTTCCTTAATAGAATTTGATAGCTTTTCTAAATGTCTAATATTAATGTCTATCAACACACAATGAAACCCAAAAATGAATAAGTTTATTTATAAATTACAAAAAACCCATACAAACAATCATTGTGTAATATAATCCTTTTGTATCAATATCACTTAATCAAGTATGATTCACACTCATTTCAGCAAACTGTGTGCAAAATTTTTATTTCTTTGACTATATAAAATGAACCCATCAATAAACCATGGACATGGAATTTTTGGTTGATAGTTATATCCTAACTAAAGTGTATGAGATATCAACTTCATTAATCAAAAATGAAAAATACTTTATTTTATTATTCATTAATGTAAATAACTAATCACCTACCCAACTTATCCTAATTCCCATTGAACATATAACCTCACAGTTTTTTTTCAATATAACAAATTATTTGACTCATTATATGGATAATAATAATATGATATCCATGGATTATTACAAAAGTTCACAGATAGGAATTTCTAATGACACATAATATGTGGAATTCCTAAAGATCATTCTTTTCTCATAGCCTAATCTCTTATAGGTTATTGACTGCGATCTTATAGAGATGGGGTCTCATACACATAATTAAATCTAGAAACTGATCGTAAAACATAATCTATGTCCTATTATAGAATTTCATCAATCCACACAACATAATTTTAATAACATCATCATAACACTTCAAGGTTCTCATCATAGCGATGAACCTTTATGTCCTTTTTAATGAAAAAGATATTGTAGTACATTATCACATTTATGTTATATAGTAGAGTAATCTATATGTGATAATATATTTATAAATATTAATGTATCATTGAATATATAGGTAATTATAATTAAAAATTATTTTGTCATAGGGATCCTATAATGAATTGACCCTAGCCAACCTAACACATCACCCGACTAGTGTCACTATAAGGCCCAAATCATGTTATTGTTCATCGTGGCTAGGTGAAAAGCACATGGTTATAAAAAAATGGCACTATTAGGAATTGTTTCACCATTTAAATCTAAATAAAAATTAAATGGAATCCTCCATGAAATATGACATGACCCATACATAAGGTGGATTCCCTAACAAGTAAATAAATATATTCCAATGTAAAAAAGGAAAATACAGATTGCATAAAAAACATAAATAACTATAAACTCCATAAGTATAATATCAAAACATGAAAAAATTAAACAAAATCCATTTAAGAAAAGATACAAAAACATATTCAAGGCTAAAATGGACATTAAAAAATAACCCAAAATCACTAAGGGTACCAAAATGCTCCACAAAATCCAAAATATCCTCATGAACCATGGTTACCACCACCATCACTAGACATAATACAACTCATGAGCATCAATAAGAGCCACTAAACTGCATGACACCCTTTACTATACCTATATTGTGAAAAAATATTTTTATATCAACCATTGGTGTGTCTAGGGTGTGATAAAAATACAATTAGGATATGAACGTGAATCTACATAATGTATTTTATTAAAAAACCATCAGTTCTAGTTTGAAAATATAGTTTTCATATCTATTTATTTGAAAGATTTCATAAATCCTTTTGTGTCATGAAAATGATGTAATTTCTAATGATAATTAAACTATGTATATAATAAATAAATTGAGGGAAATATATCAATAATAAAATAAAAACTAATAATAAAATTGGAAATAATTAGTAACATATCTCAATAAAAATGTTACAAGAAACATGGTCTTGAACCTATGGGTCTAAGGGAACTGGGAATTTCTACAGGAACCCTATCCAATATAAAAAAAACTATATATTGGTGCATCTATTGGACAAACCAGGCACATAATCATACCTTTTAGAAAATATAATCCATCTAATTATCTTGCTCAGTCTATCGGGTCATTATTTACTAGCCAATACACAATTTACACTAGGGATAATTAATATGCTTTACCCACTCTATCAAGGTCTCCCATGTGCATCCAACCGTTAAATCATAACATTTATAATAAAATCAATCATGTATTCAATAAATATAAAAAAATTCCATCATCATTTTATATATTCCTTTGAAATATCATTTAAAAAATTCTCTTTGAATCATTTTATCAAACACATTGTACGATTAGTTAAGAAACCCATGATATATCACACAATTTTAAACAAAACATGATATTAAAACATCAAAATGTATTCAAACTCTCTTTAAAAAATTATTGAATTTTGTTAAATGAACCAAAACAGAGGAATATCCAAGAACATAAGTTATAACAATGTAAAGACCATCTAGGGAGACACACCTATGACAACCCAATGTTTGTTTTCCCACATTCATCTAAGCCACTAAAAATTCACCAAAAGAACCCTAAAAGATTATAAGACCAAATAACTTCATTAAACCCTCATCCTGAACCCCACTTTTAGGTCCCATGTGCTTCTAGGGTTCTAAAATCCAATTAAAATGGAAGAATAAGTGAATAGAAGAGAGGTGGAAACCATAAGATATCAATCATTTCCATATATGAATCCATTAGGAATATTGTTAAATTACTAAGTAATCAAGAATGAAAAAGGATACATGGTTTATGAGAGAGGTGTCATGTGAATGAGGATAATACGGAAAACAGATGTGTTAAAATCACAAGAAAAAATATAAATTTCACATTTTAATCCAACGAAGAAGACCTTACGGTTTGTCCTTAGGGTTATAAAATCATACACCATCCATAAATTTCACCAACCCATTATAAATGTAAGATTATTAGTTACCTGGGGACCTAGAATGATTATAAAAACCATGTAGTAACCACGAAGGATGATAGTAGAAGCCCTCAACCCCTCATGCATGGTTAGGTGCATGATTATCACTAATCATGCACACTGGTGTACTTCAACAATATCTACATTTGACCCTTGAAAACCTAAGGATATAAAATTAAAAACAATAAAATTAAAATAATCAATTATGTACACTCTAGTGACTCATAAAATTTTATAATCCTCCTCACTAGGCCACTTTCTTCCTCTAAAATCTATTAGGGTTCGAAACTCAGGAAACAGTGAGGTCACTACTCCCTCACCCATTATTTATGCTCACATTTACCATATATATCTGTTCTATAATTAATTATCACACATAACAAGGAAATTGAATAACCATGAAAATACACAATATTAACATGCTACTCAACATATTTGGTAGTGGTATGTACTTCCAAATCCTCCTATAAAATCACAAAAGATGGTTTTGGATGGTACTTAATCACATTTGCGATGTAAAGCACCTCATGAATAAACAAAAATTGAGATGGTAAGCCCAATAGGTACAATATATTCCCATGATACTCCATGATATTAAATGAACTTACATAAAAATGTGATATTTTACCCTAACTTCCCAACTGATGTTATCCTAAAAAAGGATAAAATTTCAAAAAAGCACGATCATCATCCAAAAATACCAATGGATGATAGCGATGACCAGAATTTTATTTTTGATGAATCTAAACCATCACTAAACTCTTATAGATCCCCTATTACTTCCTTGTCATTTATTGAATTATTCTCATCCTCATTAAATAGTATTTACCCAATTCGATAAAACATATATGAGGTTAACATAGTCACCCATACCGATCCTCAAATTGTGTCATATTAATTGAATCTTGATAACTATTTTTTAAAAAAATTCCACCAATAAAATATTCTTCTGACTAGAACCTTCCAAATAAAGAATACACACTCAAAACATATCCCTATATATTTGGATTTCCTACGTAGTTTGACCATCCATATAACGGAAATACATAATGCTCAACTTTAGCTAATGAATCATTACATCGTAAAGACTATGTCAAAATTGTGAAGTGAAGTGAGGGTGTTGATTTGAAGTAACAATTGTTGGAATTTCACAATGGCCAATGATCTCTCAAACATACAAGTGTATAAGATCCTCCAACATTGTTGACTCATTTATAGGAGGAATATGATATGATTATTTAACGAATTTATGTCCACTATAATTGAATCATTCATACGTAAATGTTGAGGTAATATGATCTCTTAATCAATGGAAATGTCATCCCAATTCCACATTGGAATGGGGAGAGTATACAATAAACTGATAGTTCAGGAATCCTTTGACTTGATCCTTTAATAGGTAATGTGTCAAGACACAAAATAAATATTTGGATATATCATCCTCAGACACCAATAATTGTATTACAAATTGTAAAAAATATTGGTATCCCCCGAGTGAGCATACCAAATAGACTGGCGCCCACCCTCCATCATCTCCCGCCTCAAGGCTATGGGAATAAATAATATCTTCCAAAACTGAATGGTGTTATCAGGAGATTAATAATAATAAATCAATGTCTCCCTCAAATTACAACACTTTTGATAAACTGAAAATCAGTATATATTACCTACTAAATCAATCATATACAGAATACATGTCTCAAACAAAATTCAATAATTATTGGTCGTCTTTCTATTCCAAATTTAAAAATATCTCAATATGAAAACTCATCATGTACCATTAATCCTTGGATTCCATTAATACTGATTCCATTAGTTTTTTGATTAAGGAATCAACTACGACGTTCCACTTTTTGGTGGGACAATCTATATAAAAGTCAAAATTTTGGTGATACTCCACCAAACATCTCGAATAATGATTTTAGTCCCTCTAAGAAAAATATAATTTAGAATATTTTGGTACAAATATACTTTAAACAAATCCACAAAATGTTTTTTACACAACTAAAAGGTATGAAACCCAATTGCATAATCAATCCTATGATTCAGGCTATTATTTTCATGAGGGATTAACTGGTGAGACCCATATGCCACAACATGATTAAGCTACATCAACAATAACCCCAATCATGAACTGAAAGTATAAAAACTCATGGCATAAATCTTAACAAGATTAGGAAGAATTAGAACTAAATTTGAAGTCATCCAAACTTTTAGTACCTTAATGGATTTCTAAAATTCCTCATCCCAATTGAACATAATAGCATTTATAATAAAATACATCAATGGAAAATCATACCTGGAGAATTCTATAATGAATCTCTTATAATACATAACTAATCCCAGAAATATCATGATACAAAACATATTCTTGGGATGATCCCAATACATTAATACATGGATATTCTCTAGATTCACCAAGATTCCTTTTTCAAATATCATATAGCCTAACAATTTCACTTCATTAATCCAGAAATAACATTTAAATAGTTTGAAATAGATTCGGATTAATTTAATTTTTTCTAAGATAATGATTAGATGGCCATTGTTTCCTACTCTTTACTTGGAGTACACTTGTATGTCATCCACAAACACCACTATAGAAGAATAAGGATATAAATTAAGAATCTGATTCATCAAATACATAAAAACTATATTATAATTCGTAAACTAAAATGGCATTACCAAATAATCATATTTCCCATAACATCTCTTGAATGCAGTCTTAAGAATATACAAATCCCAAACCCTCATCGGATGGTATCCTAACCTCAACTAAATATTTAAAATCAAACATGTTCCAATAATATGATCAGATAGACCATCATTCATGGTCCAGGAGTATTTTTTATAGATGTTCACTTGATTAATTTTCTAGTAATCAATGAAAATATGATGTCTTCAGTATGAATTCATTATAAACAGAAACAATGATTCCCATGATGAAACAGATAGTAAAATAAATCTATTCCATTTATAGTTGTCGAACTAGAATTTCAACACCATTATATTGATATGATTCATATGATATTACAGAAATGAGATAGGGAGAGTCCTAATAAGTAAGTCGATAGAGGACACCACCCACTATTAGGGAAGAAGCCAAGAAATATCAACTGGAAATACATAAAGATACCATTATACCGCCATTTTATTCTAAAAAAGAACTCTTTCCAATCACATAAAAGAGAAATCTAAGAAATTGGAATGATTTAAATCCAATATCTAGAACAATATGTTTTACCCTCCCTAACCTAAGGTCCCACTCACCCTAGAATATGTGAGTGTCCCACCCCAAGATAATAAATGAAAACTATGATGATAGTAATAAATATTATCCTTAAAACAAAACATATATTCTATTATTAGTAAAAGATAAAAAATTTCTAGGGCAAGGACCAATAAATTTAACAAAATCGTAAAACCAGCAAGAAAAACACTACACTCTAGAAACATGAAGACCTGCTCCTTCCCCTCTCCCAACAAAGTGGAAAGATCCATTTTAAATGACATCATCTTTGACCATAATCCAAATTAATGAATCAACTTTAAAGATATAAAATAATATAATGGACCTATATATAAATTTTTTAATTCTATAGATGATGTAATAAATACTATACTTATCATAGTAGCCATGAAAACATTGGAATTATATACAACGGGATTATATATATTCCTACATTAAAAATAAGTCCCAATGTATTTCTTTGTAGCTAGGTAAAAATCCCCCTTTTTATTATATTGGGCTCTCAGACCCTTAAATATTTCTGACCAAACATGTGAGATTCCTATGAAAGAATATCTGAATCTTCTTCCCTGAGGAGGTCCTCTAAAAAAGAGATAAGGATTAATTGGAAACCAAAACCGGTGGAACATGATTGGTTCCTCATGGTACTCTATATAAGTGTGACATACTTTTACACATTTAATGAAAATTATATCCTTGCACCATAATGATTCGAATAGTATAGAATATATTGGGTGATGGGTGTCCCCACCATTACATTAACCAAACTCTGTTATCGTCCTCTTCTAGCTAGAAAAAGAACATTGAGTACCCCTTTTCAGATTAAAGGAACCATTGGACCAAATAAAACCCACTAAATAAGTTTATTTCATAACCACCTTATCAATTAAATCTATATATGTCATTATAAAAAAGAATAATAATCCACAATTGGATCTTAGGTTTCAACACCATTTCCCAGAATCCCGCCTTGAGATAGTCATTTGTGATGATGTCAGGGGAAAGAAGAACAAAGTAAAAAAGTGGAATTAACTATTATCTAATGACTCAATTAATAAAAAATTATCAATTTAATGACAAATTCCATCCAAATACAGTTAAAAAAGTAATAAGAACAATCAATGAAATCCCAAATACCAAATAGGTGAAAACATAAAAATTAAAGTATTTCATCACAGTTCATTGTTTGTACATATAGTTTGGAAAACCATACCTGAACCATGAAACTTCCACCGAAAGGGTTTCTAGACATAGTCACATGGGTTTGAAGTGGTTTCTACAATCCTCTAACTTAATCTATACACCTCTAGTTTCATTACCCGTTTATCCCCGAAACTAAACATTTTCTAAATAAACTAATATTTCTTTCACAAAACTAATAATAAATGTTAGAAAATAGAACATATCCTAAAAAAATAAAATAATGCACAAATTTAAGAAACAATTCTCAAACATCCCTGTTACCTTGAGATTTCTCATGAAGACGAGCTATCCATGAACACCTCAACATATACCTATTGAGATCCAATATTCCTATCACAAATCTACATTTAGTATCCAAATAAAAAAGAGAGAACATTTTGTATTGAACAATCTTGGGTTGAACAAAAACATAATCCAACTTATCCCTCTGCATGTTTTTAATGCCATTATTTATTTCCATACTACAATGATAAGATCTAGGGTTTCAAAATGTAACCATTGGGAACCGTTTCACCCTCTGAATCTAAATAACCATTAGATGAATTCATTTTGGAAATTAAGGATGAACTATCCATAATGGGGAAACCCAAACTAGTAAATAAAAATTTTCTAAATTACCAGGTAAGAAAACAGATAATTATTATAAATAATAACTGAAAAACCTAGAAAGTTCAAATCATAATGTGAATAAATTAAATAACTTCCATATAAAATATACACTAAAATAGAGTCAAGTATATAATGGATGATAGAAAATAACCTAAAATAACCAAGGATACCAAAATGATCCTCATGAAACTCAATATCTTTATAAAACATTTTCACGGCCTCCACCACTTAATCGTTAATGTTTATGCATATCAGGAAGAGCTTAAAAACTAAATTACAAATTTACCTTTACCTATATCTTAAAAAATATACCATGCATATATCCCATGTGTATATATAGGGTGCGAATAAAATCCCAGTAGGATACCACCATATTTATATATAATTTATTTCACTATTAAAAAAATTATTTATATTTTTAGAATATTTTTTTGAAATTTCATTATTTTAAAACATTCATAAATATTTTAGTTTCATGAAAATATTCAATGTTCTAAATTTAATACGAATAATAAAATAATAAAATAATTGAGGGAATAATAGAATATATAACATGAAATACAATAATAAAAATGAAATAATATGTATTTCATCTCAATGAAAACCGTACAATCATCATGAACATCAACCTATATGTCTTTGGAAACCATGACTCACTAAAGGAACACTAGATGAAACACATGAACCTATTACCTTCTTGGTAGACCTCTTAGACTAATCGAGTACAAAACCATCCCTACCATATAATAAAATACCTCTAATTATATCACTCAATCTATCATGGTAACATTCCCTAGATAGTCCACAATCAGTACTGGGTCCATATTAGACTAGTTTAACCACTCACAAAAATTACCCCCATGTGTATCCAACAATTAACTCATAGCCAACAAAAAATAGAATCATTACCATAGTAAAAAAACATCAAAAAAAAGGAAAACACATTCTTAAATCTTCCATTAATATTATCTTAGAATGAAATTTCCATTTGAATCATTTCATCAAATAAGTTGTAAAAAAAATCTATTTTATTTGATAAACCACATGATATCACCCTTTTTAACATAACATATGAAATAAAAAAATTCAACAACTCTAATAAATTAATTGAAGAAAAATGATGTAACCAAACCAAATGAAAATACAATAAATTAAGAAATTCAATGGTAAGGACCAATTATGTAAATATACCGATCTAAAACTGGTGCAAATTTCCCTAACATTGTCAAATACACTAGAAATTTGTAAACTATATCCCTATATCAATATAAACCCAAGAAAATTAATTAAACCCTTATCCAATAAAATAGGTTTTACACCAATGGGTTGTTAGGGTTCCCAAATCCAACGGAAATAGAAGAACTGGGTATGAAATGAAGAAGATAGAGGGAACCTATAAGAAACATTGTCTTACCTTGTGAAAATTCACAATGATCAAAGGAAAATTATCAAGGAAGAGTGGATAGTAAGATTCTATGGTTGAGGAGACCTACAAGCTCATGTGATTATATAAAAGAAGTAAGGAGGTTAAATTGTTTGGAAAAATGGTAATTTAGACATTTTTAATCAAACTGGGCAGACCACATAGTTTTGGTGTACAGTTTTGAAAACATTGCACCAACCATGAGGGAATATCCCCCTTTACAAAATTAGGTTTCATGGATTCTTGGATACCTCACATGGTTAGAAAAATAGAGTGGTAATGAGGAAAAATGGAACTAGAAGCCATCATTACCATGTAGCATGGCTAGGTGCATGATTAAAACTGACCATGGAATAACCAGGATACTCGTCCTGTTTCCCAAAAATCAAAGGTTTTTAGCCTCACTCCTAAAAACTCCAAAAATAAACAACATAAAAACAAAAAAAAAATCAAATATATATACACTATTGACCTAACGGGTGTCACAAAACCAACTCTAATATAGATTTAGGAGATCAATCATGCATTTTATCTAGTTTCAATACATACAATTTCATGTTTTGGTAGTTTGGGAATGATATAAATTATATTTTTATTTTATATATGGTGTTTATTAGTGGTACAAAATTATATACCGTATAACTAAATGGTTAATTGCAATCATATGTGTGAAGGATTCCCTTGGTTCTAGTCACTATCCAGAGGCCTATTGGAGGCAGGATTTGCGGTCCACCATTGTCTTCATTGTCATCCGATGTGGGGATCTAGTTGGTGATGGTCAAGAAAAAGTGGTATAAGGAGTTTTGGTTGATATATAATATAGTGTTTTTAGTTATATACAAGAAATTATTTTATCGGTCTTACAGGGAAATAATTTCATTTAAACTTATCATGTGATTCATGTAAATGATACCAACTAGAAAACTGGTATTCAGATCCCCTTATGTTTCAATACAAGGGCCTTGATGGTCTACTTAGCATGGTTTTGTTAAATTTAACTGATTATATTATATACATATTATAATGGTGCATGAATTATCATCATTTGTTGACTTTAATTTAAGTTCAAATTTTCAATATGATAATTTGATAAATTATAATGATGATTTTTGACATGGAAGTTTTGTTAAATTGGCTATATTTTATCATATTCTCTTCTTATTTCATATTTAATATATGTATAAAGAATGTTAATTAATGAACCCAAAATTTTAATGAGTATGTTAAAAATTGAAAATGTATTTATTTAATTTAATTATTTTAATTAGTAGTTTAATATGTTTTAAATATTTTGTGTTGATAGTATCACATGCATAAGATATCATTATTATTATATATGTATTATTTTTTTGTTAAAATACAATTTTATAATAAATTTATATAATGATTTATTATTTTTATAATCATCGTAGTATGTATTCAATTCTAAAGATTCATAACATTTAATATTATAAGAAATATTAAGCAGAGCCAATATTATAGATTTTTTTGGGCAAAATATATAATGTAAATTATAGTACAATTTTTTAAGAGCATGATAAAATCATGAATTATTATTAAAAAATAATTTTGATTTATATTTGTGTTTTAATATAATATCATATGACATAGACGGTTTTAGTTATTTATGTTCATTAAAATAATGGGGTGGAATGTATATAAATGGTTTTTTGGGAACAATATGATTAAATTTTCTAGAATTTATACAAGAATGCTAAGATATTAGACATATTTATTTATTTTTATGTATTGTTATGAATTTTGTGTAAAATATATTATTTATATTTTATTATATAATTTAATATGAAATTCATTTTTGATTTAACTATGCATCATGAAATTAAATCACGTTATAAACCCCTGGTAGTTTAAAGAAGCATGTTATGATATTATTAGAAAATTAGTGTGATTCACGTATTACCATTATTTCATGTAAGATAAAATGAATATTATTATTTCATGAGTTCCCCCATGAAATAATGTAATTGAATTTTGTTAGATATAATGTGTTTGATGGATAATAATTATCTTTTTAGGTATGTGTTGATAGTATATTCTTAACAAAAATTCATATTTTGGTATCCTAACAATTGATTGATTATTATTTGTTAATGTTATATGAAATGAAATATTATGATATTATTGTTGAGATCCATGATATGATTTTGATATAATGATATATAGGGATTTTTTTTGATGGTGAGTAATGGATATTATGTGAGAATGTATTATTTTGAATGGCATGGGGATTTGTGATGTGTGTGTTGTGATATTGTGACTACAATTTGGAAAGGATGTATCAAGATTATAAGTTGGCAGGGATGAGTATTCATTTCCAACAGATGTGTTTTATTACATATATTATGTTATTTTTTAGTTTTTGATTATTAATGTGATATGTTCTATCCTAGTTGTTTGAGGTTAAATTGAAGCATGTGAGTAGAATTGCATTGACATGTTTGACATGGGAAGAAAAAAGATGAATATTGGCATGAATCATTATTCATGTTTTATAAGAATGATGTAATTAAGTTTCTCAAGGGAGAATCTATCCATGTTGATAAATAATGGATAGAAGAGATTTAAGTTAACATAGAGTTAGTGAAGAAAATTATTGATTCATTGTTTATTTTGTAGTTGTTCTTTTTTAGAATGTATCTCAAATATAGTGGAATATGAAATTTGGAAACATGAAGGATATTTCATATGGGTATTTATTGAGCTATTGGAGAATGATTTTATTCATCATGTAAAAATAAATATGTATATTATGTTTCATAAAGAGATCCAGAAGATGGAATTTAGCATGGATAACTTCGAATCTTTTTTCTTGGATATGATTAGTCAGAACCTATGTTTTCTAACTATCAAGGACGAACAAATGAAAATTTTTAGTTTTCCTTATAGTTAAATGTTTAGTGATCTATTGTATCCGTTCATTTTACATCTTAAAAATTGGCGAGAGATCAGACAAATATCATAGAGAGAGGATATTCCATGATATAAGGTTCTGGTAAATATCCTTTTTTGAGTTTTTTGAGAGGCGTAGATAATTTTTTTGAGATATATGTCTAGAGGTACAAAAATGTATAGAATTAGACGATCATCTATATATTTTTTATTATTTTAGATCCTTGTATGTGAGTATCTAAAGGTTCCATATATCAGGTGAGTTAATATATTTATATTATATTTATATGGGGGAATTGTTAGTTTGAAATTCATAAGGTTTAGTATGCATCTCAATATTTAGTGGAGTGTAATACATGGTATAAGATGTGGGTAGTTTCCTACAGAGATCTTACTCGTTTCACTACAACCATTATGGTAGATTTTATACCCATTCTAAGGATTATGTTGATATTATTTTATAAGATTAAATAAATGAGTTTTATTCAAAAATATTTTTGGTTTTTTTTTCAAAATGTTTTAAAATTTTATTGGATTTTTTCAATGGTTATTTATTTATAATCATGGGTGAGGTGATGGGGGTAGTTAGTGGAAATTCAGATACTAGTCATGGTGGTTGGAAATTCATTGATTTTCCTCAATGGTGAAATTCCTATTTGAGAGGTATATTCCATGTTATGTTAAGCTCCACCACATTCTTGTTTTAGATTTATGATGGATTCTTGAGGGTTATAATCAATTGAGAGGTATTTAATATGAACATATAAGTTTCTCCGCCCTATACCAAATTTTGTTTCTACATATCTAAGAATTATTTTCATTATCAAGGTTGCGATTAATTTGATACGTATCTAATTTAAGGGCCTAAAATTTCATAAAACTATTATTTTTTCATTTTTTCAATGTTATAGGAATCCGAGGGTGTTGGACGTAGTTGGAGAGAGAGGGAGTGGAGTTTGGTTAGTTTAAATGATGTATAAATCCATTAGTATTGTATTATGACATGAGTGTTATTTTACGACATGGGTTTAAGTCTACGAGTGTTAGGATTTTTCCTCTTTAATAAGGATTTATTGTTTATACTATTATTGTTTACATTGCAATGTGGTGGTTTTTTTTTAAATTTTTAAAAAATCTCATATAGGAATGTAATGGAGTGAATTATATCCACTATAGTGTGAAGGGTATCAGTAAACCTTTGACCATTATTAAATAATAGGATTCCTATTGGTTAATTATATGTGAATACCTTTGGGACGACCACACTTTTGATTCATAATGGTGCCAAGGGTATTATCATGATGTGAATGTTTGGTTTGGTTTTGGTTTAATCTTATATGGGGAATATTTTAATATCACATGGGTATTGGTTGCACTATGACTAGAGAAACTATGCTATGATGATCAGGCTTAAGGAAGAGACAGAAGGTATATGTCGCGGATATCCAGAACATATGAATTATGGAGTGGTTATATTAATAATTTGAGGATCTTCCTCAATCAATAACATCTAAAGTGGTTGATTGAGTTCTAATGAGGGATATCACCGAGGAGGCTCACCAAAAAAGAATATTTATGTTTTTAATGAAAACCATCAACATAAGTTCAATGAATTAGACAAGGGACAACCTAATTATATGAATATTTTGTATTTACTTATAATTAAAATTATTTATGTTATGAAACCATGAAAATGACTCAGGTACAAGAACCATCGAACTGAATCATTAAAGGGAAACTGAAAGTTAACAACATGTTGTTATTTTTAACAAAAAAAATTAGTATATGGGTTCAAAGGAATTATATATGGATGTTATAAAGTAAAATTATTAAGAATAAGTTTGAAATTATTATTCATAATAAATTTAAATTTATTATATAGGGATGTTTGAGAATTTACAACTAAGTGGATGTCTGAGGTAAGAGTATCACATGTCAAATATTTTTATTTGATACACCATTTGAAATATGTACCTATTTCTATATATAAGGTTTATATAATGACTCATTGAAATATTATATCATAACTCTATTTATAGTTAGGTAATATTAATTTCATTTTCAATTTATTTTTTCATGTAGGTTTTGATTTTAAATCCACAACATGGTTTAGTTTAAATCATTTCATTAAATGTTTCAACAATTTTTACCCAAACATTTTCATCCATTTCCATATTCTTGATTATATTTCAGGAATGATATTACATATATTCTAATGATTTATCAATTCTATTTTAAACCATCATTGTCTTTCTTAAATGTTTTTTTAAAAGGAATATTCTTAACATTTTCATTATGGGTCACATTTTATTTTACTCACAATAGTTTGAAAAGAATGTTTTTTTTCATTTACTACATGACCGTATTTTCAATAGAATAATAAAATTATTATTTTATAATATTCCATTCCATGTTTCTCTATTTTTTCAAATAAAATTATATTCTAATTTTCCATGAATTTTTCATTTGTTAAAATTTACTTATATAAAAAATATTTATTCTTATTTTTGAAATCATATTTCTAATAAGTTTATAAAATTATTTTTCATATATTCCAATATGATTTTATGATTATTATTCTTAATTGTAGATATTTTTTAATGACACCATCCATCTTCTTTCCCTCAATGGTTGATTATGTTGTTTTAAGGAAATTATAATGAAACCTATTTCTTTTCCATTGGTTAATTAAGCTATGAAGGAGTGATAAATGCTATTATATTCATGTGACATACATATGTATGGTTTATCATTATATGATAAGTGGGTCCACTATATACTTCTAATAAATTGACTAATGTTTAATTTTTCATGAGCTCATAAGGGTAATCAAATAGTTAGCCCAAGACCAAAGGTACACAAGCAGTTATCCCAAGCCCAAAAAGTACATGGTTGGTTAACCAAAGATTACAATAGTTTTGAAATGAGGTTATCCTATCCCATTTTGCAATTAATGTATTTATATTTATCCTTTACATGTATTATGATTCCAATTCTTATGTTTATTCTATACACTTATTATACATTCTGATGCTTATGTTACACTCTCATGGCTCAAGATTATTGTCATATGTCTCATGTTTTATGTTAAAATAATTATGATGTAATTTTTGTTTTGTGATCCATGAATTATTTGTTATGATTCTATTATGTTATTTCATTTCCCATTGATTATTTTCTGGTACACACATGTTTATCATATTCTCACATATGTTCTTTAGTTGATATATCTAATTTTTACCCTTACCGGGCATCTGAACTTACCCGTTCCTTATGTTTCCAATAATATTAAGTATGTTATGTCTTAAAAAGGTGAGTCATATGAATATTACATGTTGAAAAATTTATGTACATTTAAAAATAATTTGGTCATTGATGTTCATAGTAATTGGAAATCCTCAAGTAAAATTAATTATTTATAAAACAAACTACTACTAGCATTATGGTATACAAGGATGAACCATAGATAAAGATTAAGTGTCTAACCTTAAAAAAGAAAAAAAATCACAAAACAAAAGAATCTAATTATAGATTGATAGTTTAATTGTTGAAAAAATGATGACAATTCAAAAAGGAAAAGATACTGTATAGCTGATTGTGTTGAGGGAATTAGAATAGAAAAAATTTATAGAAATAGGATATGATCATACATTGAATTAGTCATAGAGTCTTAAAAGTGGTGCGTAGATGATTGTAATATATAATTTTAATTAGATAAAACAAAATCACTGGTATTATCTCCTAAAAACTAATATTCATAACAAAAATCATGATAAATTTACTTATTTCTAGAGAAGAGACTCTACTTTTACCCTCTTATAAGAGAGTGAAAAGTTTCTTTTGAAGAAGTAAAAATGATAACTCTGGATGAAAATTCAATAGATCTATTTGATTAAAAATGTTGATAAAATATGAAAATTTATAATCAATTAATCATACCCAATCCCCATAAAAAACATAGTTACTCATTATAGAATAAAGAACAAAGATATTAAATATAATCAATTTGATACCATAATAAATAAAATGAAGATATAGATAATAGAAAGTTTATATGATGATATATCCTCTATCCCCTAACTTAATAACTTCTAAATTCAACATTTGATATTTTCCTAGCCACTGGTACAACTCCACTCTCAGCCATGCCCCTCCTCTGTAGTGCGTTGTCTATCTAAGGGAATCTATCATAATGTCCTCCAAATTAATTTCTAATAATTAATAGGTCCTGCTATTAAAATTCATTACTACTTAATCCTGGTATAAAATAAAATAAAACTATCATTGGACATTCCCTTAAAAACCTCAATGTGGATCGACTTCACTGTATATGTTCTTCTACACATGACCTTAGAAAATATCCTCAAACAAAATAAAATAAATCCACATTCACTTACTTCCCTAATTTAAAATCATTATAGGGATTCCAAAAATCTACAAAAACTTTTGTAATGAGATACCCAATATTTTCTTTGTAATTTTTTATTTTAGAGGTCAATATAGTTTGTATTTGTATTCAAGGTACCCTTCAACAGATCCAGGTAAAACATTACCTTTATATATATATAAAACTGATCAAATACCTTTATATAGTGCTTACTTTACCCTTTTTCAAACCAACTCTTCTTAATATTACTCTTTTGGTAGCATGGGTTGCGTTGGGTATTCCTTTCCACAACACTATAAAATGATTAGATATATTCAGATGTGGTGGAATTGTTACACTTTATTATCTCCTAACTGACACTTACATAGGAATTTCACTAGACACACTTTTTTTTACTTCAATCTCAAATGAAAATCAAATACCCAATGATCATAAATGTCTCCAGTAGAAATAAATTCAACTAACTTTTCTATTTTTCATGAAACATGAGTGATTACATGATTGAAACTCTTATTCTATTTTTTATTAAGCTATACTGTGAATTTTCTTTCAAATATTCAATTGATTCATAGTAATGGTATTCCTAGATGATTTTTTCCTCACCAACAAACAATACGTGAATTAATTATTACTTATATAAATCACCACATGGTATCTTATGATTTTATTACACTCTATATTCAAATACATTGACTATCATCAGCTCAATTATTTCAGTCAGGAAACCATTATTTTTGTTCATCAACTTCAATTCTCCAACGGTTCGTAATATACAAACAAAAATAATAAAAAAAACCTCATTTATTTTATTATTCTATAAGAAAAATTAATTTATCACCTTACATATGCTGAACTAGAATTCCATTGCCGTAGAATCAAGGAATTATGAGGTCCAATACTATCCAATGAATAGAACTACATAGAGAATGATTATATCCACACTGTTTGGGATTTAACCTTAGTTAGTCTTTATCTCCATCCATTAACCATAGTGGATCAAGATTCCATGATTTACCTTAATGCTGGTATGGTGATGGTGCTTCAGTTTGAGATTTGAAAAAGTTTGAAATCATTATGTTCAAATATCTCGTTTTTTTCAAAGAGTCTATACTTAATTCAGTCCTCTCCATTTAATAAATGGTATTGAGATCCAATATTCTTTAACATGGTTTGAGTTTAATTTAGATGTTACACAATCGAGTTCCGCAGTTTAGTCAAGTATTTCATCATTATCTAATTAGTTTCATGTTTCTAGACTCAATCAATATTCATCAGTGACCAATAGTTTATCTAATTTCAGCATTTTTTTATTGATTAATCTTCATCTTTGTTGAGTTTTATCTTACAGGGCATGATTTTTATCTATTCAATTATTGTTTAGGGTGACCAGACTATAGATCTCATGGATGAAACTAGATTTATTTATTGGTCTAGGTCAACTTCAAGTGTATTTTGATTGTTTTTTATGTGTTCTATTGACCAACATATTCTTATAGTAATTGTGTCACATTATTTTGGACACATTACAATCACCAGAGTCTCAAGGTTACTCATTCCATAATGTTATATTGTCAGTACGGTAGATTGAGTGTCACATGGTAGGTCAATATGATCAATTGAATTTTTTTCCTTTAGAAAATAAAACCTCTTTTATGTATCCCTATAATTTTACATTTACACATCAAAAATGAAAAATAAATTTTAAAATTAGTGAAAATATCAATTCATAAAACTAAAATTAAAAAAATAAAATTACATGAAATATTATAAAAAAATTTCATTAAAATAAAAAATGGAATAATCAATGAATTTAATATGGAGACTTAAAAGATTATATTTAAAAATAATTTTTAATCAAAACCAATGAAAATTAGTTCATTAAAAAAATAGAAAGTTTCTTAAAAAGATAAATTCAATATTTGATCATCGAAAAAACATAATGTTATCAAGAAAACAATGAATAAAAGCTTCAATATCAAATTAAAAATTATTCACTAATTATCCACAAAAATAAAATTTTTGGAATTAAAAACTCAATGAATTCAAAGTATATGTATGAAGAATGTAATTAAAAAGTCCATATAAAATTATACCATGCTTAGAAATTTTCTAACCCTCAATAAATCCATGTTTTTACATTATCAACATAATTTTTTTTTTCAAAAATCAATTTAGAAGGTTTCATGCTGAAACATTGATTTACAAAAAAAATCATGATTTTGAGATGATATATAATTTTGAAGAAATTTTTATATATGGTCTTACCTAAGTACAATTAAATACATTATAAATGAAGAAATAACAAAATCATCCATAACATTAAAATTTTATCCCTCATACTTTATTATTAATCACCACCTTAATTCAATCCATGTTCAAGGTCGAATTGTTTGAGTTTATATATATTAGAATTAATTGGTATTAAAACATTAACATAAATCACAATCAGTTATCAAAATTTCATTTTTTTCATCAAACAAATGATCTATTTTTCACTCCCTTAATAGAAAATCATCATTTTAATATAAGTAAATTTACCCCCCATTCACTTGGGTTCAAAATTTCCCTCACAGGAATGAAATAATTTTTTTCATTTAGTCAGACTATTTTATTTTATACCAGACATAGAAGTTCATAAAACGTATTAAATACATAATTTTATGTATTTAATCACATAAAAACTAGTTAATGTCTTAAATATTTATTTTGGGATCCCAATTTTCCATTCTAATAGAATTTAAGGTGACTTATATAACAATATATTGGGTTGTTTCTCTAAGTCGATTTGTTTCACAATGCCTAATTTTCTTAGGTTGAAGAAAAAATATTCAGTTTTCTCATGATCTAATTCAAATTCCATAATGATCATTCCAATCAAAAATCATTTCCATGTTCCTGAAAAATATTTTCCCAAAAATAGTGTACACCATCACTCAACAATGATTCTCACTCACAATTAGATGATCAATGTATTATTAACTCTATAGAATGAAATTTTAAACTTGGATGGATTAAATTTATATAAAATTGATGCTTAAAGTCCCTTAAATGTTTCTATTCATTTTTCTAAAAAAATTAGTGGTTTTTGATATATACAACATTGAATTATAGTTTATCAAATTTAAAGACCCCTCACCTCCTTACGTAAAACCAATCATGGTTCACAATTTTGAATCCTAATGTGAAATAACATATATGAATATATTTAGTTGAAAATAACTTTGTTAAATTAGTAATAAGAAAACATGAATGAGTGGTTGTAGGGAAGTTCAAAAATCATATTTATTATCAATAGAAATAATCATAAAAATTTTAGATTAATAAAAATTTTCCACTAACCACTAGTTCTATTTTCATGTGAAGAAATCAATTTTTAAAAATAGATACATTAAATCCATTGATGTAATACCCCATAAACAGGTTAGTTATGATAATTTGGATGTATCATTGAATGCTTTCAATTAGTGGGTTGTTTTTTTGATACAGGGATCTGAAGTTTGGAATCTGAGGGTTTAAACACCTATAAAAGATGACATTAGGTGAGTATTGAGTATTATAAGGTTTAAGGGTTATTATAGAGTAGGCTTATGATGATAGAGAGAGACGTATAGCTGTTAGTAGGTGTAGGGAGGAAGTAATGTCATAACACATGCGGTCACATTGTGACCTATTAGGATCAATTATTTTGGGTTGATGAATCAAAAATTCATGGTGTAAAAACATGTGTCATCATATGAAAGTCCCCAAATAGTATTTTGGTTTTTATAAATTTGTAAATCACCATTGAACCCCATCATTTTTTCCTTTCCTCCATCCTCTTACACATTTTTGTGTGTTTTAGGTTTTAGGTATCCTTTAACCCCTTTTCTAGCCTCATCCAAGCATTATTGGATATATGAAAAATTCTTTTTCTAAGGAGAACCCTTCATATTCACCTTCCATCTCTTTATTTACACATATTTAGGAATTTTATTTATGGTTTTGGTTCAGATTTCATTGGAGTATGGTAGAATTTTCCGATTTCGATGATGATTTTTTACTACCTGGAAGATGGTGTCCTAAGATGTCGTCTACATGCCACTGTTTTCCATTCATATGTCGTATGATAACACAATGATTTTCGTAAATTTTTATTGAAATAATATAATTTGAAAAATAAATAGGATTCACATGATAAGAGGTTTACTTGAGATAATGTCAAAGGTGTGTTGCGGAACATCAAGGTGTCATTGGATGCGATTTTAGGCGACGAGGGATCCTAGTGAGTTTTTAAAAATTATTCCATTTTTCAATAAAATGTTTGTTTAGATATACAATATTATTACTAAATGTTTTGATTCATTGGTATGGAATAGGTTTCTAGAAATTTTGGTGGTGATCATTTCGTCTAGGACATGTAAAGGCATTCACTAGACATGCCATGGCAGAGATTCTTGCTAGTGTCTTATAAAAGGAAAATATACAAATGAGCTAGGTGTTCCATGGTGCTTACCTTAAGTAAATATTAAATTTTATTTATAATTCATGTGATTCCTGGTCATTCCACCATGTTCACAGATTTTTTATTTGAAATGAAATTTTGGTTTTGAATAATTTTTAATTTAAATTAATGTGTAAGTTAATTTAAATAAATTAACATATATAAAATTCACGGGATCAAATCGGTAATGATACAAGGCCATTGCGGACCGTTTTCACTAGCTTGACACCTTGACCACTGATGGTTAAGGCTTGGAATAATAAGATACCCCAAAATGTAGACACTTCAATGAGAGGGTGTGATGAGACTTCAGAGGGACGAGCCTTTTAAGATAGATGACGACCCATCACATAAGTAACACCTAGGTGAATATACCTTAGGTATATTATTGTGGTTTTTCATGATACCTCTAATACAAGTGTCCCATGAAATTGAGATGGGCCATGATCTGTCTCTTTAGGTTACTACTGGAAGGGTTTACCCTTTAGTCCAATGATGAAATTTTATGTATATAAATATAATGAGGAGTGTGGTATCCTACCTAAGATGTGTTATTCTAGATTAAATTTTATGACCTATGGATTCCTAGTATGGAGCCTCTCCTAAGTAGTGACTTAGGGTACCCTTGTAGGTTTCCCAATGATAGACCGACCCTTAGAGTGTGTGTGTGGTTTTTAGTTGATATGGTTTCACCTTAGATCCTATATCAAAAATTAATAATGGGGGGTGATGGTGATGGGTTTAGGAATAATTCCAAGCCTTGTATTTTATTTATACATTATATTATTTATTTTTATGGTTTATGGATGCATGGAGTTGATTTTTGGAATATAGATTATGAGCCTGATATGACATGACAGTGATGATGGGGATGCATGGAGGTGCTTCCTAGGATCCATATTTTGAGCCTCTTATGATATGGTTGTGATACATGTTAAACATGATGCTGTCATCATGGATGCTTTATATATATATATATATATCAATATCTAGTTTTTGATCTACATGAAGAATTCCTTTTACAATGATATTCGATCTCGGATCCGTATGAGATTCCTTAGATGACATAGGTTCCTAGGATCCCTAGAATATCTAGGATCCAACCATTCAGGCTTGAGAGTTATTACTATAAGATTTTTAATTCACAATGTGGACCTGAACAGTTGATCTTGAGGAAATTTTTGGTACCTAATATGGTTTAGAATGATTCTTAGGATACAATTAATTTATATGGAAACATGGAGTATATTTATGTTTCATTGATTTCATAGGGTACCTATGAATTAGATTCAAGTGATTTATTATACCTGGAGTTTAGAGAGATACCCATGACTGCCACAAACTAACCTAGGAAGACCCTGAACTAATCACCTGAGTCAGCTCACAATAAGACCAAAGTGGCATTCCCAATCCTACCTAGTTGTAAACAATTTACGAGAATCAAGCATAACTCAATTGTGAACAATTTATCACATGAAAACAGATAAGTAAAATAGAGTGAAATGAAACTAATAAGGATATATGAAAAGAAAAAGAAAATTAGGTAGATAAAATTATGTACTAGACATACCTTCAAGTGACCCCAGGGGTCACCCTTATACACCAAACCAATATCACTGCATTTTAATCATGACTGAGCTATAAGCAACACCTGACGGTAAAAACAATGAGAGAGATATATGAATGAATATTAAAACCTAGTAAACATGACCTAATTAACTATTCCAAATTCCATTCCTTAAAAATTAAAACCAATTCATGATAGTTTGAAAATAATATGTACAAAAACAATTCTTTCTTCCCTTTTATGAAAACCAAGAAACATACTTCCATTTTAAGTAATATTAATTTTCATTATATTCTCAAATCTGTTTCCAAAACAAGGAAAACATTTCATTGAATTTCTTATAAAAGATAACCAATGCTATAATGGTGTCTTGGTATTGGAAAAAAATTATGATTCCATTTTATAAATAAAGTAGAAATATAAAGAGGAAACCAGAAAACATAAAAATTTAAAACAGTACAAATAAAAACAAGAGTAAAATAGAGCAAGAACCTTAGAAAATAATTAAGAATTCAGGTCAATAGGATCGTAGGTTTCTCAAACCTCTCTTATTAATCCATTTAATTAGTTATTTTTCATGATCTTATAGAGAGGTCTATGATAGTTTTCTAGTGGTCCCAAAAAAATCATCATATAATTTGGTTAGTGTTGTGGTATAATTTTTCTAGTGAGATGAATTCAATTCCTTACCGATTCAACCTCCATTCTAGTCCATAGAAACCTTCCTAGGTACTCAGGGTTCCCATGTTCTCTAATTTTCCAAACCATATATTATTTCCCTTTTTCAAACAACACAAAAATTACATATTATTCAAATAAAACATTCATTTTTTTCTAGAATTGTCATTAAATAAATCCATAGGTGAAATCCATTTCACCATTATTACACACACACACACCAAAACATACAATAAATGTTCCCACTATATATTATAATCTATTTTGAAAACCAATTGGACATTTAAAATACCATAAACTTCAAACAACATTAGAAAACATGACAAAAAATAAAAACCCCAATGGAATCCTTGGTAACGTATGGGAAGCGAGTGAAAATAAATTTATAATAATCCAATTCCACATTTAATAAAATATAAATCTCATATAACAATGATTTTTTTTAAAAGAAATCATGAAATCACTAAATTTAAATTAAATGTTTGTTCATAGGGAACCCATCTTAATACAGGCTACCAATGATGATGGCCACCCAGAACCACTTTAAAGTGGTCTACAGAATAAAAAGAGTTCCTAATTTCACACATACACACATATGAACCTATAAACACACACACACAAAGAGAGATATATATAAACATTGCTAAAATGTAGATATTAAATTCTCCATGAAGGAATATGTATTAAAGGTTATATTTTTATATATTCCTTAACCATGTATATGGTTGTAAGTTTGCTTCACAATCGGTGGTCCAAAATACACTAGAAAAAATACAAGAAACTCAAAAATTAAATAACACATAATTAAAATTGTTCCAATGAATTATAATAGAATAAAAATTATCTGAAAACCAATTTGAATATACTATATTTGATGGAAATGGCTAGAATCTTAATCAATGGGACCCAAGAACCCTATACATTAAGAAAAAAAAAATCAAAAATGGGTTAGGTTTTTTCATGGTTCATTCCCTCCATAAGGGGGAAGAGAAATGGAGAAACCAAAATGGATAGAAAAGAAAGTATAGAAGGAGAAAACCAAACATTATATGATCACACCATGATTCAGGAGAAGTATATACCCAAAATGGAGACCATAGGAAGTGGAGGGTATAACACATGAAAGGAGGCCCCCTGGGGACTGGTAGAGCATATTAGAGAGGAGGATAGCCCTTTTGGGTTTAAAAAAACATAATAATAATAATAATAATAACAATTTTTTATTTTTTATTTTTTAATACCTTGTTGGACACACGGTTTGGATGCATGATCTTCTAGACCATGCACGAACCATGAGACACCACTATCTAAGATAAAAAGTGGGCCAAAGAGTTTACCTAGAGGGGCGTACACATGTGTGCTTAGATATGAACCATGTAATGTTCCAATGTCTAGGTTTCATGGTAATCCAGCAAGGGTAACACACCCATGTGCCTGGAAATGCATCCTAGATAGTTCAACTTCCCACACCACACAATTTTCACTAGACTGGCACATGTTTTATCATAACCATGCACCATCCACACACCTTCCTCTATCTACCCAAAACTATAAATTTTCCAAAAAACACCCAACAAAGCTATATAATAAATTTTAAAACAAAAATAAATAAAATAATAAATTAGTGTTGGGTAAGGGTGTGAAAATTTTACAATTAATTAACACTTTCATTCCACATAATGTACAAAAATACATTACTGAGGCTAAAAATTATTTCCCAAATAGAAACCTCGTCAACTGATATAACAAGAACCGAAAACTAATTATCCAACCAACATATGAAAATCTTAGACCCCAAAAAGATAGTAAGTCCATCCTCAAAGAACAATATCGACAAAACAATAACCAAATGATGAGAAAAAAGGTATCAAATCAATTTATGAAAGGAAAAAGTCAAGAAAAATTCATTTATAAACACCAATCCAAATGAAACACCTCGACCATAAACAAAGAAATCATGAAAGGATCTCATCATTACCTGTTTAGGATCTCACTGATAATCCATCACACAAACCACCATCCATGCCAACCATCATCCATGACTAGGGTTGGGTGGGGAAGAAAAAAATAAACACATTAATAAAAATGTCCACAATTCACAACGTGGAAACACAAGAACTAGGATACGTGGTTCACCAAAATACTTTTTTCATGGCTGTCTCCCCACCACTTTAGGTTTCTGGTCAAACCTTAATTTTCCTAAGTTGAACCAACTAAAAAATACAGAAAAAACACATAACATCGTTGTGACCTCTTAACTTCCCATGTCATACCTGACCACCTTAAGATATGAAATCAATGAGACCAATAGTGGGTCATCCCACGATTATGGAACTGACTAGCCAGGTCATTGAACTAAGAGTAACAATCAACGGACTACCGTCCACACAATAAGGACCCAACCATGGAAACTCAAACTACGCACTAAACCAGATCATGATTCATAATTATCTAAGGAAGAGTATCTTTGAATAGGTTTCACCTAAAACCAAAACCATTCAAAAAGAAGGCTAACAAGTCAAGAGTTCACATCCATGAGCTACTACCATAAAAATCTCAATAAAACTGGGCCACCAAGATCTCCCAATAAGAAGATTCAAATAAAATCCATAGAAAGGGGATATTTTAAAATTTTCCACCTTGGCATCAAATAAAATATACTATATTCACATTCCCCAAAATTATAAACTCATTCACTTAATAAATTATTCACTTTTAGACCTATGGATGGAGCCCTTATTTCTGGAAGCATCTGTTTCCCAAAACCAGGAGATGAATATATCTAAATGAAACTTCCCCTTTTGATAATTACACCTATAAAACCCATTTGGGTGACCCAAGAGGCCATGATGGATGGAAAATATTCTTATAAGTTATCCAAAAATGAGATATTATCCTATTTATTTTCTAATGATGGTGGATGGCCACATAAGAAGACTCGGGTGTGGACCAATTTCAGGAAATGATCTTGATTCACCACTTAATTCAATGTCTGGGTAGAGTCATCAATTGGAATACTAAGAGAAACAGTTATTTGGAATTTTCTCAAAGACTCTAATAAAATAATTTTTTGACATGTTCAACCCCTTAAAATATTTCCAATACTTATACCCATGATTAACCTTCACATGGAAAACCTAGGAAAGTGTCTCTGAGACCAACCATCAATTATTTTTACTAATACTATTTTTGGTCTTAATATTATAATGATAAACATGGAATTAAACCAAATGGAATCACAAAGAAACTCACAACATCATTTCAATCACACCCCCAACACATCAAATCTAAATACCCAAAAAGAAAAACTCATACCATGAAATGAAAAAACTAACCATCCTTTAACTAAATATTAAAAACATTGAAATCTCTATTTTTTAAACTATTTTTAAAAAAAAACATAAGATGTTAAGAACCCACCATAGGTATCCGATGAAGCATCACATAGTTACATATTTTTTCTGGATAAAGAACCTATATACACATAAAAACAACTATCCATGTTTCACATGGATACATCTGTATATATATGTCAGATTTCATAAAAATACCAATGTTAAAAACATGAAATTTACATTCAAAAACATCCAACACAAATTTCAAAACCCAAAATAATTTTAGAATCCATCCATTGTCATTAAAGATACATAATTTCAATTTCACAAGGAACAATCATTTCAAATTTTTGAATTTATTTTCTAAATACCATTACGTTATCAATGTTATAACAAATTTAATTTTTATTAAAACTGTTCAATATCTTAAAAATCTATATAAACTCATTAAATTTTAAAAGAAATAATTTCATGTTAATAGAATACAAGGATTTCATTATTTTAATCCAATTTTAATAAAAAAACTCCATTTTAAAATCAAATGGAAAACCCCAAAATTCAACGAAAATGAGTAAAAAGAACATATAAGAGAAATAAAATTACACAACGAATCAAAATATCATAACCTCAAAGGATCCAATGATACACATGGCTTGACATCATGATTTGGTAGGCAATTCACTAACTGGGTGAGCACATTAGAGGTCATTAGAGGCAGTTTCGTGGTCTACACATGGTTTGTTATGCCGTGAACAACAACCGTGCACCCATTTTAGTTCCTTCAGAATAGTAACTCCATGTCTTAGGGTTTCTCAAAATAACTACCCAATTATCAAATTGAAATAAAAGAGTTCATTATAAACAAAATACCTTGAAAACATCAAAGATCCATGATCATATTTTGAGGCATAACCATCTCAAACAACAATGGAAATAAAATCATCCTTCTGAATATGTAGTGATCAAGAAACTACCCATGATCTGACACTTGATTTTTGAAAATCATATAATTGAACTATGAGAAATACCCATATAAAAAGGAATAATTTCCTTGATACCATTTTTTCATGAACCAACCTGGGTTAACGCTAAACAAGTGACTCAATCCAGCCTAGAACAATTCCCGAGAGACATTCCCGATTCTCTTAGGATGGAAACTAGTGTTAGGCATCAAGAAAAACTCAATTGAAAATTATTTATAAAATAAAAAATTTATAAATAAAACATAATACAAACCTGATAATGGCAGCTAAAAATAAGTATAATGTTAGATATATAAAGGTAAGAAATAAAAAATACTTTGTTTAAACTCATGGTTCCCCATTATCAACCAATCCAAGACGGATCCATGGAAACCAAGACTGAGATGGATGCAGATTCAAATGCTAAAATTAAATATATAGATACACACATGAGTATTAAAAGTCAATTGTCCTAACTGAATGAAATAATCCTTCTGAAAAACCTTTTTAAAAACCGAGTCTTGATAGATGGTAAATAAGACATATTAAAATAGATTTTTCTACCCTTTATAGAAAAACATTCAACATGATTAGATTTCATGTAAATCTAACTTCTATTATATTTTAAAAACCATTTACAAAACATGGAATTGTTTTCATATCCTTAAAAATGTCACCTATTCCATACTGGTAACTCTGTATGAAAAAAAATGAATATTCCATTTTATAAAAAAACCAAAACAAATATAGTAATCCTGACAGTAGGTAAATTTAAAATAGGACTATAAAAACCATGAGTAAGAGAGAGAGAAAACCACGTGAAATCACTACTTAGCTAGGTCAACTGGTTCCTAGGATCCTTATACCTCGATGATCAAACCATATATTCCATTTTTATTCCTGATCTGCTAGAGAGGTGGAATCAATATATCTTTTGGTCCCCAAAAAATCATCATATAAATTTGTTAGGGTTGTAGCATAATATTTTTTGGGAGCCCATTTCAGTGCCATGCCAACTCAATCAGTGTACAAGTCCATAACAATCCTTCATGGTAGACATAGTTCCCATGTGATATAATTTTACAAATAATGAATTTTTTCCCATTTCAAACCACACAAAAACTCACATACATTCAAATCCATATCTTAGATATCAATGAATTAACTTTTAATAACATTATTGGGGAAATCCATTGCACCGTCATTACATACACAACATATCATCCTCAAAATTATCCACTACACAATCAAATTCATTTAGAAAACCAATGGAACATTTTAAAGGCTATAAACATTAAAAAGGTTTGGAAGACATTCTTAAACAAGGAAAATAACTCTTTGAAGCTATGGTAATGGATGGGAAGAAAGTGAAAGTTCATTTCTAGGATACAAATGTCACTTTTCATATAATACAACTCTCATATAATAATAAAGACACATTTTTTAAATATTCATGCAATCATGGAATTGAAATTAAAGGTTTGGTCATATGGAACCTACCTCAGAACAAGATCCCTTTGACAATGGCCACCCAAAACTATATCAAAGAGGTCCATAGATGAAAAAGATACCCTCCATTTACACATACACACATATGAACCTATGATTGTATACATAAATAACCTTATATATAAGGTAGCAATTACCCTCACTATTAGGTAATATTATAAAATATGGTAATATATATATATGCCTTACCCATGAATATTGGTGTATGTTTCCTTCTGGAACAATATTCCAAATCGCACTATAAAAATAAGAAAGGCACAAAAATTACAAATTTCATAATTAAATTTGTACTAAATAATTATAATATAACAAAATATACTTGAAACCAATGGCGAATCCACATTATTGGATTGATATGGATATAATCAACCTCAACAGGACCAAATAAACCTAAACATCAAGAAGAAACAAGAGGACATGCAAAAAGAATTCAAGTTAGGGTGGGTCACACATGCCACAAGGAGGAAGAGAAATGGTGCCATGAAAATTTAATGAAAAGGAAGTGGGGGAGGACAAAACCATAACATGGATGATCACACAATTATTTAAAAAAATAATCGAAAAAAATGGAGGCCATAAGAAGAGGTGGTGCCACACATGAGGGGAGCCCATGGGGGTGAGTCGAGCATGGGAGAGGGGAGGGGTACCATTTTGGGGATTAAGAAAACATGATAATAATAATAATAATAATAATAATAATAATAATAATATAATTAATATTAATAATATTAAAACGATTTTTAGACCTGAAATACCGCACGATATTCTAGACCATACATCAACTGTGAGACACCTCTGTCTAAGATGAAAAGTTTGCTGCCTAGATTACCTAGAGGGGTTTATTCCATGCACCTATCAATGCACCGTAAATATTTCCACATTCTAGGATGTATAATTATCTCAGCAGGGTCACATGCCCGTGAGCCTGGTTATGCATCCTAGACTATAACACATTCGTTGCCACCCAATTTGTAATAGTAAAGAGAATAGTTTATCATAATCATGCACCAATAGTGTGGCTTATTCTATCCCCCCAAAGCCATCATTGTTCCTGAATGAATCATTGGAAATACATAGAATAATGCTAAGAATAAAAAAAATAATATAATATAGACATTTTATGTTGGGTGTGACTTTGATGACGAAGATCCATAATTTGTTACATTCATAATGAGTTGTTGGCCGTTTGAGAATGAGTATTGGGGATAACTCAATTATTCCAAGGATATGATATTAATATGGATGGAAATATATCATGACATGATCATAAACCCCGAAAATTTTCAATGAATGTATGGTCGATAGTGTTCCCAAACATTAGGATCATCGCCAATTTTTTTATAAATAATATCAATTTATGGATAAATTAGAACCGTGCAAGGAAGGAGACAATGAAGCATGCCCAAGAGGATCCGCCATTGTAGGAATGATCCAGAAAAACACAAAACGATTCCCCGAAGAAAAATAACTTGTGAAACAATGAGAAAAAATAGTAGAAAGATCATAGAAAACAAGGAAAATAGTAATAGGAATCACTAAAGAAGACTGATCGATGTAAGGGGGTTCATGGATAGAGATAATAAATGAGGAACCACAAGACCAATGAGCCACTACAAACAAAAACACCTACACAAAAGTGTGTCCCAATAGATCCAAATTCACAAAATCCACTAACACGATCCAATAGATCATAGAATATGTAGCACCCGACAATGATGTGGTCATGTACAAAGGATTATGAAGAAATAACAGTGGAAACAAAGGAGAAGAAATTCAATATGGAAACAACAATATTAAGGAAGGTAACTAAAGAGAAAATAAATAGGTAATTGGGAATCTAATTGTTGAGGAGAGAAACACCACCAAAACTGAGTGTTCCTGCATCCACCATTGGAATAAGTGTACATGTCCAGGTTTCTGATGACGACCCTACCACAATTGAATCTAATGAAACCAAACCAGAAGATCCAAAACAATATCCCATTATAAAAAAAGGATCCTTATACTGAAAAAACTAATCCAAAACCACCGCAACAAGCCTCCCTAACCAAAAAAAGAACCTGAAACCAAATCCAAATTATATGGAAGGAGATATAGCCAGAACCACGAGAAATATTCCTTCAAAGTTAAATGTGGAGGAGGCATCAATGATAGAGCATCAAATTCCATAGTGGCTTCTAGTGAAAGGGAGAGTAAAATACACTAGACTGATACACACCAAGTATTAAAATCCCAAACCCCTATCAGGACCCAATGAGACCACCAAGCGTAAATCAGAACATCATATGATGAATACTCCATTACGAAGGCACAAAAAATTCTTGGTAGTCAGAAGGTTGATCACTAAAGGGAAGTGGAATCTGAATCAGTATTAGGATCCATCACTATCGTGGAGAGGATGGTAAAACATAGTGGGATGATTTGTCGAGAGGAAAACCATGGTATTGCAACATTATCTCCAGATAAACCTGAGGATCTTCAATGGTTTATTTTCCAAATTTATTTATGGTTCATATCTTTTTCATGTCACATGAATATATCAATACATTGATGGAACCTATGGGATAATGTTCTTGGTTCCCTACTTTGTTAAGTACTAACACCCTGCTTGTGCCGCCATTACACCAATGTACATGAGAAAACTAACATTTTTTATAGGTTTAGGTTGAGAAAATGAATTATTTTTTTATGATTATGAATGTTATATTAGATTATGAGGATATGTATATGATGAATTAATAGATACATATCATCTTTATTTTAGATGGGATCATGATCATTCATGTTTGCGTGCCGCATTCCATCTGATATAATATGTTTCTCTCATTAGTTTTTTTACTATTATTTTCTGTCAAATATTATTCTTGGTTGTTTATTTATGATTGTGAACTTTTTTATGGGGGTATAGTCTCGCCATGTTACTAAACTACATCCCCACTGCTAGTAAAAAACTTTTGATATACAGGTATGAGTTCCTAACGTCACATGATGCCATCATTCTAGTTACTATTTAAAGTGATCATGGTTGGGATGATTCAAAGTGGTATAAGAACATTTCCTTTTTCAGTTGTCATATTTTTTGGGATATGTTATCTAGGATATATAAGTATATTTAAAATCATATGATGGATACCATTATGGTGATTCATGTATACTTGTTTTGGTTGGATGTCCAGGTTACATGGGGTTTGGGATTTCATTTATTGGTATGTGATATTATGAATAGAATGATTTTCACGTCATGATGCAAATAAAAATTGAAATTTATGATTTATGATTTATTTAATGTTAGATCATGGAATATATTTTAATGTTGAGTCTACATACTACATTATCAATATGTAGGATTCACATGACATGTGGGGGCCTTCTAGTGTGATTTCTATTACTAATTAGAGGTTTAATTGTTTAAGGTGTGAACTAATTCTTATATAGTGATTTACCCTATATGTACTATGTAACGTTATACATAACTGGAACATGAAGTATATATATCTATTTCTGATTTAAGGTCACGTGGATTGATGGTGAGATGCATGTGATCATGGAGAGATAGTCCCTTAGTGTATGGGACCCAACATGACCCCAATGGGTTGATAAAGGCACATAATTCCAGGGGGGAAACCCCTAGTGTATTGTTAGTGTTTAGTCTAAATTATTTAATGTGTTAGTAAAAACCTATATGGAGTTTTACCATATATATTTGAATGAAATTATATCAAACAATCCATCATATTATGGTTCACTAACATAGATTTCATAGGAAGAAATAGTTATGTATAGACCATGACTGATGAGATCATGATACTTGAGGGAGAAGTATATTATATGAACTCTTGGGGAGAATAAATTACCTATTATACTGATTCAATTGCATGTGATGCACAATATATGTTTATATGAGACTGTAGAGTGGGTTTTTATCATGTTTCATGATATAGTATATTGGATACGAGACAGTAGTTGACGCCCCATAGTTTGTGTTTTATGACAGATCTATCTTTTGGGATTGGTGGGAAACCATAGTGACCTCGAGACATGTCGCAGTGTTTAGTAAGAAAGCTATTAGTTTTATTTGTGAGTTAATCTTGTAATATGGGTGAAATTGGGATTTTGAGTACCCTAGAGGCCTAAATGCATGGGCAGATGCCTTCAGTGGGGATCAATGCATGAGTGGTTTAATCAAATTTGTGTAAATTGAATGGTGGGGATTATTGATAAAAATAACTTGATTTCAAATTATTTTTGATTTTATGCACTTAGAGTGTCATATTATTAATATTGGTTACAAAGGGAAGGACAATTAGAGTGTCTGACCTGGTTGAATTTGGGTGTGATTCTTTGTGAGATGAGATTCCCACGATTTAGAATGAAAACTTTTATTGTGAATTCTATAATAAATAATGGAATATGTAAAGCTCACTACATTTAATAGATGTTTCAAGGGAGCCCCAGGGTTGATAAGACTAGCATGATTGAGGAGATTGACTCGTGGTTTGTTCCATAAGCATAGTTTCACTGGTGTATAACTCACTAGATCATAAGTTAGGTTTTTCAATCAGGTGGTATATGCGTTTCCACCCATTATATTGACCAAGACTAAAAAAATCCATTTTTTAAAATATTTTTCATGATTTATAAATTAGTGGGTGTACAGGTTCATGATCGTGGCCAATGTTTTTTAGTGGGAGGTGCTAAGAGAGGCTCATAATGACTGAAAATTGTCTAGTTATGATCAAACCTGATGAGGTTGAGCATTAGAGTTTTTTGAGGGAATGACCATCATTGTTAATGGATTATGATGATACTGAGTGACAAAATTCCAATGAGTTATGAATGAGAATTAGTTTTGTGTTTCTCATATATACTTGTTTATGAGAAATATTGGCCACACCGGTCATTATTTTTGATAATGGATGGGACATGGGCAATGGATAAACAGTTTTTTTGGGTCTTAAGGTGATAATAACATTACTTCAATGGTGTGATGAATAATATCATTTGAAGGTACATAAACATAATATTGGAAGGTTTAGGGTGATGTGATATTGATTTCTAGATGGATAATGTTAAACTGGGGTATTGGTGTCTGATGATATTCGATGTGATCTTGTTCATCAATTAATAAAAGATTATGGATTTAGATGGGGTGATGATTCGAGTCGATACATTGGCATCATGAAAGGTGTGATATTAGTGTAACATGAGCGTATTTTGGTTGGTGATCGAAGATTCATGATGTGTTTAAGGGGGGTGAATCCTAGTTTCATGACATGGTTCAGGGGGTGAAGTAGTATCATCACTCGGTCCATGGTGAAAAAAACCAATATTATCATGTGGTTTAGGGGGTGAATCATGTGGTAGAATGTAGTCAAGTTTCATTGTCGGGTGAAAATGACTATAAATCATGGGAATATAGTTCCATGGTTTTGGTCATGTGAAATACACTATGTCTGAGGGTTTTTATCTGAAATACTAAGATGAAGGCAAGTGTTTCTTTTAAGTGAATGTTAGAAGTTAAAGCCGATCCTTTTTTTATGTAGGACTACCAAAGGAGATTTGACCAGATAATTTTGTGTGTGATTGGATATAGTGAGAAAAAATATGTATATGTGATTCATTTTGGATATGATTGGTTTATTCAATGATTTTATTAGGTATTTTCAATGAAAATATGATGTTCTTATGTCGGGATTGAATGACGAAGGCATGCCCATAATTATATGGAATTAGGATACGAGAATGTGAAGAGACATTTGAAAAAAAAATTCTAATGTATTATTGGATGTGGTCAATTGTGAAACAACTTCTGGTGTGTTTTTAAGAACATATGTGCAGTGTGTTAGTAGGATGTTCTGATAGAGGAAGTCACATAAAATCAAATTTGGTGTTATAAGTTGAATTATATTATGGGTATCACCACTTGATAGATAAACAATTATATGTGGAAATGATGGTGTCTCATAGTTTGAAGGATTAGGTGAGTGTAGTCTAAGTGTTTCATAGATGGTTTTTTTGGATAGAGTTTGGGTGGTTTGGTATCCATAAATTATATAATAAACTTTAGGAGCATGTATGGAATTTAGGGATAGAGTATGACTGTTTGAATTTTAATTGGAATCCCAAGTTGGTTGGTACTATTGGGTGAAAAATCAATCCCACATCAGTTTCCACAAATGATGATGACTCAAATATAAGCATGGATGGGAAATTACTCATACCACCCAAGGGTTTTAGGATGGTACCCTAGGATGACATATGTGTTAATCCATGAAGGTCCTAGGGATGGAGAAAATTGATCCTGAAAATTGGTATCAGAGCCATGGTGCGACCCGAGTGTGATGTAGGGTAGAGTATCCCCCAAAACAGTTTGACAAAAATAACAGTTTTTTATTTGATGAATTTGTATCCATGGTGCCTTGCGTCAAAAGTCTTCCTGATAATTGGGGGTTCGGCAGTGAGTTCTGATGATGAAAAAGCGGTTGTGTACGATGGTTGGATCTGAAAGATTATCATTGATTGGGAGGCCTATGTGGACTTTGGTTTTAGGGGAGGATATTTGGGTGCCAAATCATTCATTCATTGTTTACCAAAAATGACAATGACTCACATATAATATTGGATGGGAAATTCCTCCTATAAACTGAGGGTTTTAAGATGAAACCACAAAAGGGCCTATGTGTTAGGTCCAGAAGGACCTAGGGCTGCAAGAAAATCGATCCTGATAGGGACCGATTGTTGAATAATCCTTAATAATTCTCAAGGATGATAATTTTTATAATGGATATATTATAATACCCCATGATTAGATGAGTTATGAAATTCTAGTGGGTTTTTGATTTTTTCAGTTTGTGGGCTGTTAATTTTATTATATGGTGCTCAAGATGGGAATCATAGAGTTATAACACCACTAAATGGTGTTTTTATGTTAAGAATGAGTCATTGAAGGTGTCATAGTTTATTAGTGAGATATCCAGAGGATTGGGAGGGACCAACAGATGGAAAGAGCTATAGGGAGGACGTCACAGTGTGACAATTGCTGTCATGCCATGATTTATTGGGCCTGGGTATTTTGGGGTGATTGATCAAAAAATCATGGTTTGAAAACATGTTTCACACTGTGAATGAACCAGATGTAGTATTTTATGTGTTTTAACCTATGGGACCCAACCCATAACCCCATCATTTTTCTTATTTTCATCCTCATTTCGTTTTTAGGTATTATTAGATTCTAATGGGATCCTCTAAACATAATTCTTTCTATATGAAATCATCGTTCGATCTCATGGACTCATTTTGTAATGGACAACCCTATTCATGATTCTTACACCCTAGTTTTTCATTCCATGATAATTTTATATCATTATTTTGTGTTTCAATTCCAATTCTAACAGAGAATGGTGGAATCATAAAATTCATATGGTGATTTTTTACAACCTGTCTAGATGGTGTCCCAACATTCCATCTGTATTATGAAACTTTCCATTTTTATTAGGTATGTAGCCATCAATATTTTATAATTTTTTTCATTTAACTAAATTTAATTTTGAAACTGAACATCCATCTTGTGATAGGGGTTTTCTCATTATTGTGACGACAATGTATTATCGACCCTCTGGGGGCCATTGGATACCATTCTAGTGTGACTAGGGAACTAGATGTGTTTTAAAAAATCATTCCATTTTTGAATAAACATATTGTTTAATTATAAACTATTAAAATTTAATGTTGTGATTATGTTTCATGGTGTAGGTGCCAGGGTATGTGGGTAGTGATCATTTGAATACAGATGAACATTGGAGAGACAATGAAAAGCCTCAGTAGAGGTATCAAACTATGGATTATAAAAGGAATATCTTCAAATTAGTTAGATAGTACTTGATGAATTTCCTATGGAATCATTGAATTTCATTTATGATACATGTGATGTGTGCCCATTTCAGTGCGGTCAAGGACATGTTTAGTTATAATGATCTATTAAATTTAAATTTTATGTTTAAATTGAAATAAATTTTAATTTAATTTATAATTATTAATATATATAAAATTATTATGATGAAATCGGTAAATTTCCAAGTCTATTGATGAGATTTTGCTGTATATTGAGGCATTGAACACCAATTGATGAGGCATGGACTATGTGGATACCCCAAAACGTGGAAAAATCTAATAGGGGGCACAATGAGACATAAGAGGGATAATAATAGTAAGATCGGTGAGGAATCATATGTTGTGTTAGTCCTATGTGGATATACCCGATGAATAATAGAGATGGGTTGTGTGGGTATACCGATCAATATGATTGTGGTTTTGGAGATAGTCTGTGATCCATATCATTAAATTGATACTGGTAGGACATACCCTTCGAGGCACATGAGGCCATGCTATGTCTATAACTCTTATAAGGAGCATGAAATTTTCCTTGAGATGGGTTATACCTAAGTGAATTTTTATAACCTAATGAACCCTAGTAGGGTGTCTCTCATATGTAGTAATCTAGGGGTCCCTAGTATGAATGCCATGGATAGATTGGAGATGAGTGTGAGCATTTGGGATTGGGTATAGAATCCAATAAGTTTAACCTTAAAACCCATACTGAATGTATAATATAGAGAGGATATAGATGATAGTGATGGTTTTAGGTATTCAGATAGCTGTATTTATTTTATTTATGATATATTTTCTTTATTTTGATTCTCTGTGGATTCCCGTAGGTGCTTCTTATGTTACATATTATGAATCTAATATGACATGATGTTGATGTCGGGGATGCCGAGAGGTTCTTCCCATGATTTGAATTTCTAGTATCTTTTGATATGATTGTGATATGAATTTTACATGATGATGTTAACATGGATTTCTTATGTGTCTCCTAGGATCTAGATGTTGATCCATGTTTGGAAATCCATGTATTTTGAGATTCTACCTTAGGTCTATATGGGATGCCCTAGACACCATAAGTCCCTAGGATACCTAGAATGTATCGAATGCATACATTTATGCTTGGGAGTTATTATTTTGATGATTATTATTTTGAAATGTGTTGGATACCCCTTGGATCTATCCATTCAAGCCTGATTACATTTTCTATACCTGATATGGATACCTAATATGCCTGAGATTAAATTAGATACTATGATTACTTAGAAGGAATTTATGTTTCATTTATTTCCTACGGTTTATGGGAATAATATTGAAGAGTTTAATTAGACATGGAGTTTTGGTAGACGCCTAGGGCACCTGGGATATATATTTTGAGCCATTAATGATGAGTTATTATCTATTTGATCATGAGTATCAAGTATTCTTGGGTATCTCCTAGAAGCTTATATTTATATGGTTGACATAATATCATGATGTACTTAGAGGAAATCCTATATTGGCAGATGAAGGTATGGTCGATCACGGTCCCAAAACTGAGCATCAATAGTGGTTTATTATAAATTTATTTCATATAGTTATGTATTGCTCTTAGATGATCATGTCACATGAACATATCACTGTATTGCTACTATATATGGGAAACATTGTTGATTCCCGGCTGTGTAACCTACTCAAAACAAGATTGGTCTACCATTGCACAGAGTTACCCTAGCGACACTCAATAGTTGTAGGAAAAGTTTATATTGGGGTATGATGTTTCATGATGAAGTAGGAATGTTCATGTGGATAGGATATTTTGTTGAGGTTCTCTAAGAGCCTCAGTGTCTTTATTTTATTTGTGATAATGTCCATTCATGTTTGTATACTGAATTCAATTTGATATAACACGTTTATCTAATACGTTTTAGTTTTTAGTTTTTTCTATCTGATATGGTGAGTGGTTATTTTGTTATGATTTTTCACTCTTATATAGAGTTGTAATCTCCCTATTTAACTACCTTATACCAATAATTATATTCGGAAACCTATGTCATATGGGGAGGTTCACTTGATGTAATTTGGTTCCATAGAACTGATTTCTATTTATAGTGAGAGAGTTCGGATCATTATATCTATATTAGTAGATGATATCTGTAGGTGAATACTAACAATATTATAAAAACAGGTTTTTAGAATATAAGGAAATCATTATAGTATCAGTGACTAACATGCATTTTAATAAGTAAAATATAGAATAAAAATTTTCAAAAATTAATTTATTTAATTTTATTTCAGAAATCTAGCAACAACATAATATTATTGATAGGAAACAATAAAAATTGTAGAAGTTAAATAAATTAGTCTCCTTTGAATAAGATTTATCTATTTGTAAAAAATTTATTCATCCACCATTTTTATCCTTGAAAATAATCCTTGATTTCACATTTTATTTCTAGAAAAATATGGAAATAGAGTAGCATTAGTGTTCAACAAGAAATGGTAAAAATGAAAAATTAATAAAAGTTTTGAGTTCAGTAGTTTATCCTAGTAATATCTTGATTAAAGCATCTATTAGACATAAATTATATTTGAAATTGAATGTTTTAAACTATCTTTCATGGTCATATAATGGACCTTGTATATTCGATGCATCTCATAGTTAGTTGACTTGATGCATGGCCTATTCTCACTTCCCATGACTACTCCTTTCCTCTTGTGAAAGCTCTGTCACCCTTGTGGTTAGTTGACCAACAACATAACCACTTGATTTATGGTCAACCATGAATGTGTAATGTGGTTGGTTTTTAATGAACCATATATTCATTGAAGGTACATGCATTAGTTTTTTAGTTTGAATACCTTAAAAATCATAATAGTGATGTCTAATCAAGTCATTGAGGTTCCCAGTTTTTATGGGGATCATTCAAAGACCAAAATTCCAAAATAAAAAAAATTACTAAGACGCACTATTTATCTAAAACAATGAATCCTAGGGAACATGACCATGAAACCTATTACAGATAAGGTATATAGAAATTTTTGACGATTTTTGCAAGGTTAGTCAAACCATGAACCTATCCGTGTGTTGATCACATCACTATAGACAACCATAAATTATATGTGTAAGGTTTGTCACACCATGTACCCAAACTATTATAGTGTTATTTTTGGGTGACAATGTAGTTCTCAAATCCCGAGCTTCTAGATCGGGTAAAAAAAATTTATATATATATATTTTATATTTAAAAGAAATTGAAAAATATATATAAATGGACAACTAAGGATCTTTTACAATGTAGAGTTTGTAGGAAAAGTACCACATTTACATATTATCAATGTTAAAAATGTAAATAAAAAGCAGTGATGGAACATTGTTAGAGCTAGATCCTTGTTGGGCTAAACTCTGCGAAATCACTATATGACCATGAAAACATTCTATAAAAACATAGTGTGAGCTTAATTGCCTAGTAAGGGTTTTTTGAAAAGATGGTGAAAAGCCATTTTGAAAATATTTATACCTTTTGAAAAGTTATTTTGGAAATACTTTTATTAAAAAATATATTTGAAACAATACTTTTGAAAACTATTTTTAAAATACATTGAAAAGATGATTTTGAATAATCCATTGAAAATATAATAGATTTTTTAAAACTCATTTGACAATACATTTAAAAAAATTATTTTGAAAATTCCATTGGAAATACATACGCCTTTGAAAACATGTAAATATTCTCATATGAAAAATACTTACAATTTTGGAAATACTACAAATCCTATGAAAATAGTTATCCTTTTGAAAACAGTATATTATATTTGGAAAATACTTATGCTTTAAAAAGATTTAAAATAAACCAGTGGGTTTTCAAAAAACAATAATCATGTTTTGAAAACAAACCAATTTGGGCTTCTTAAACATTTGTGGTTGTCTTGTGCTTACCTAATTGTGCTGGTAATGGGTTCACCCCCACTCCCCTTCTTGTTTACAATGTCCAAGTTCTATTTTTTATAATTTTTTTTATCTTTTTTTATATATATATACAATTTTCTTTGGGTTTTTTGTTTTGAAAAAAATATAATAATAATTTGAATAGACATACACATCTAAATTGAATGTCACTTGAAATAATATATATTTCATTACAATTTCATAGAATTATCATTAACAGATAAAATATAAGAATTTAAAATAATGGAATGCATAATAGTAATCATAACATTACTATTTTCATAAATTAATTCTATTAATGTTATTTTCATATATATAATTTTACTCTCGTGAAAAATTATAAGTAAAAGTAAATGTACACTTAACTTATAACATTAAAATCAAAACTACAAAACACATATAATAAGGATAAAATTAATATTTTCAAAATAAATAATACATCATTTATTAATTTAAAAATATTATGTTGAGTGATTCCATTCTTTGAACAGATTTATATTTTCATTTCAAAACATGAAATGAGGGAAAGTAATAGACACACACACACACACATATTTATATAACTAATGAATCCCTTAACAATTGTTTAAATAACTTTCATTCCTAATCACGAAATTTGAAGAATATTTAATACTTATAAAAACATGAATTTTTGAATTAAAAATCCAACAACATGCATGTACATATATATATATATATCATAGATTTAAATTATAACAGAAGAAAATTAAGAAAATAAAAATTATCTGCATCCATAATATATACATATATATATGTGTGTGTGTGTGATTGAAATCCTCAAATTATTAAAAATATGTAAATAAGAAAATAAATATATGTACTTATATACTTGGAAAAAGTAAAATTTTGGAATGATAACATAATAGACCCTCACATGATAAAAAATATGAAATTTGAACTCATGAATAAATGAGTTGTCCTAGAATTTATCAATATAGATGCATGTCAAATAAAATTTCAATTGAAATCATATACACATATAAACTGAGAAATTATTAATAATAGTTTTAAAAAAAATTCCCCATTAGCCTAGATTATAGACCAAACATACACTTGGGGTTGTCTAGATTGGGTGACGATTGTGGCATTCTACCTTGAAAAGAGGAAATTTTAACAAGGAATGGGGGAAGGGTTTTGGTTTCATCAATGGAGGAGAGGGGATTCTCCATATTAGTTCCTTTTAAATTTATATACCTAAATGAACAATTTCTTAGGAAGAAAGTGTTTCTAAAAAAAGTACACTCTTGTCTACTGTTGTTTTTGTGGTTAGGGTGAGTCTTGAGAATATGACATGGGTGGTGTTTTTTGTCTTTACCGTAACTTGCAGGTGACGGGGGGTAGTGAGGGTTCGGTAGGATTTCCATATCTTGCAAGAGAATCCTCAATCTAAAATTGAGGGATGGTTGTGTCTTTCTGGGTTTGGGATGATGACAATAGAGAGATCAGGAGATTGAAGATCAACGATGGGAGATCATGTGGTTTTGATGGACTGGTTTCTTATTGGTAGTGTTATGAGGAAGAAGACTATTTGTGGTATTTTGCACCCTTCATTTTTTTATTTCATTTTTTCTTATTTTTATTTTCATTTTACTATATCATTTTTTATTTGTTTCGCTTGTCAATTTTATTGTACATGTAAGGTTTCATATATATATATATATATATATATGAAATTATCTATTTAATAAAATCAATTACATTGATTTTATTATACCCATAATTTAAAATTTGTATCACCTCCTTCAATGTTAATAAATTACATTTTTATTTTACTATTACTAATTTATACTATGTTTAATTTAATCAATCATCATTACTATTATTATTTTTATTTTTACAATCACTATTATTATTATTTTATTTCATTTTTATGAATTGTATTCATCTATATGTCAATTTAATTACTTTTGAAAACAAATCCCCCAAAATATTTTATAAAGAGGGTTTAATACATTCCGTTAATAAATGTTATTACTTTAATTTTAATTCTTTTCACAATTTATAATTAATAGAAGCTTTTAAAAGAAAAAAATGTGAATCTAAATATAATACATTTATTTATTCTAATTTCTTTAAATATATATTCTTTTTATTTTATTTAATAATAAATCATATTTCTTAATGAACGATTCATATATAAGTATACTGTAGAAAATTATTTCAATGGGTATATCCTCATTTCATCATTACAAACATATTTTAAACCTCAGCGGTTATAAACAATTTGACCAAACATTTTTTTTGCTATAAATATATCACTTAAAAGTAATTTAAGTACCTAGAATCTACGCATAGCAGTACTCTGCTTGAGGGAATGATGCCTATTTTTTCACATATTTTTATTTATATTATCATCTTCTTCAGATGTGTTTTGATGATGATGGATACAAATGATGGAAGCTATAATATTTCAAATACCATGTTTTATTAATATGTCCACCTTTTTTCATGTTGGTTGTTGTATATTTAAAATTCCCAAGCCTTTAGTCTAAATAGGTGTTCTGCTACTTTTTTTCTAATGTATCATTGTTTTTTTATCTATATATAATTATTTAGAAGTCTCATTTATTGTGTTTAATAAAATACTATATCATAAATTATCATATAATTAAAACATATGTTCATTAAATGGAATAATTTTATTCAAATAAGACTAAAACATTCATTAATAAACATAAACTATAAAAAATATAAGTATAAATATACTTATCCATAAATTTATAAAACAAATTGTTAAATAAACATTTATTAAAAGAAAACTATACTTAGAATTTTTGGGATGTTATAAAAGTTACCATTTACCCCCACTTAAACTATTAAGACTATTTATTCATTCCCCATATTTCTATAGTTGAAAGCCTTTGTTTTTTTACCTCCATGTTCTCAAGAACATGTAAATGTAGGCATTGAGGTGATTTTCACATCCAGTGTCAGTTCATTGATACATCGATAGCTAGAAATTTGTCATAGTAAGCTACCCTAATATCTCAACTCATATCATAGTTAATCATTACATTATTTGTTCTATTTAGGTGTAGGCTCATATGCATTATTTTCAATGCAGTGGACTACTTATTATATATCTTCCATAATAATTTAAATCTAAGGCTTATATCGTGTGAGGCATCGTCTATGGCCTTGAGGAAGGTGGTCATATTGTTTTCACTTCGAGTTTTGGTCATTTTTTAATTATGTCATTGTTCCATCTGTTAGAAATTTCTGAGCATTACTATTATAGTTTTTTGTTCTTGTGTAATTTAAAATTTCACCTTTTTATTTTATAATCATCCATTTTAGTGGAACATAGGTTGAATACACCATATATGGACACCCCCTGGGTGTGAAATTGAAATTGGAAATTTTTTCCAATTTGTTCATAATGACCATAACTCCCAAGTCCCATGTGGAATGGATTTTATTTGTAATTAACCATAATACATATGTATTGAATGTATCCCAAGGAAAATTAAGTTGTTTGTCCTTGGAATGGTTTGAATTTCCCATGTAGGCATGTTATATATTACTCATGGAATTTTTCATTATCCTTTGAGCCTTAGAAATGGTGTTTCCACGTTTAAACGAATTGAATGAAAGTGATAATGCTTGTTGGATTTCTATAAAATTTGAACAGGATATGAATGTAATTTAACCACCTATGTTTTCACCCACTGAGTGGCTCCATGAGGCTTATCACATAAACATTCCATGTTTTGTGAATTGAATGGAATGAATTGAATAAATGAAATGTAAAGACTTAATAGGTTTTTTCATGGATAATTAAATGCATGAGATGTCCTTGCATCATGTAGTGATTAGGATTATGACCATGAACATTACTTATGCCTTGTAAATGATTATTGTGAATTGTAACGACATAAATGTATTAACGTATATTTTTTAAAGTAATGAATAAGAACTTATGCCTTTTGTATTGTATAATGATGGATTGTGCCGCTTTTACATATATAGTTTATATGAAATTAAATGGATGAGAGGTTATTCCCCATGGATGTTATACTTATTATACTCCTTTATAGATTTTCTGTAAGATGGAAAGGGGTGTTGAGATAGGATGGACATCACACTTCCTTACATCGGGGGTGATGTCTGGCATCACACACCAGTGCTACTATATTGGTGATACAATTTTTGTGCAATGTTCAATGATTAGAAATATTCAATGGTGTCTCATTATATATTCTAAGTGATGTATTTTGGTTTCTATCACTCTATAGGGATGTAGGTAATGTACCATATCCTTTTATCTATTTGGCTCATTTGATTGGGTTGGATATGTGAATTACACCCCGGTCTAACCAGCGATAGTATTCTAGGTATATAGACATTAGGTATTCACACTCACATGGATCATATAGGAGGATGATATATATATAAATAATTATAATATATATATATATATTACAACTATAAATATTGTTATTGTTCAGACTCTACATCTGAAAATGAACCAAATCAGTTAGACTAACCAGGTGTCCTATAGAAACCTGAGTGAGATGGATATTTATTCATAATTTATTTACTTATTCTACTTATAAGTGAACACTATATAGTTAGATTAGTAACTCAGATTACATGTAGTCATTATTGGTGGTGTCCTACTAAGATTTTTATATCACACCGTACTCGGGAAACTTTTCGAACCTGAGAAGATTGTCTAACTACAGGTATGAATAAGGTAAAGTTCCATTTTATAGGTTTTTTGATATATTTATTTGAGATGGAGATTATGAGTAGAGGATCCGAGATTGGCACAGGATCCTTATTGAGAATAATTTCCCCATTTTGGAATTTTTTTCCTTTTTGTATAGAATGATTGTATGTATGTTTCCCCATTCCCCCTATTGTATTAACACATTCCATACATAAGGTACTAACACTACATTAAAAGATTTTGGTATATAATTATCAATTGTTTCTAATACATACTTATTATAGTGTTTTTATGTCTACACATCCAATGTTTATTGATTCTATCTGTTTATATATGCTTCATCTACTAATTAATATTGGTTGTATATATTTTTCTACATTGAAATGAGTGTATATTATCCCCATTATACCTCCCTTATACGCTCACTACATGTTAGAAGCCTCTGGCATATGTGGAGGTCTGTATGACACAATGTGTCCCACGGGCTTGGGGCACAGGTTAAGTAGATCCTATATTGGGACGTTACAAAGTGGTATCAGATTTGGTTCCTTTAGTAATTTACTATTTTGATACAATATATTACAGATTGTGGAACTATTGGAACCTAATCATAATCCATGCATGGGAATCATGAAACCATGTTCGGGGTAAAGTCTACGTTGCCAAAATTATAATTTTAATTCTAGTTTGGCCTAATATTATTGATATCATTTGACCATTGGGTGATACATATGTATATTGATGTTATTGATATTTGTTTTGTTCAAATTATTATTTCTTAACTATCATATGATGAAATGAGGGATTATAATAGATCATGCATCACTATAGACACAATATTATTAATCGTACATACATTCATTCCATTACACATTTACTTTGAGCATGCATTTTCTTTTTACATATTGGTTGTGACTTGAAATTATATTGACTTATGCTTACACGACTTAATGGGTTTGGAAAGCATAACTGATACATAATGTTTCTACCTAAACCTAATAGTGTTATCCTAAATAGGATAAAGTAGATACCTGATGTAGTCAATTATGGTACATTCAGATATTGACCATTGGTCACGTGATTTAGAACACATTATGTTGTGGGTTAAATGGATTCTATTTTGTTATCCATAAGATGTATGGTCCCATTTGGATCAGGAAATTGAAAATCATTTTATTCAACCATTTTAAAGTGTTTATATATGAAACAAGAACATTTATGAAATGAATATTACTTCTAAAATAAAATTTTAACCTTTTATATATCTGATTCAGAGACTTTGACCCTAAACAGAATATAGTTGTGTGTAGCGGTTTATCTTTTATGTTCTTATGGAATGTTCTGGTCTCTTTCTATTGTTTGGACTTAGATTTATAAGTTGGCAGAGAGGCATGGATTTTAATATAGTAAGGTATTACTCTTGTCCTAGTTTCTTATATGAAATCATCTAAGTTTAATGAATATCTCTCGAGGAGTGTGTTTGTCATTGAGTTTCATGACTCCATGACGTCCTCTAATCGTACAACCTACAGGTGGTGATGACCATGATTTTGGGGTGGTGGTCAATGAGACACCAATGATTCCTCCTACAGTTCAACATGTGTTAGCTATTCCTATACTATAGATGTTCATGGACACCTAGTTATTAGAGGTGTTTTGGTATATGCTTCATGGTTAGAAAATCATCGGTTTACCTTCTCTAAGTGTGGAAGAGTTGACTTGAACGTTTCAGTGGTATCACCCTCCCACATGTTCAGGGGACAGAAGACTATACGCTATAGAGTGTTGGATCGATTCTATCTTATCTATGTTTGAGTATCTTGGGAAGCCTACGGAGAGGATGGTAAATATAGAAACATATATTCTTCACAATTTGTCAAATTAGTGGTGGAATGTTATCACCCAGGTGGGTCTATAACGTGATATTGTCTAGGTGGATATTCATACCATCTCCTAATATTTACTTCTTTTCCCATACTCTTAGGGATGATAAATCTAGAGAATTCATGAATCTGCATTAGGGAAATATTTTAATTATGGAATACACTATTTCTTTCATAGATCTAAAATGATTCAATGACACTCTAACAAGAGATGGTGGTATGACCACTAGGTGATTAGAGGATGGGATGGTGTATGACATTTGGTCACAGGTCAATTTTTTCAAATTGACTACCATTTATGAAATTTTTAACCATGAACTTATTAAAAATAGAAATATGTGGGATGATGAAGGTGAATGTCTGGGTGATTCAATAGCTAAAGATGTATCTCCCTGACCCCAGTTACCCAGAGTCAGTGCATTATTACATAAAATTGGCATGATACAATGAATCATGTTCCAAGAGACTGATCTGTTTGGATTTCTTGGTATTACTAGATATAGTCATATGTTTTACATTACATTATAAATTGAAAAGCTACAACAACATTGTTTCTATAGAACACACTAATATCTCCTAAGACTATCCCAAAATGTTAGTCATAAAATACTTCTTCACATCCTGGGAAAAATAAAACATTGAAAGAGGTGAGCTCAAATGCTCATTAAGGATAAAATTATAGTGGAAACTTTTGTAAATAAGAATAAAAATTAATGGAAATGTATAAGACTAAAACAAAAGCCTTTTAAACGTGAATTTCCACATAGTATAGAAAATATAAAATCAAATAAATCCATTTACATATTTACATGGATATTCTACTAGACGAATAATAACATGCAATATCAATAGACACATTCATAATGATGGAATTCATAATGACAGACTTCAAAACCACATAGTCATGTCCTTGTGACAAGACTACAAATAAGAGATTATAAAGGCCTTTTTCCAAGACACTAGTTTGTCTCATGAGACGTACTGATGTATCGAGGAGCTATAGTGGGCTCCACCCATCAATTACTAAGTCCAATGCATTACTCACATGAAAATGTTTAATCATAACTTAAACATTCGTTATAAAAATGTCCTACGAAATGTCAATACTTTATCCACAAACCATGAATGGTATATAAATAATGTATCCACAATAAAACATAACTCATTCAATATAATAAGGAAGATTTTATTATAATAAATCAACCTAAATCGAGAATAATGAAGGATATTGACATATATTAAGTTAATCATCAAATTTATTTGAGAGAAATATCCCCCTTTTTCATTAAAACATTTAAAAGTCTCACTATTCATCAATAAGAAGTTTAAAATAGATTTTTGAATCAAAGTTTCCCATAGAACATTGAAACTTTTCAAATGAATTTTACTTTTAAAACATTAATGTCCCTATAAATGAAACCTTAAAACCATTTTTCAAATAATGACATTAATGAGAATGATTTAGAATGATAAATTTTTAATTTATTTAAAATGATATTTTAGTTAGAGTTCCTAAACAAATGAGAGACACTTGAATACAAATAATTGATGTAATAAAAACATTATAATATCATGAGAATAAATAGATTCATGATATACTATGTCAAAGTACATTATATACACCGAATAAAAGTGGATAGGTTCATAACAAAAAAAAGTCTCAATTAAATGTAAGATGGGATGAATTCATCTATAGAGACCATATCTTTATGTAAAGGATAAATCAATGAAATAATTATGTGTGAAGAATATAAATACACTCATTATGATTGGAAATTATATGTAACTAAATTAGAGGACATTCACAAATATTCATGTAAAAACAACACCAATGACAAGGATATTTGACTCAATGAATAGAAATTGAGTTAATTTTACTCTTATCAAGTTTATATCGATGACTTGAGAATTTAACAATGGAGTAATTATGTGTATCTAAATTATATCCATGAAAAGGGGAGGGGAAATTACTACATAAGTAAATTATTAGTATTTTCAAAGAAAATCTTGGTGTAATGTAATAAATGAAGTTTTCATATAATTGAATGAGTGGAAAATGAAATTTGAAATTACCTTATCGATTTGGTAACATACTAAACATACACCCCATGAAATAATTATCATCCAATGAAGATTTAAATACACATAAATTAATGTATATTACACAAACAATACAATAATGGGTAGGTCATACACCATACAATAGGCATCAGTGGCAAATATAGCATGAATCTCACGGAAATGAAAGGGAGATGAAAACCCCTTACCTTGTAAATTTCCTTGGTCGAGGGTATATTAAACTATTTTATAATAGTTAAACCATTGTTATTAAATTATTAAAGAACTATATAAATAAATATGATATCATATTTGAACCTCTAATATTGCATTGTTAATAATATTTTAGTAGTATCATCGTTTTGGGTGTTAATTGATTTGTATTCCTTAATATTCATTATTATGTAAGTCATATTTGTTATGGAAGGGATGTGTCTTATTCATATTCCAAATGATATCATGTCTTTAAAAATTATTTTTAATCATCAAATGATAATTAGTCTTGAATATATATGATGGGGAATGAATCTCATAGCGTCCATGGAGATTGTAATCCGTACATATGCAGAAGCGACAATATCTTTATATTGATATTAAAATCATATATAATTGGATGGAATATCATATATTAATAATACTTATCATGTTATATTTATTATATTCATAATTTATACTAATTATTATACCCATCCAAATGATGAAGTGTTTGAATAACAAACTACACCAGGACGTGGAGATGGTAAGCCGTACGTACGGATGTATGATGACATGTCATTAATGGGATGGATAAAATAATGATTATGGTATAAAAATATTTATAATAACATTTTATTATATATAAGATACTGGAGATATGATTTTATAATAGAAAAAACATATAAATTGGATGTGGAAGAAGAAAACAACTTGAAAGAGGTGATGAAATATTTACCACTTTTTGGGTCTTTCCTTTGGATTTGATCAAAATGTCTCCATAGGATGGCTTTATGACTAATGTAAGGCCTCTATGATGAATTTAGGAGAGTTTTTAGTATATTAGGGAAGGCTTTTGCCGATCCTAGTGGCTTTGAATGTCTGAATTTTAGAGAAGGGGATGTTCTCTTTTATATGAGGATTGAGGGGCACCTTAGGAAAAGATTGAAATATTATTATATAATAAAATAATTTCGGTTTCTAATGGCATAAAAATTAATTATATAAATTAGAAGGTGGGTTTGGGTCAAAAAAATTCAACAAATAGGTTTTAGACATGTTTTGGTCTCTATATTATATTTATATTTCTGATTTAACTCTTAGTCAAATAGTTTGACATTTACCATGTCTCTTTGAATTATTATCTTATATTGTTAATAAATATACTATAAACTTCCAAGAAAACCATAAGTGGTTAATTAATGATAAACCTATAATTATATAAGTCTTCTATCCGAACCTTTTGTTTTTATAATTATTATATCAACCAATAATATTCTATTTTTAAAAAAACCTCTTTTATGTCAATTTGGACATTATTTAATAATTGATTTTTTTAAAGTCATAACAAATTTATTACATAGAAATAAATACATTTAATCACAAATAACATGTAATATTAAGCTAAAATGTTATTTTAATTAATTAAATGTCTAAAATTAAATTTATTTTGATATTTATAATATCAATTATTTTAATATTTCATTATTAAGGTAATTACTGCATCAATATTGTGTCATAAATAAATTAAAATATTTATTTTCTAAAAATTATAAATAAAATATCCATATGTAGGAATGCATTTTATATTGATAAATAATATTTATAGATGAATTTATCTTATGTATACTTCTAATTTAAAAATGTTTTATTTATTAAACATTGATTTTAACTCTTTTAACTCTTCTTTAAATAAAATAATAATAATTGTCCTAATCTAATTCAAGTGGATATAATATATCATATTTTATTACTAAGGTTGTTATTGGTAAAATTAGAATTATAAAATAGAATTAGAACATGTGTTAGGGTAATTATGATATCATTTTTACACTTATTTACCCTATTTACTTTTAACCGTGGTAAATAAAACTAAAAAGTTTCTATACACCAAAAAATATTTTCATCTTATTGAATCAAATTTCTATTACTGATATAAACATTTTCTCTATGATTTTTATAATTCCACAAATAGAAGTGGTAATAATATTTTTTATGTGAATTTACAAATGCTCCTAAGAGGTGGGTAAAAGACAGTAAAAAGTTAAATAACATTTTATACATCAAATTTTATAATAAAATGACTCTAATGAATTATATTAAACTTATATAGGTATTATGCATATATTTTTACCAAAAATAAATTTAAATAAATCAAATAATTATTTAAATAAAAATTTGGTTTTAACCAATAACTTAGTGTTTTTCAATATTTATAAAAAATTGAATGTTTCATAAAAATACAAAAATTTCACCCGAAGATAATTTTGATATTATGAATTAAAAAATAAAGTATATTTTACCATATTCAAAACATAGTAGTTTCATTTATTAATTTATAACTATTTCCCGTTGTCGAAACCAAAAAACGTGTTTTTAAGCAATAATAACTAACAATGGATTGATACAAGTTTATGTTCAATTTTAAAGTAAAATTATTTCCAATGGATTACATTGGATTAAATGGTAAAAATATAATCTATTTATACATACAAACCAGTGAAATGTATAATTTAACACTACAAATTATTTTGATTAAAAATGTAGTTTTCATTTAAAATATAGTATTTCTTACTATTCTCCCAAATATGAAATTTATCAGGAAAAGACCAAAAATTTATTAAAACTACATTCTTATGTCTAGATTCGGAGGAAGAAGATTGTTTTTTCAAATTGAATATAGTAATGTTTCAAATATTCGATTTAAAAAGGGTTCACCATTAAAAGGTGGTAAAATTTCATTTTTTAAAAAATATTTCTTTTATCTGAAAAAGATAATTTTTTCATTATGTATAAGAAACTCATATTATGAATTGTAAAATTATAAATATTATATAAAGTTTAAAATTTATTTAATACTATTCATAATCCCTTTTGAACGGATAGTTTGGTATGTCGTGGTGCACTTGAACTCGGTGTTGCGTGTAATGCAAGATATTGAATTAAATAAAAAAACATACTATGAAATAATGGGTTGTTACAATAGATATCAATGGTTCTTCTTCTCAGTGGAAGAGAAACGTTATGATTACCTATGGAGACCGCGATAGTCATACTTCATGCATAGATGGCTTTGTGGTTTCTCACTAGTGGGGAATGTTGGATCATATTAAAAGAAATTTCCTACATGATTCAGTTGGGTGAAGGAGCCATATCAGGATGGAAGAACAATAGTGTTTTTAAGGAATTTCACACCAATTCCTAGTGAGCGGGGATCTAATATTACTCTTCGGTCATGTTCGAGATCAGTTGGATCACTTTAGATAGGTGACTGGAATACCAAATTCTAATAAATCCAAGGAGGTGGTCAAGGAAATGGTAGTTAGGATTATGATTTTTAGTTCCAGTTGAGTAGGATTGCTTAGGTAAGTTTGTTTGTGACATATGGCCATGATATAGGCCGGTTACATGTAGTCTATACTATTCCATGGGAGTTGAGCTCTCGACCATCTACTGTACAAGGTACTATTATAGTCACCTCCACTTTAGTGTTTTCATTGTTTAATGCATGTTCCTCTCACTCATTTATTTATGAGAAAATCACTAAGAGTCTATGCTTCGACATTGATTAGTTTCATGTAATATTGATTATAGATACCCATTTGGTATCCAGATAGAGAGAGTCTTCCATTTTAGGGATTATCCCCTTAAGATATTCAATTACCTTTTGTTATGTAATATCCATGTCCTTTATATGATGAGTATTGACATATTCATAAGGATGGACTGGTTATTTCCCTATATTTCCCATAGTTACTTCTATCATTATAGGGTGGCTTTTACATCACTAGAGGGTGGTATGAACATCCATAAGTGTGCATGAGATGTCATTGTGACTTGAGATGGATCTGAGCAGCATAGGATGGGTAATGTTACAGTATAGACCACTAGTCTTTTCCTCGAGGACTAAGGGTTATGACCCACTATTTTTCTTCCAATAGTGGAGTATTTCAGAGCTGTTTTCTACTGAAACATAACCTAGTCTACCTCCAGTACGAGAGGTATATTTTACTATTGAGCCTTTTCTGGGAGGTGCACCATTGAACATTCCACCTTATATAATGGCTCAAAAGGAGGTTTTGGAGATGAAGAAGTAAATGGATTATATAGAGGGTAAAGGTTATATATACCGCATCACTTATCCTTGGGATTCATTAGTTTTTTTCCATGATGGAACATGGTACTCTAAGGTTATAGGTATATTACCATTTGTTGAATAAACTCTTGATCAATAATCGGTATTCACTACCTTGAATAGATGAAATCTTTGATCAGATCTAAAGAGGGAAATGTTTTCCATATAGACATGATGTTGGAATTTCATATTGTACATGTTAGGACTTTAGACATACTGTTAAAGACATTCAGGATTTGGTATGGTCTATGTGAGTACTTAGTTATGTCTTTTGAACTTATGAATTGTCTTTCAGTCTCCATGGATTTTAAGAATAAGATTTTCCACCTGTATCTGGATATTTTTTGGATTCTTTTTCGTTGATATCTTGGTGTATTAAAAAGCCAAGCATGAAAATACGACTATTCTTGATATTGTTTTGAATACACTAAGAGAACATCATTTATATCTTAAGATCAGTAAATTCCTATTTTAGATAAAAAAATTTACTTCTTGGGTCATATCATGTCAGAGTTAGTAGTTTTAGTATACCCATAGAAATTAAGAGATGTAATTTATTAGTTGCATCCCAAGGAAATTTTAGAAATTAAATGTTTCTTTTGTATTTAAAAATATTACTAATGACTCATCCAGGGGTTTCCATGACTTGCAGTGATGCTTGTGGGCTTGATAAATAAGGGTGTGAAATTCCTATGGTCAGAAGCTTATGAAGCATCAATTCAATAGTTGAAGGGCCGTTTTATTTTTATACCAATAGGGAATCTTCCAATGATAGGAAGGAGGAATAATGTGTACTATGACACATGAGGTATCATTCTAGGAGCTGTTCTAATGTATAATGATCAAGTCATCACATATGCATCTCGTCAGTTGAGGATGAATGAGTGGAATTACCCGATACATGACCTCGAAATAGATGTTGTACTTCATGTCTTATAATGTTGAAGACACTAACCACATGGAGAGAGTTTTACGGTACACACTAATAAATTAATCCTCAATAACATATTAACAAAACAAGATATAAATCCTTAAAAATGAAGGTCGGTGGAGTACCTACATTAAATTGATTTCTATCTTGACAACACACCTGGTAAAGGTAATTCTGTGGGTGACGCTTTGATCCAAATGACTCAGTCATAGGGAGTTCAAGAATCCAATAATGAGTGGATGCTTATGCACTTATTATCCAAGATGCATGTCGATATTTAGGAGGTACATGGAGAGTCTATCCTCTCAGCCTTAGCATTGATTTATACTCTTTATAAACATGTAAGAATGAGATAGCTATTTGACCCAAAAGGCCATGTCTTATGTGAATGTTTCATATATCACGCAACATATTTTTGTTGGAAAATAGATTCGGTTGATAAATTATTATTTTATGGGTATATATGGGTCCAATATGACATCAAAGAGGAGCTGATGCGGTATGTTCATGCCTCATCATGGGCGGTTCCCCCCGATGTCACCAAAATGTATCGATATATATGATTCTAGTATTGGTTGCTTGGTATGAAATGTGAGATTGTTGGCTTCTTCACTAGATGATCAACCTGTTAGTAGTTAAAGGAAGAACATCAGTGTATGATAGGACTTCTATATCCATTTTCCATTCCTGAGACGAAATGGGACTCCTTTTCAATAGATTTCTGGACTGTTCTACTAATATCATATTGTGGCAATGATACAGTTTGGGTTTTCATTGATCATCTAAATAAGGTTGAACACTATTAAGTTGTGTGTTAGAACTTCATGGTAGATAATCATGGAAGGTGGTATGTTATATAGGTTGTACGTATTCATGGGCTTAATCATTACATCATTTCTATTAGCGACCCTGGTTTCATGTCATGGTACTAGAATGGATTGCAAAAGGAATTGGGTACATAGGTACTTCTGATCATGACCTATCACTTGAAGATTGAGGAAAAGTTGGAACATACTATCCATGTTCTAGAGGAATTGATTCATCCTTGTGTATTTGAATTTAGTGGTACATGGGAGAAAAAAATTCCCCTCACATGGTTTTCTAATAATAATCATTTAGGGTACAATTGAGATGAATCCACATGAATCCTTATAAGGAAGGCCTTACCCCTCACCAATATGCTAGATATAGGTAGGGGAAGTTGCTATTTTTGGACCGCATATTTTTAAATTGACTATTTAGTAGGTCCAACTAATTAGAAATCACTTGTTGATAGTTTAGTAATGAAAATAGTCGTATGCAAATAGGTACCCACTACATCTTGAATTTGACGTCAGAGACCAGGTTTTCTTGCGAGTCTCGCCTAGGTTGGTGGATAAACCTATCAAAAAACTGGGTAATTTCTCATTGAGTTTTATTAGAACATTGAAGGTTGTAAAACGGATCAGATCAGTGGCTTACTAATTGTTAATTCCTTATATATATCCGTCTATGCATGATTTATTTCATGTATCTCATCTTTACTAATACTATCTACACCCTTCTCACTTATCTCAACCTGATGACATTGAATTGGATATGGATGAATTCATTGAGGGGTAGCCTGTGATTATAGTGGATTATAGAATGAAGACACTCTATTGTAGGTCAGTTCCTACGGTATGGGTGATATGGTAGTACGACTGCATATAGGATGATACCTAGGAGTGGAAAGATAATATACAATCGCACTATCCAAAAATATTTACTGATACTACTACATTACCGTTAAATGAAAAAATCAAAGATTAGGTGCATTACACGGGGGAGGTTGTTATGAACCATATTTTCAATTGAGGTATATATCATTAGTTATTAAATTAGAATACATTATACCACCATAATAATTATTTCTAATTAATCCAAAAAGGTTATAGGAGTGTTCCCGAATCGTTCAGAGCCCATAGTGCAAAAATTGAAAAAATAGACTAGGTCGTACGGTTTGTATGAAACCATGCGACCCATGGTGCATAGTTGTGTGGCCTGTTGTAGATAAGGGAAAAATTGTTTTTTTTTCATGGTTGGTGCAAGATTAGTCAAGACACGTTCCTAATGAGTGTGGGGTTCCCTTCTCTATAGAAAACTGTGCACCTAAACCATGCATAATGATATTTTGAGTGAAATTACCATTTCCAAAACTTAAACTATCAATAATATTTCTTATTTCCCCATATTTCTCTAGTAGAAGACAGTGGGTTTAACTCCTCTTGGATCTGATGAACACCTAAAATTTGGTATTGATGTAACTTCCACCTTCGGTGTCTATTATTCAATATCTTGGAGGCTAAGAATCTATCACGGTAAGCTCCACTAGTCTCCAAAATTCTATAAAAGATAATGTTGACTTCGTATGTGCTCTTTAGGTGTAAGGTCATTTGTCCTATTTTCAGGGTAGTGAACTATCTCTCATATCTATTTTACATTCTTCACATATGGGGTTGATATTGAGCGAGGTGTCATCTACGTCCATGAGGTTGGTGGTCATGATGTTTTCCTTTCATGTTTTGGTGTTTTTATTATTATGACATCATGCCATATGTGAAACTTTCTCATAAATCTATATTATAGTGCTTAATTCATGTATAATTGACCATTTCACCCTTATTAGTGCATAAAGATCCTTTTTAGAGGTTCATAAGTTGTATACACCATATATGGACACCCCTAGGGAGTTTCTTTGAAATTGGACATTTTGGCCAATTTTTTCAAAATGAGAGGAACTCCCAAATCCCATATGACATCTTTTTTAATTGTAATTTCCCTTTAAAAATATGTATTGAATGTATATGATGTCACCTTTAAGGTGTTAGGCCATGGTATGGTTTGAATTTCCCTAGTAGGCATAGACCATATTTCACATGGCACTTTTCCCCCACCTTTTCTCCATATAATTGGTGTTTCCATGTTTAGATGAATTGACTGAATTAAATGGAAGATCATATACTTGTTGGATTTCATTAAAATTTGAATTGGCCATGTAGATAATTTCTCCACAAATATTGGGACCCCCTAAGTTCCTCCATGAGACTTATCACTTATTGTTTCCATGTTTTTTTGAAATGAATGGAATGAATTGATTAAATGAAATTTGATGCCTCAATATTCTTTGTCTTGGATAATAAAATTCATGAGGGTTCATTTCCTTATTTGGTTATTATGATTACAACAATTAACTTAATTATGCCGTAAAAATTCTTATAATGAATTTTAATGAATTAATTTGATTAAATGATTTTTTAATGACATGCATAAGAGGTATTTCCATATGCATTATATTACAAATTATTATGACTCATATATATATATATGTGACATATGAAATAAAATTTATGGGTGGTAATTATCCATGAATTTTATACTTATTATAAACCTTTATATAAGTTGTGTACGATGATATGGTGTTTTGATCCAAGAGGGACATCAAACTCCCTTACAATATGTGTAGAGTATAACATCTCACACCAGTTCTACTATATGGGAGATGAGATTTATTAACCTTATTACATGATTATAATGATACCATGGTGGTTTATTCACCATATTTACTGATGTAGTATGGAATCTCTCACTCTATATATATGTATGGAAAATACGCTATTGTTGTAGTTTTTAAGATCGTTATACTGGTTTGGATATGTGACTTCTGCCCCAATCCAACCAACACTATAATTCCAGGTATATAGACATTAGGCATTCAAACAAACATTGTTCATATAGGTGAATTTGATATATATATATATATATATAAATACTACAACAATATATATGGTTACTATTCTAGATTCTCATTCCGAAAAGGATCCAAAGTAGGTAGACTAACAAGGTCTCCTATAAGAACTAGAGTGATATTGTTATTTATTCAGTGTTTATTTACATGTTATTATTATACCTACACACTATATAGTTATGAGCACTACTCAGATTACACATAAACACTATTGGTGGTACCCAACTGATATTTTTATCTCACACCCTAATCGAGCTTCCTTTGGCAGCCAAGATGACTATCTTCCTATAGGAATAGATATGGGAAAGTTCCCTTCTACAAGTTGTTGATATATTTCATTGAAAGGGAGACTACGATATGCAGATCAGACATAAAACTGGGATCCTTATAGAGATTCTTTTACCCTTTTTTTCTTTTGTACCTTTTTATATAAAATGACAATATGCCCATTCCCCTACTCCAATTATTTTAGTAATCCATACCAAGAATCATTTATTGACACTGCCTTACAAGATTTAGTTATATTATTATCAGTTGTTTAGTTTATTTAGTCCTCTACTACTTACTGATTATACCATACCGGGGAACGGGTTAAGTGGAAACTGAGTCTGAACGTTACATGGCTGATTTCAATGGTAGCTTCATTTTCATGTCATGAACAATAAAAAATAGTAATTATTGATCCTTTATTATTAAATTTGGTCATCTGATTCATGCTCAAATTTACCCAAGTGATGATAGTAGAACGATCCTTGTAGTCTAGCTTCGGATTCATAATCCACTGAGTCCTTAGAAGATACCTAGGATACAAAACCTATGAGATGGATTTTTGGATATGAATTGGACAAATGGGTTGCATTTTAGAGTGTTTTAACAAACACTAATAAACCTAAGTGAATTAAATTCATGGAAAATGGGTTGATCATATGATTATGCTTGGGGTGGATTGAATGAATTTTTCTTCTCTAGACAATTTTGGTTTTATTAATTCTCGATGAATCCATTCTTCAAAATTACACTACCTTCATCATTTTCTTATTTGATGATAACTAAACTCCATTACTAATACCATACTAAATTAGAGAAACAAATTCATGATATCTCCAAGGTATATGGTCATTTTAGTACTTGGATTTAGCTTTCTCAAACACAGTGAATATAAGAGTAGAATTAACTGATGAATGGATGTCTTGAATTAGTTACCCAATTAACAACAATTCATTAATAAAATAACATTAAATCCAGACTTTTACACTTCCTATGATCAACCCATTAATGATTTATCCCTCCATTTATGGTATACTCTTTGTGGTGGGTAGAAGATGGCTTACAATAATTGGATTGATGAAATTTAAATTGCAGAAATAACGAGCACTCCTCTCTGTGTGTGAAAGAAATTCACACCTATGTGTGAAATAATTCACCAAAAAATAGATATATAATTGTTCTTTGTGATTGAATAGTTTTAGTTAAATAAATGGGAAGAATTTAAAACAAAATATGTTTATTAATAACATATAAATACAAAAAATAAACTTAAATGGATGTTGAAAACATTACAAAGGAACTTTGGAATAAAAAAATTACATTCAAAAAATAATATATCCCTCCCCCCTGACTAGAACTGCCTTAAATAGACAATTGGGAAGCCTTAGGACTATCATAAATCAAGGTATGGCAAATTATTAAATTAATTTTGGTTTTAGGGTGGTGGGAAGAAGTGGAAAAATTGATTCCCTCCTTGAGTTATTATCCTCTTAGTATTCCCTGGAAATATCATTCTGTATGGGGAAGCATATCGCCGAATCTGAGTTGGAAAAAGAAGATTATTTTGTGTCCATGTATTTCTTATAGAAGTCTGTTAAATTTGGGCCAATTTTGAGTTCTGTATTGGGAGTTATGGCCTATTTAGGGGCTAACATTCAGGGTCACAGATTCTGGGCAAGATTTTAATATTCTATTTAGACCACCTAAATAACCCCCATGGATGCCCGATTATCACTGGATCATGCATATTTATTTGTTCCTCTATATGTATTCTATCATTCCATGAATCTTGGGATTCATTGGGCCTGTATTGTGGGCCCACATTCTCATTAGTTGGCTGCTGTCCAATATGTCTTCTCCCAAATTTGTTTCTTAATCACCAAATATCACCATCATCCTTTATAAATAATCAATTGGTCCCTAAAAGAAAAATGTCTATATTGAAGTGTAGATAAATTTCCGAAAATATTAAATTAAAATTAGCATAATTTCAATCCTTAAAATCAGATGAATCATTGGGACTAAGTTGTTTTACATTAGGCATGACATGCAAAAAATATGAGAAAGGATGTTAAAAATTAAAATTCACTAACTCAGGTCCATTAGATCAAAAATGAACTTTTAATACCATTAAATTGTAATTAACATATCTGTTTTTATTGGGTAATTACACCACCAACTTGAGATTTTCTAGTCTCAAAAATTAATTCAATGATTATATTTGAATTCTTTTTTCCAAACACATTATAACAAACAATGATCAAAATGTGAACTACCCACAAATAAATTGTTATAAGCAATAAAAATAACTTAAAACAACCTAAATTTAAAAGATGACCCCAATCCCAATACCATTCATTTGATCAAATCCATCATCATACTTCATCCAACTCACTTAGGTGAACTGATGTGTTGTGAATCACAGAAGATACGGGGAATTATATTCATCCACGGGTGAAATCATGGATGCACTAGGTGGAATCACATTTAATACTAATATGAGTATTAAAATTTTTTGCAAAGTTTCCATAGAAATTGAGATTGCAGTTAATCAATTTAACCCATGTAGTAATAAATTTCCAATGAATCCGAGGCTCAAATGCCTTAGAGAACCAAGTGAAACACACATACATGGGCATAATCTTGAGTTATATTGATCAAAAACAATGTACAATTACCATAAATAGAGATAGAGTGAAAAACTCAGGGCGAGACAACTCTGGAGTCACAATCCCCAACTGCTGAAAGCCTCACATTTTATCAACCCATTTCTCTACAATGTAATTTCTATTTTATTATTTTTATTATTATTTTTTAATACTCATATTATTCATAAAAATCAAACCAACCTATGCTATTTATTCAGGGACCCAATGAATTAAAATTAGTCTACCAATGTCTAAAAGACATGGATTGTGGAATATTGATTTAATATATGAAAATAAAAATGATGAAATTTCTCATTGGACAACCAAACATCCAAAACCAATGCTTATAAACTTAATCTTGAATTTAATTAAGATTCAAGGAAATGAAAAATTATTTTCAATGTAGTTTAAATATGAGAAAATATGTTATTATATTAATTCTAATGGAATTTTACTATTTGTTTCTCATTTTTTTAACAAACATTATGTATCCACAATGCCCAACTTATAATGAAATTGACCCTAGTTTATTTAAAAGAAAAGAGATGAGAATGTGGGTGGGGGTGGATGATTTGGGAAGGGCGTGGATCATGTTCTCCAGGTGGATTCATAACAATGATTGTGGTGCTCCAAAATCACTCTTTTTTTCATGGGAGATATTAGTAACTCCTTGATTTAATATGTATCACCCAAAATAGTCCCTGAACTATACAAACAAGAACAAAAAAGACAAAAAAACAACACACCAATTTATTTAATAGCAAGTTTCGTCATTTTTATGGGTTTTCATTTTCATAAATTAAAATTATGATTCATTGTCTTCATTTTAATATCTAGGTAAGGTAGTACTCAAGGATCACACTGCGTCAAACATATGCATACGATGTTCCCCATTCATACACATCTATAATCATAAGAGAAGAACATGTCAACAATCTAATGTAGAATAAAATTATATAAAAATTATACATTAATCCTATATAAAGTTGATTAAAAAAATAAAATTATTGGGAACATGAAAACCACAGGTTGCCTCCCATGAAGCACTATGTTTAATGTCATTAGCTTGACATGGGACCCTTATTTATTAATTATTTTCATAATATATGGTAGTTTCACACAATTCATCTTCAACTTCATGTTTTTGGAATGGTTCTATAAATGGTTTGACTCTATGATTATTAAAATTAATTGTTAGACCATTTGTGGGATCTTGAATTTCAATAGCCCCATGGGGGGACACCTTATGCACTATGTATTGACCTGACCATCTAGGCCTCAATTTTCCACAGTGTATGTGAAGTTTAGAAATATAAGAAATACCATGTTTTACTGGTTCAATGTTCTTGGTTTTACAATTTCGAGATTGGTAGTATTTTAGTTTTTCTTTATTGATCCTTGAATTTTCATAAGAATCCATCCTAAGTTCATCAAGTACATTGAGATCCAATTTCCTTTTTGTTCCAGCCAATGAGAGGTCAAAATTCATTTTCCTAATTTCCAAAAAATCCTTATGTAAAATTTACACTGGAAAATGGAATTCCTTTCAGTAAACCAACCTATATGGGGACATTCCTAAAATGGTTTTAAATTTGGTTAGATAGGCCCAAAGATCATGAAATAGTATCCTTGACTAATCTTTGCAAGATGGATTAACATTTTTCTCAAGATTTTTTTTGATTTCTCGATTGGCTAACTCATCTTGATCATTAATCTATGTGCGATAAGCTGTTGAAAAATTGTGAGAAATTCCATGGTTTTTCATGAGTGCTACGAATGGACGATTACAGAAATGAGTTCCATGATCACTAATGATAGCCCTTGGAATTAAAAATCTACAGAGTATGTTTTCCTTGAGAAATCTAATCACAGTTTGATGATTGTTGGATTTTTTATGAATGACCTAAACCCATTTGGAGACATAATCAATAGCTAAATGGATTTACATATAACCCCTAGAGTTTGGGAAGGGACCCATGAAATCGATTCTCTAGCAATCAAAGATTTCAATCATTAAGTTGGGAGTGAGTGGAATCTGATTCCTTTTTGTGATGGACCCTACTTGTTGACACATAGGAAAATTTTTAAAAAATGTGTAGGAGTCCCATGATAGTGTTTTCCATAAGAGAAAGTAATGAAGAACCTTAGCAGAAGTTTTCATAGAGGAAAAGTGACCTCCACATGCCTCACTATGACAAAATTTAAGGATGGACTCTTGTTCAGATTCTAGGACACTACTCAAAATGAATTGGTCATGGTAGAACTTATAGTGGTATGGATCATCAAACACATAATTCCTAACATAAAAAAAGATTTTACATTGAGATTGAGTCCCTATGAATTTTGGAATGACTCCTATTTCAACGATGTTGGCGATGTCGGCATACCAAGGGATGTCACTCACAGAGTATTGGTGTTCATTAAGGAAAGAATCAGACACAAGAAGGTGATTTGAGTTGTCTTTTAATTATATCATTGAGAGGTGATCAACTACAAAATTTTAACACCCTTTTTTTCCTTGATTGTGAGGTCAAATGATTGTAAGAGAAGGACCCACCTAATCAATATTTTCGTGGAATGTTGTTTTTGGAAAAGGAATTTCAGGGATGAATGGTCAATGAAGACAATGATTGGTGATCATAAGATATAAGACCTGAATTTATTTAAGGAAAAGGCAACAAAAAGAAACTCTTTATTAGTGGTGGTGTAGTTGATTTGTGCATCATTTAATGATTTTATTGCAAAATTAATGACATGTAGACTTTTCTCACACAGTTATCTTAATATTACTCCTACAGTGAATTCACTCGCATAAAACATGAGCTCAAAATCATGATTCAAATTTTGAGATTACATGATAGGTGAAGATATATGATCTTACATGAGTGTATATAATGATTCCTCATTGCATTATGTCCATAAAAAAGGAGCATCATTCATCAATAGAGCACAAAGCGGTCGAGAAATAGAGTTGAAATTCTGAATTGACCTTCTATAGAACCAATAATGTCCTAATTAATACCTCAATTCCTTTACAGTTTTGGGTTATGGAAGTTTACAAATGATTTCAACATTGGATTTATCAACTTCAATCCCCCTAGCTAATACTATATGGACTAGAACTTGTCCCACTTTAACCATGGAATGTAATTTTTCCCAGTTTAGGACAGATTATTTTCATCATATCTTGAAAATACTCTCTACACATTCCACATTAATCCCTCAAATGTATCCCCAAACATCGATAAGTCATCCATAAAGACATATATAAAATCCCCTACCCTGTCTGAGAAGATTCCCATAATTCACAGCTGGATGGTTCTAGGGGCTTTGCATAACCCAAAGGGCATTCATTTGAAGGAAAATGTTTCGAATGTACAGGTGAATGTAGTCTTCCCTTGATCCTCTTGGGATATCTCAATCTGATTGTACCCCGATTACCCATCTATGAAATAGTATAAGGCATGAACTTCCTCTATCTCAATGAATTGTTCAATGAATGGTTAGGGGAAATGGTTCTTCTTGGTAAATGATTTTAGCTTCCTAGAGTCGATGCAGACTCTCCACCCACTACTCACCTGAGTTGGAAGAATCCCTCTATCCTTATTGGTTATCACTATGATTCATGCCTTCTTGGGAACCACTTGGATTTGTCTCACCCACTCACTCTAAACTATGAGATAAATGATAGTAGATTTTATCCATTTTATAAGTTCCTTCTTTACTACCTCAATGAGATTATGATTGTTCCTCTGTTGAGGATGACAACATGGCTTTGAATCCGATATTAGAACAATCCTATGAGTCATAATTAGTGGGAAAATCCTAGGAATATCAGACATGGTCCTACCAATGGCTTTTTTATGTTTCCTAAGGACATATAGAAGCATCCTCTCATGATTTTCTTCAAGAGAAGAAGTAATGACAACAGGTTGTGTTTGATTGTCACCTTGGATGGAATAATTGAGTGTAGTGGGAATGTACAGAAATTGAAGATCAGTTTGGTTTAGAATTTTAGTAGAATGTTGGGACATTAGATCAAGATTAATTTTGTTTCCTAGATTTTTAAACAGAATTGAATCTCCAAGTGTAGAAGTTCTACTTCTTGATTTTATTGATCAGATTTAATGAAGTAATCATTATTTCAATCCATGAAAGTGTTTTCCTGAAAGGTTTTATTGATGGTTGGACCTAAGACTTCATCATAATTTCAATTTGAAAGTGATTCATGCTATGGAGATAAACTTACTTCTTGTGAACAAAGGAAATCAATCTCATCCTGACTTAAACATCTATCAAATATTCATTTATGTTCTATGGATTCATTATCAATGCTTCCTATCACGTTTACTTCTTGAATTTCCTTATCATACCATATTAGTGATATTGCATTATAGATGTTCTAGTATAGAAACATGTTTCCAAAGGTGATGGTTATGTTCCCATTTCAATCTCGGATAACAGAGTTGATTATTGCAAGGAAAATAAAAATGAAGGATGATTGGGGTTTGTTCCTTATTTCTAATGATTGTATGGTTATCAAGGAAAATTAATTAAGAAGGGAAGATTATGTTTTCACCCTCTAATAGAATATACATTAAAATATCCTTTGTAAACCTTATTCTATGATCATCATGTTGAAGTTTGATAGATGTGGGTTATATCTCTTCTTGGCCTAACTGGAATTACACAACATAGGGGATGAGATTGACACTAGCACCTAGGTCAGACAAGGCCTTCAAAACTTTTCTCTATCATAATTCAACATTGATGAAAGGTAAAACCAAGTCTTTCAACTTAGGAGGAATGGTCCCTTTTAATGGTGGTACATACATTAGAAACCAATGGACTGGGTTTTTATGTGAAAATTTTCTTTTAAAAGTTCACAATTCCTTAAATTACATTGAGTAGAATGTTATGGTTTTGATTGCATCGAGAAGAGGAATGTTCAACTTGACATGTGAGAAGAATCACTCAAACGTTTTACTCAATTGAAGATTGGTTTTCTCCTCATGTGCTAAGGAAATGGTGCACGTACTGGGGTTCTTTGTTAAAGAGTTGTTTCTTTGACAATGTTATAGTGTTTTTCAGTTTGATCATTTAATTCAGTTGAATTTTCATCTGAGTTTGAATCTTTAGATGGGTTCTGAATTAGTTTTTATGGTTTCTTAATTGATTTTCCACTTCTTAAAATAGTCACATCCATTAGTTGTTCATGAGTTGTTTGACTGAAACACGACTCTCCCCGTAATATTTTTTGTAGAATGGCTTGTGTAGGCATGGGTGGCTTTCTAGTTTTGATGGATTGAAGATCTTTTTTTAGGGAAAAAACTTCTAATTTCATCCTTCACATTTTTTCCATAGTTTTTCTAGTGGAATTAGTGGAACAGTTTGGGTAGGTGCTTGAGATATTGGTATATCCTAGTGGGATATTTTGGTGGTGGGATGGTTTGTTGAAAATGGAATGGTGGCTATTCGTATTATCTAGGTGGGGTTTGTTATTGGTTATGGGTTTTGTAGTTCTGATTGGGGTAATGTTTTTTCCCTGCGGTTGGCTTCGTTGTTGGTTATCTTTCCAGTGGAAGCCTAGGTTGTAATTATACCTTGGGTTGAAGGTGTTTTGATATTGTGGCATTGGAAAGTTTAAGGAATTTATCCCTGCTGGGGGTCCTCCTAAAAAACATCCTTTATTGATGGAGTGGTTGGGAATTTTTTTATTTTATGGTCATGTTTTTCACAAATTGCGCAAACATTGTCTAGAGTTTAGATTTCATGGATTTCCTAAGGTCTATCTCTTAAATATTCATAGAGAGTGATGTGTGTTTGTCCCTAAGGCTTTCCTCTTCTCTAATTTTATGAATTCCAACTGTTTTTTGTGGATTTTCAGAATGAGGTGAAGTTCCCCATGTTTGGTTTTATTCAGCAAGGCATTCCAAATACTCACGATCATCGTTTGGGGATTTGTTTTTAAATGTTCAATTACACATCATACCAATGAATTTATTGTTCCCCAGGCCCAAACTATAATAAAAAATTCTCACTTGTTCAGGTATTGAAAAACCATGATGTGGAACAATGTGTATAGTGTCTTTGAACCTCTCCAATTTTTTATATAATTAATCTCCCTATCTTTCAAAAAAAAGGATGATCTTTTCAAGTGCAATTGTTTTGTGGCGGGGAAGTATTTATTGTAGAATTATCTTTGTAATTGGTCCCATGAGTTGGTGGATGATGGTATCAAATTGTATAGAAGTTTTTTAGATCAATCCTTTAAAGAAAAATGAAATAGCCTCAGCTATGATAATTTTAGTTCATGTGGGGGACACATGGTTTCTATAATGTCATTGAACTCCTTAAGATGAATATAGGGCATCTCGGACTCCATTACACGGAATGGGGGAATGTGGTTTATGACATGGAGTTTAAAGATGCAGTTGGAATCTATTAGGGAATTGTGTCTAATGATGGAGGGAGTATTGTTCCGAGAAAGTGTGAGGTAGTCATTCATGGTTTGATCGACTACATTCCCTAGTTTTGGAGATTCTTTATTTTGGTTTCCAATTTGATTTCCCAAAGGTTTTACAATTTGATTTCTTCTAAGACCATCCATTAGAATTGATTCAATTTTTGATTCCGAAGTATCATGAAGATTATGATATAATGGAAACACTACCATAGATTCACTTGACTCCCCTATCCCAGGATTTCCACCCTAACTAGTCTGTATGAATTATCATGGGTGTAGGTAGACATCCACCAAATGAAAAAAATGAGAATGGGACAAGATATGAGATCTTGGATGAGAATAGAAGAAAGCGGGTCAGGAATGAAGGTTTTGGTATTATGTACTTACTTTTTACATGGAAATGGAACCAAAATTTGATTCAAGTTCAAATTTTCCCAAGTGATAATGGAAGAACGGTCCTTGTAGTCTAGCATGGGTTGTTGAATCCACTGAGAACTAAGAAGATACCTAATATACACAACCTAGGATGTGGATTTTTGGCTATGAAGTTGCGAAAATTGTTTTGATTATATTTAGCTTTAAAGAACACTTAGAAATATAAGTGAATTAAATTAAATTAAAATGGGATGATATTAGGATTATGCTTGGTGTGAATTGAATGAATTTTACATCTTTATACAATTATGGTTTTTTAATTCTTGATTAATCCATTATTCAAAATAATACTACCATCATCATCTCCTGTTTTGACAGTAACTAAAATAAATTTATAATTCCCTAAAAACATATAGAACAAATTGAATGATCTCTCCAAGGTATATGGTAATTCTAGTACTTGGATTTAGCTCCCTCAAACACAATGAAGATGAAGAGTGGAAATAACTGAAGAATGGAAGTCTTAAATTAGTTAGCTAATTAACAAAACTTTGTTCGTAAAATAACTTTCAATCCATCCTTTGAATCTTTCTATGATAAAACCATTAATGTTTTATCCCTCCATTGATGGTATACTCCCAATTGTGGGTGTAATATGGCTTTAAATAATTGGATTGAAGAAATTAAAACCGCGAAAATAATGAGCAATCCCCCGTGTCTGTGAACGAAATTCACACCTATGTGTGAACTAATTCACCAAAACACATAGATATCAATATGCTTTATGATTGTGGGGTTTTAACAAATAAAATAGGAAAAATATAAGATAAAATATTTCTTTTTAAGAGCATATAAATACAAAAAAGAAACATAAATGACAATTGAAAACATTACAATGGATCTTTGGCATAATAAAATTACATAGAAAACAAGATATCCCTTTCCCCACACCACCACATCCTTAAATATAAAATTGGGAAGCCGTATGCTGACCCTCAATAAATATATAGCCAATTATTAAATTAATTTAGGCCTAAGGCTGGTGGAAAGTTGTGGTGAAATTTATTCCCTCCTTGAATTTTTATTTTGCTTGTCTCCCATGGAAATATTGTCCAATATGGGAAAGAATATAACAAAATATTGGTGTTCAATAGAAGAGTATGTTGTGTCCCCTGACGTCTTCTAGACGTTTGTAATATTTGGGCCCATTTGGAGTTGAGTATCTAGAGTTATGGCCGATTTAGTGGGCTAACAGTTAGGGCTGCATCTTCTGGCCTAGATTTTGATATTCTATTTGGACCACCTAAATAACCATCATGGAGGCTGAATTAGAACTGGATTTTGAGTACGTGTTTGATCCACTGTATTTCTTATAGCATCCCATGAAAATTGGGCTTCATTAGGCCAATATTATTGGCCCCAAAATATCATCAATGGGATGGTGTCCAATCATCCTTCCCCAGATTTGTTTCCTTTCATCGCCAATGTAACACCCGAGACTTTTATGTTATATAAATCATCAAAGGAATATTTTTCTACACCACACTTTCTTGGCTTGCCTTACACGAAATCGCGACCTTTCTTGATAGCTTGCGTCGTACGCATTACCAAGTTTCACTAAACAACGATATGCTATTAAAATATTATTAAAACTAGCCGTTATGAATAGTAATAAACACTTTTTGAAATTTTATAAATTTTATTTTTCAAAATGGACTTCATTTTTGGATTCGGAATATCGAAATTAGCCTAGGGTCAAATTTTGGTATTTTTCTGAAAACTTTCAATTTTTGATGAATAGTAAAACCACTAAGTGGTATTTATAAAACTGAATTTTTCATAAAACATAATTTTACCGCTTCTTTGAGTGGAATTTTAAAAATCCGAGAGACACGGTTAATGTCAGTAAGTATAATGTGGTTCAATGAGATGAAAATTTTTTTTTGGTGAATAGTAACTTTTTACTTTTTTTACCACGGTTAAAAGTAAATAGGGTAATTAAGGGTAAGGATGATATTATTATTACCCTAACACATGTCCTAATTCTATTGGACAAGTTTAATTCGACCAAAAACAAACTTAGGAATAAAATATGACCATTTAGGCCCACTTGGATTACATTAGGACATTTATTATAAATTTATTTAATGAAGGGTTAAAATAGTTAAAATCAATGTTTAATAAGTAAATAATTTTTAATATGCGGTTATACATATGTTAAATTCGACTATAAATATTCATTAGAAATATAAAAAGATTTCCTACATAATGGTAATTCATTTTTAATTTTTAGACATTAAATAATTTAATTTATTTATTACATAAAGATGATGCAGTAATTATCTTATTAATGAAATATTGACATAATTAATATTATAAACACCAAAATAAATGTAATTTGATACTTTTTGTGAATTAATCTAATTTTATAGGTTAATATGACATGTTATTATTGATTTAATTAACTTGGTTCGAACTAATAATTCTGTTATGATTTTCACAAAAATCAATTACTAAATAGTGTCAAAATTGACATAAAATAGTTTTTAAAACAAATATTATATTAGTAATTATTATCTTATTCCTAAAAATCTAAGGTTCGGCCAAATGACTTAGATAAAGTTATTTATATTAATAATAAACAACTTGGGGTTCGTTTGGCTGCTTATAGTATGTTTATTACCCTTATAGTATAAGAACACAAGAAGACACAGTAAAAGTAAAATTATTTAACTTAATGTTAAATCTAAATGATAAGGTTAAAATAGAAACCTAAAATTGTCTAAATTATATTGGATGAGATTATTTAGACCCATACCCACCTAATCTTATAAATATATCAATTTGGAGCTATTTAAAAACTAACTTGACTTTATAATAAAATAATACTTTTAGTTTTCCCAAAGGAGCCCCTCTCCTCCCTTATAAAAGGGCACCTCCTCCCCCTCTTCCTCACACCACTTTGAGACTTCAAGCTCGGCCAACCCCTGACAATTCCTCCTCTCCACTTATCTAGAGACATCCCAGATGTCCTGTTCTTCTTCAAAGACCAATTTTATTGCCCTAAAAGGAGGTCTCAAAGAAGCACTTCAAAGAAGAGGTAATGTCCATTACCGATTCTTTCGTCTTTATTTCTTCTTCCACTTATTCTTCTTTAGTTGTTTCACTATGACGTAATAACATCAGTATAACTCATATACTGATATTATGTTATAAGTATGAAACAACCCTATTTCACCATCAATCCATCCTACGGAAAAACAAATCACCGCGCGTGCGTACGTACGGAATACCGTCTCCACGCCGTGGTGTAATCTATTTTCCACCACCACCTTACTTGGATGGGTATAATGGTGTAAATAATGATTGTATATGACTATTATAAAGTAATACTGATTCTGAAATAGCATACATACACTCCAATACAATTCCACGATCATAGGAACGATATCATCACTCGTGCGTACGTACAGAATACCGTCTCCACGACGTGATGCGACTCGTTCTACATGATCTTAATTTCATAATTATTATATAAATGAATTGATTGAATTAATATGATATATATTACACTAATAACATTCTGGAAATGATGTATCTATAACCTAAAGAAAAGAATAAGAATTTATTCGACAAGACACGCATAAGAACAAAAAGTTATAAACACCCGAATAACAAGTAGCAATGAAATATTACTAATAAGAAGCTAAGAATATGACCATATATGATATCATAAAAATATGTTTGATTCTGGAATAAGTCAATAACATTATTTAAATCATTATACAGGAGGTTCGGACACTTACGAAGGAAAACGAACCTAAGGTAAGGGAAATATCACAATCTCATTTTTATCCGAGATTGTTTATACATTGGAATTTACTGGGGTGTATTTTATCATCCACATCCATGTTTCCTGAATATGTAATATTTATATCCTTCTACAATAGTTTATATCCAATTTTACCCTTCGGTGAGTTTTTAGTAAAAGATATGAAAGGAATCTTTTGTCGTTTTTCGTACGAGGTACTTTTTCACTTTTCCGACAAAAGTACGAGAAGAATTTTTTTTAAACTTATACGGCATGAATGGATTTTTAAAACATTATTACCAGGAAACCTCCTTTACAAGTTTTAAATTTTATTTTTAATCAACTTCTTTTAGTTTAAAATTGTATGATATGTTAAGAAAGGAAAAATGTTTTTTTGAAAAAGAAATGATATTTTCCTCAAGAATGGAGTTCAAGTGTTTTATCAAAATTATTTTCCATCTAGGACAATAAAGGGTTCTGTTTTTATCCCTATTATTACATTGATTTGATTATGTTGTGATGGAATTATTTTTATGAATTCTTTTATCTTATATCAATTGTTTTATGATGTTATGATGTTTAAGATTCCCATTTGTATTACATGGGTTATGAAATGATGTATGATTTATGATTTTGTGTCACACATAAGAATTGTATCATTATGAGATATGTGGGACCTATATCTTCCTCTAATGCATTGGTTAAAGATTTTATATCTCATGAGATAGACATGGCTAGAATGGTAGGTTATACCAGTTCAGTGAAACATGACTGAAACGAGGGTGACTCGATTCAGAAATGGACATTGTCCACTAAGATAGTCTTAGCAATGAGTCTTGACTAACAAGAAATGATTCTCTATGATTATGTCTGTATTCCACAAAGTTTCATGTTTTATGTTATGATTATTGTGATTACATTTCACTGCCATGATTTGTCCCATGTTATGAAATTATGATCTCTTTTGCAGGTTAAGATTTCAAAAAGTTATGTTCTTATGTATACGATGTGATTGATATTTCTTTTGTTTACCCTTACTGAGCATTTGAGATCACCCTTTTGTATGTTTTCTTTCCCCAGGTCAGGAAGAATGTTATTAAGTAAGATATGCCAAAAAGGGACTATAGAAATGATGAAATAAATGGGAGGCAAAGTAGATGCTTTATGAACCAGTTGTTTATGTTTCCCAGTTTCTAAAGACACTATACCAATACGGTCCTTTCTTGGTTTTGTTATATATTGTAATAAGTGTGCATAAATTTTGATTTAATAACATTTTATGTAAAGTATGGGTCGTTATAGTTGGTATCAGAGGAAAGGTATAGTCAACCTTTGGAAACTAGGATGTGAAATCCTTAGTAAGAACCCTAATGATAGGTCTAAGCATAGAACACAATCTTAGTGTTTTAGAAATGGACATGAATAACCTAGGATAAGACCTTAAGTGTGAAATTTTATTCTTGATTATGTGGTTTTCCTATTATAATTATTGTTTCTCACACTATTCTTCTTGGTTTTATTCAATATCTGGAACCCAAAGGAATCGTGTTAATACGGAATGCGACAGGAAATGCAATGATTGTCCCCCTGAGCAACCAAATGTTATGGGAGATGGAATGAAAAATCTTGTAGCCATGCTCAAACATCTTTCTAAAGCTATGAATCATGCAGGACTTCCAAACGATCAAAGGAAGGAGCAGCATTCTGTTGAATACTTCATGAGACAGCGTCCAACTTCATTCAGCGGGTCTACTGATCCATTAGTTGATGAACAATGGATTAGTACTACTGAAAAGATATTTTCAGTTCGTCAATGTTATGAGCATGATAAAGTCATCTTAGCAGTGTATCGTTTGGAAGGTGATGCTGATCAATGGTGGAATATTATTAAGAATATGAGGCAAAGGGATGAAATTGATTCCATGGAATGGGACGAGTTCAAGAACTTATTTTTCAATAAGTACTTCCCTCGTATTCTCCGAACAAAGATGGAGAAAGTGTTTCTTGAACTGAAGCAAAAGGATGAGGAATCTGTTGGTACCTATGAAGAAAATTTTACAAGACATGCAAGGTACGCTTCTGGGATTATTATCCAACCTAAGAGTAAGACCGATCAATTCTTTAGTGGCTTAAAACCAAGTCTTCGAAGGGCGTTAGCCATAAGAGACTTCACTAGCTACAAGGAAATCGTTCGATGTGCTCTCAAAGTCGATATGGAGAGTGGAGTAACCCATCAGTCATATGGGTTTGATAAGAAGAGGAAAATGGAATTCAAAGGAATATCTAAAGACCACACTAAAAAAATGATGATCTTTCCCTTATTCTCAAAGTGTGGAAGGAAACATGGAGGGTGTTGTCTTAAAGGGACAAGTAAATGTTTCAAATGTGGAAAGGAATGTCATCAGGCATTTGAATGACGCGATGATGGGAAGAAGATGTCTAATGATGCAAACAAAGGAAGGGATACATAGAATGAACCTACTACACTTCAATGTTTCATGTGCAAGGAGATGGGACAGTATGCCAATAAATGCCCTAATCCAAGGGTTGATGATGATGGTCGACGTCAAAAACTCTTAAGGCTAAAGAAAAAGGAAAGTCGCATGGAATTTCTATCAGTGATGTGGAGTATGATAACAATGTGGTGAAAGGTACACTTACCATCCACTCTAAAGTAGCAAATGTTTTATTTGATTCTGGATCCACCCACTCTTTTATTTCTGAATAATTTTCTAAGGGTATCACCGTATTACCTCAACAATTAGATGTTGAGTTAGCTGTGACAACACCTAATGGCACAACATTCTCATCAAAAGTTTATAATTCTTCTCCGATCAATGTTTGTGGGAAAGTGCTTCCTACAAATCTTGTGATCCATCCAATAGTGGAATTTGATGTGATTCCTGGCATAGATTGTCTTTCTTTATATGGAGCTCATATCAATTTCCGAAGAAGGGAAGTCACATTTCATATTCCAGATCAATCTATGATCGTCAACCAATGCATGGATGAACATAACCCTCCAGTGGAAATTCCTTCTACCTTATGGGTCTTGATTCCACTAAATGAAGGTTATTTATCTCAAATGGTTGGTGAGAAACTCACGATTAAGAATATGACCATTGTACGGGATTTTTATGATGTCTTTCCGGAGGAATTACTTGGTCTTCCACCAAATCATGAAGTTGAGTTTTCAATAGAACTCGTACCGGGTGCTTTGCCTATTTTAAAGACACCTTATAGAATGGCCCCAATTGAGTTGCAGGAATTGAAGAAGAAACTTCAAGAGAATCTTGATAAGGGATTCATACGCCCTAGTGTGTCACCTTGGGGAGCGCCTGTTCTATTTTTTAAGAAGAAAGATGGATCAATGAGACTCTGCATTGATTATCAAGAACTTAACAAGATCACAATCAAGAAAAAATATCCTCTCCCATGCATTGATGACCTATTTGACCAACTACGCGGAGCTCAATACTTTTCCAAGATTGATCATCGTTCAGGGTATCATCAATTAAGGGTCAAAAGGGAGGATATACCAAATACGTCTTTCCGTACAATGTATGGACACTATGGATTTATAGTGATGCCATTTGGTCTTACTAATTCCCCTGCTATCTTCATGGATCTGATGAATAGAGTCTTTAAATACTATCTTGATCAGTTTGTGGTAGTCTTTATAGACGATATTCATGTCTATTCAAAGAGAAAGGAAGAACATGAAGATCACATGAGAATTATATTGAAGACCCTGATAAAGGAGAAGCTTTATACCAAATTTACCAAGTGTGAATTTTGGCTTCAAAAAGATGCATTTTTGGGTCACATAATCTAAAAAGTGGGGATATCTGTGGATCCAACAAAAATAGAGGTTATTTAAAGATGGTCGAGACCAACAACAGTAACTGAGATCCGAAGTTTTCTTGGTTTGGCTGGATATTATCGACGTTTTGTGAACGATTTTTCACGATTATCTAATCCACTCACCAAGTTGACTTGGAAAGGATTTATGTTTGTCTGGATAGAAGAATGTGAAGATAATTTCAAGGAGTTGAATAGAAGGTTATCCAGTGCACATGTTCACACACTACCTTGTAGTGGAGAAAGGTTTATGATCTATAGTGATGCATCCAAGAAGGGATTGGGGTGTGTTCTTATGCAAAATGATATGGTGATAGCTTATGCCTCACGACAGTTGAAAATCCATGAGCAAAATTACCCAACACATGATTTGGAGTTAGCTGCGGTAATCTTTGCATTAATGATTTGGAGGCATTATCTTTATGGTGAATGGTGTGATATTTATACTGATCATAAAAGTTTAAAGTGTATTTTCACACAAAAGGAGCTGAATATGCGCCAAAGAAGATGGTTGGATCTGATTAAAGATTATGACTGCTCAATCCATTACCACCCTGGGAAAGCAAACAAGGTGGCAGATGCATTAAGTCTACAAGACCATGCCAGTTTATCCATGATGAGGATCACAAAAGATCCAATATTTATGGATTTACAAAGGATGGATCTTGGAATTATAATGGAAGGGGAAAATCTTATTTTTCTCAAATGAATGTTCAACCATCTATACATGTGAAGATTAAAGAGGCATAGAAAGAAGATGTAGAGTTACAAAAGAAGGTGAGAAATGTTCCTGAATTCAACCTTGATTGTGATGGGATAATAAAGTTCAGAAATCGGGTTTGTGTTCCTCCCATCCCCAAATTAAAGAAGGAGCTACTGGATGAGGCTCATAGTTCTTCATTCTCTATTCATCTTGGAAGCCCGGAGATGTATAGGTACCTGAAAGAGTACTTCTGGTGGGATGGAATGAAAAGTGATGTTGCTGAATATGTCTCTCGATGCTTGGTTTGTCACCAAGATAAAGCTGAGAGACAGAAGTCTAAGGGGATGTTACAACCATTACCCATACCCGAATGGAAATGGGAAAACATCACTATAGACTTTGTCACAGGAATTCCTAAAACATCCAAAGGCAATAATGATATCTGGGTCATAGTTGATCATCATACAAATTCTGCACATTTCATTGCTATTAGAGATGATTTCTCTTTGGATCAGCGTGCCATGATATATGTAAAGTAAGTGGTAAGATTTCATGGAGTACCACTTCCTATTATATCTGATCGGGATCCGAGATTTACATCGAAGTTCTGGCGAAGTCTTCAGCATACTCTGGATACAGAGTTGAGTTTCAACACTGCTTATCATCCTCAGACAAACGTTAAGTCTGAGAGAACAATTCAAACCCTAGAAGATATGTTGAGAGCTTGCTCTATGGATTTCAAATGTGGTTGGGATCAACACCTACCTTTGGTGGAATATTCTTATAATAATAGCTTCCACTATAGTATTCAGATAGCTCCTTATGAAGCTCTCTATGGAAAGAAATGCAGGACTCCATCTTGCTGGGATGAAGTTGGGGAAAGAAAGCTATTAGGACCTGATCTCGTTAATGAAATGGCAGAAAAGTTCAGATCTATTCAACAACACATAAGAGCATCTCAGAGTCGACAGAAAAGTTATGCCGACAACCAAAGAAAAGACAAGAGTTTGAAGTGGGTGATAAAGTGTTCTTACGAATATCTCCCTGGAAGAGGGTTATGAGATTTGGAAAGAAGGGGAAGTTGAGCCCTAGTTATATCGGTTCTTTCGAAATACTGGATCGTGTTGGGAAGGTAGCGTAATGATTGCCACTTCCACCGAATCTCTCTCAAGTTTATGATGTGTTCCATGTATCTGTCCTGAGAAATTACATACCTGATCCTTCACATGTACTCAAATCAGAAGTTGTACCGCTGGAGCAAGATATTTCATATGAAGAACAACCGATAGAGATTCTGGATCGTAGCGAAAAAGTCCTACGAAACAAGACCACTCGATTGGTGAATGTTTTATGGAGGAACCACCAATTAGAAGAAGCTACATGGGAGCTTGAGTATATGATGAGGGAGAGGTATCCTCATCTGTTTGTTACAAAGTGACGAATTTCGAGGGCAAAATTCATTTTTAGTGGGGTAGAATGTAACACCCGAGACTTTTATGTTATATAAATCATAAAAGGAATCTTTTTCTACACAAAACTTTCTTCGATTGCTTTACATGAAATCGCGACCTTCCTCGATAGCTTGTGTCGTATGCAATACCGAGTTTCACTAAACAACGATATGCTATTAAAATATTATTAAAACTAGTCGTTATGAATAGTAATAACCACTTTTTGAAATTTTATAAATTTTATTTTTCAAAATGGACATCATTTTTGGATTCGGAATATGAAAATTAGCCTAGGGTGAAATTTTGTTATTTTTCTGAAAACATTCAATTTTTGATGAATAGTAAAACCACTAAGTGGTAGTTAAAAAACTGAATTTTTCATAAAACATAATTTTACCACTTCTGTGAGTGGAATTTCAAAAATCCGAGAGACAGATTTAATGTCAGTAAGTAAAATGTTGTTCAATGAGATGAAAATAATTTTTTGGTGAATAGTAACTTTTTACATTTTTTTAACCACGATTAAAAGTAAATAGGGTAATTAAGGGTAAATATGATATTATTATTACCCTAACACATGTCATAATTCTATTGGACAAGTGTAATTCTACCAAAAACAAACTTAGGAATAAAATATGACCATTTAGGCCCACTTGGATTAGATTAGGACATTTATTATTAATTTATTTAAAGAAGGGTTAAAATAGTTAAAATCAAAGTTTAATAAGTAAATAATTTTTAATACGAGGTTATACATAAGATAAATTCGACTATAAATATTCATTAGAAAGATAAAAAGATTTTCTACATAATGGTATTTTATTTGTAATTTTTAGACATTATATAATATAATTTATTTATAACACAAGGATGATGTAGTAATTATCTTATTAATGAAATATTGACATAATTAATGTTATAAACACAAAAATAAATGTAATTTGAGACTTTTTAGGAATTCCACTAGTTTTATAGGTTAATATGACATGTTATTATTGATTTAATTAACTTGTTTCGAACTAATAATTCTGTTATGAGTTTCCCAAAAATCAATTACTAAATAGTGTCAAAATTGACATAAAATAGTTTTTAAAACAAATATTGTATTAGTAATTGTTAGTTTATTCCTAAAAATCTAGGGTTCTTCCAAATGAATTAGATACGGTTATATATATTAATAATAAACAACTTGGGGTTCGTTTGTCTGCTTCTAGTAGGTTTATTCCCTTTATATTATAAGAACACAAGAAGACACGGTAAAAGTAAAATTATTTAACTTAATGTTAAATCTAAATGATACGGTTAAAATTGGAATCTAAACTTGTCTAAATTCTATTGGATGAGAGGATTTCGACCCATCCCAACCTTAGCTTCAAAATATATCAATTTGTATCTATTTAAAACCGGACTTGACTTTATAATAAAATAATATTTTTAGTTTTCCCAAAGGTGCCCCTCTCCTCCATTATAAAAGGGCCCCTCCTCCCCCTCTTCCTCACACCACATTGAGCCTTCATGCTCGGCCAACCCCTACCAATTACTCCTATCCACTTCCCTAGAGACATCCTAGAGGTCCTGGTATTCTTCAAAGACCATTTTTATTGCCCTAAAAGAAGGTCTCAAAGAAGCATTTCAAAGAAGAGGTAATGTCTTTTACCGATTCTTTCATCTTTATTTCTTCTTCCACTTCTTATTCTTTAGTTGTTTAATTATGAAGTAATAACATCAGTATCACTCATATACTGATATCTTATTATAAGTATGAAACAACCCTATTTCACCATCTATCCATCCTACAGAAAAAGAAATCATCGCGCGTGCGGACGTACGGAATACCGTCTCCACGCCGTGGTGTAATATATTTTCCACAACCACCTTACTTGGATGGGTATAATGGTGTAAATAATGACTATATATGACTCTTATAAAGTAATACTGATTCTGAAATATCATACATACACTCCAATACAATTCAACGATCATAGGAACTATATCATCACTCGTGCGTACGTACGGAATACCGTCTCCACGATGTGATGCGACTTATTCTACATGATCTTCATTTCATAATGATTATATAAATGAATTGAATGAATGAATATTATATATATTACACTAATACCATTCTGGAAATAATGTATCTATAACCTAAAGAGATGAATAATAATTTATTCGACAAGACACGCATAAGAACAAAAAGTTATAAACACCCGAATAACAAGTAGCAATGAAATATTACTACAAAGAAGCTAAATATATGACCATATATGATATCATAAAAATAAGTATGATTCTGGAAAAAGTCAATAACATTATTTAGATCATTATACAGGAGTTTCGGACACTTACGAAGCAAAACGAACCTAAGGTAATGGAAATATCACAATCTCATTTTTATCCGAGATTGTTTATACTTTGGAATTTACTGGGGTGTATTTTATCATCCACATCCATGATTCGTCAATATGTAATATTTATATCCTTATACAATAGTTTATATCCAATTTTACCCATCGGTGAGTTTTTAGTAAAAGATATGAAAGGAATCTTTTTTCGTTTTTCGTACGAGGTACTTTTCGACTTTTTTGACAAAAGTACGAGAAGAATGTTTTTTTAAACTTATACGGCATGAATGGATTTTGAAAACATTATTTCCAAGAATCCTACTTTACAAGTTTTAAATTTTATTTTTAATCAACTTCATTTAGTTTAAAATTTTATGACATGTTAAGAAAGGAAAAATGTTTTTTTGAAGAAGAAAGGATATTTTCCTCGAGAATTGAGTTCAAGTGTTTTGTCGAAATTATTTTCCATCTAAGACAATAAAGGGTTCTGTTTTTATCCCTATTATTACATTGATTTGATTATGTTGTGATGGAATTATTTTTATGAATTCTTTTATCTTATATGAATTGTTTTATGATGTCATGATGTTTAAGATTCCCATTTGTAATACATGGGTTATGCAATGATGTATGATTTATGATTTTGTGGAACACATATTAATGGTATCATTATGAGATGGGTGTGACCTATATCTCCCTCCAATGCATTGGGTAAAGATTTTATATCTCATGAGATAGACATGGCTGGAACGGTAGGTTATTTCGGTTCAGTGAAACAGGACTGAAACGAGGGTGACTCGGTTCAGAAAGGGACTTTGTCCACTAAGATAGTCTTGGAAATGAGTCTTGACTAACAAGAAATGATTCTCTATGATTATGTGTGTATGCCACAATGTTTCATGTTTTATGTTATGATTATTGTGATTACATTTCACTACCATGATTTATCCCATGTTATGAAATTATGATATCTTTTGCAGGTTTAGATTTCCAAAAGTTATGTGCTTATGTATATGATGTGATTGATATTTATTTTGTTTACCCTTACTGAGCATTTGAGCTCACCCTTTTGTATGTTTTCTTTCCCCAGGTCAGGAAGAATGTTATTAAGTAAGATATTCCAAAAAGGGCCTCTAGATATGATGAAATAAATGGGAGCAAAAGTAGATGCTTTATGAACCAGTTGTTTATGTTTCCCAGTTTCTAAAGACACTATACCTATACGGTCCTTTCTTAGTTTTGTTATATGTTGTAATAAGTGTGCGTCAATTCTGAAGTAATAACAATGTATGTAATGTATGGGTCATTATAGCCAAATATCCAAATCATCCTTTTTGAATCTCCAATTGATCCCTATATGAAACCCGTTCATATTGAGGTTTATATAAATTTAACAAAATATCAAATTATAATATGGATAATTACATTCCTTAAAATCAGATAAATCATTCGGCCTAAACTGGTGTACATTAGGCATGACTTTCACAAATGATGATAATGGATGTTCAAAATTAAAATCCACTAACTCAGGCCCATATAATCAAAAATGAACATTTAATACCATTAAAATTTAATTAACATATGTGCTCTTATTGGGTAATCCTAATCCTTAAACAATACAAAATTACTCCTGATATGTCCATCCCTTCATGCGGAATGTTTAAAACATAGGATATTATATGTATGATATCTTTTCATAGTCGATTTTTGTAGCGACCTGACCTTTTATTACATTAATATTACATCATTTCAAAGATAAACAACATAATAGTATTACACTTGGAGGATCCAGAGGTTTAGTGTCTTGGGAAAACTAGGACTACACATAACATGTACAACATCAAGCGTATCATTCATTTAATTTCTTCTTCTATATCTTCTTAGTAGCACTTTCCCACTCCTTAGTACATATAGCCACCTGAGGATATACATCAAAAGGGGTGAGCTAAATTCCCAGTAAGAGGATAGGCAAGAATAATACATCATGGGGTGAGCTTAATCATAACATATGCAAAAGATCATGAACATGAGAGGAGCATAAATAAAAGACTTGAAATGTGGCAATGCATAAAAATGAAACATCATGCATTAGTGGTTAACAACCACAAATACTTGTGAACAAAGCTAAAATCATGTCCACACATCATTTCATATTTACTCATGATATTCATCACTTTACCCAATGCATTGGAGCGCTATATAATTCCGGTCGCACCCGTCAGATTTAAACATTCATATTGCGCTATATAATTCCGGGCGCACCCGTCACATAATAACATTATCATTATCATGATTGCCACATAGAAGACATATCAAACATGTACATAAATAAACCATGTATATGAATGGGTTTCATCTCATAATAACCCATTCATAAACTTTGGTTTCCCAAAATAAAGTGGGAACAACATACTTTATATAAGAACCATCAACCTTGAATGAGAGGTAAAATGTAAGATCGTTGAAAGAATAGTTCTTTTGGAAAACATTTTTATGGACATAAAAACCAGTTACAAACATTTATATCCTAGAAAAGTAATGGAAATTATTAACAAATGATTTTTGAGGAGTAACAATATCAAAAATGGAGTGAAAGAGGGAGAACCAGAAGGAAGAAAATTGGGTTCGAGATTTCCCCTTACCTTGTACTCGAATGCCTCCTTCTCTTTAATGTCCTATATAATGACATTATATTCATTAATTAGAAATTCCAGAACCTTTTATACATTAATAGGGTTTATTCTGGTTTCATTATTTCTAATTATGTTCCTTTGGATGACTTATAGAGTTTAAAAACATTGATCGGGGATGTTCGTTTTCATGGTTTTCTTGAGCGGTCCACTTGTATTCTTAATGTGATGTTTGGGTAGATCATGGGTAAAAATCCAGAACTGATATTAAATTTTATTAATGATATTACAGAAGCTTTAATGATTTTATAATGAATTATATTTGATCCATGTGGATGAATCATTAGATAAGAATTAAATGAAGATTATTTGGGTCAATTTGAGCGGTTTCTGGATCACAACGAACTCGTTTTAACTTTTCACTTAGTAATATGGCCATAGGTTATTTCCATAACTTAAAATTGGACATTATACATATATAATATTCTGGTTCTACCATAAAAATGGTTTCATTACCATATTGGAGGTAGAAATGGAAGAAGAGAGAATGTTGTTTTTGAAGGTGATAAATTATCACCACATGAACAATGTTCTCTTTAATAAAATAAAAGGAAGAGGGAAAGGGTGTGGGGTGATATAATATACAATTAGAATCATAATATTACAGTATATGTATAATATTGGAGTTACAAAACAGTTTGGATGATTATAGGTAGGGAGAGATCAAGAAAGGAACTTTAACTTGAAAGGAAATTAAAGGAGAAGAGGGAGAGAAATTACCTTTAGAATCCTCCTCTTAAGAACCTCCATAAAGGAATATGCATGGTCTTTTGATGAGAGCAGGAGATCTTGGACGTGGGGAGAGGCTAGGGAAGGTGTTTGGGCAGAGTTTAGAGAAGGCTTGGAGCATGAGAGGTGTGAGAAAAAGAGGGAGTGAATGGTGGCTTTTATAGTGGAGGGGAGAGGGGTTTCCTTAATATAAAATTGATTAGTTGATTAATTTCACCAAAGACAAGTAATAGTGAGTCTTGGATGTCAAATAATAGTAATTTTATAATTTAATACCGAACCAAGTGGGATTACATCAGCAGAACATCATCAATGACTCAATTAATACACTATTTATATTTTATTGTGAATTATCAGATTCCACGATTCATAAAAAATTCAAGTATCTTAGAAAAATATCATAAAATTTACCCCAACCATTTTTCAACGTGTGGAATCCAAAAATTAAGTCCATTTTTCATAAATAATTTTCTAAATATTATTAATTTTATATTTAATTAAAATCATAATTTACATAAAAAAACAGTTTTAAGATTAAAACTGATTTTATAGTTCATTCAAAAATTACGTAGGGTCTTATAAAATTATCTAAAAACTATTAGTCATTGATTCAATAATTTATGAATACATTTTAGGGAATAAATATTCTTTTAAATTATTTAATTAATTATTTATGGCTTATAAAACACCAAAAATGCTAACTAAGGTCAAATTGTCACTTTCTAGGATGTCTAAATTTTATTTTATTATTCATAGGTAATGTTACTCTTATTTACTATTAATAAGGGTAATTTTACTATTCATAAGGGTAGGTTACTATTCATAAGGGTAGGTCACTATTCACCAAAAAATATTTTTGTTTCATTAGACTCCAAAAACCATCTTAAACACAACCGTGTATGTCGGAGTTTTAAAACTCCATACATAGGGGTGAAAAAATTACGTTGAAAGGTCACTTATCACTTATTAGTTCATTATTTTGTATTTTTATGACATTAATATAAGAAGGGAATTTTCCATTGAAAAAGTTTGGGTCGTTACATTCTTTCCCCCTTAAGAAATTTCGCCCCCGAAATTTCACTTTACACAAAAAGGTGAGGGTACTTCTCCTTCATTGCCTCTTCTGGTTCCCATGTTTCTTCCTCAAACTTATGGTTCTTCCACAACACTTTGACAAGGCGGGTTGTCTTGTTGCGTAGAACCTTATCACTTCGGTCCAGAATTTTTACAAGTTGCTCCTCAAAGGAGAGATCATATTCCAACTGTACCACCTCTGAGTTTAGTACATGTGAGGGGTCTGGTATGTACTTCCTCAGTAGTGATACATGAAACACATCATGAACTTGAGCCATATTCGTTGGAATTTCCAGACGATAGGCCACAGCTCTTATACGGTCATGGATCTCAAAGGGGCCATTGTACCTTGGGCTTAGCTTCCCTTTATTCCTGAATCACATGAATCTCTTCCATGGAGATATTCGAAGGAAGATGTTATCTCCATCATCGAACTCCAAGTCCCTTCGACGGTTGTCAGCATAGCTCTTTTGCTAACTTTGAGCAGCTTTGCTGTGTTTCTGGATGACTCGAACCTTCTATGTCATCTCCTGCACAAGATCAGGTCTATGTAGCTTTCTTTCTCCAACTTTATCCCAACAGGTTGGAGTTATACATCGCTTCCCATAAAGAGCTTCATAAGAAGCCATTTTAATACTCGAGTGGAAGCTATTGTTGTATGAGAACTCAACCAATGGGAGGTGCTGATCCCATTAACCTTTGAATTCTAGAGAGTATGCTCTTAGCATATCTTAGAGCGTCTGAATAGTCCTTTTAGACTAGCCATCGGTTTGGGGGTGATAGGTCGTGCTGAAATTTAATTTAGTACTCAAAGTATGTTGAAGGCTCCTCCAGAACATAGATGCGAACCTTGGATCACGGTAAGAGACAATTGAGAGAGGAACACCGTCCAGTCTCACCACATCCTTCACATATATCTTTGCAAGTTGTTCAAGAGATAGGTCTTCCCTAATTGCGATAAAATGGACAGTCTTTGTGAGTCAGTCAACCACAACCCATATCGCATTATTCCCCTTTTACGTCTTTGGTAGACCCGTGACAAAGTCCATAGTAACATTTTCCCATTTCCACATGGGGTACATGCAATGGCTGCATCATACCATTGGACTTTTGTCGCTCAGCTTTAACTTACTGACATTCCAAGAACCTTGATATATATAGTGCAATCTCTTTCTTCATGTTATCCCACCAGAAGTGTTCTCGGAGATCATGATACTTCTTGGTACTTCGAGGATGGATAGAGAATGTTGAGATATGTGCAATATCCAATAGCTCCTTCTTTATCCCGGGTGATGAAGGCACACAAAGATGAATTCCAAACTGAATCACACCATCATCATTGATATGGAACTCTTGCAGCTTCCATTCCTTTACTGCATTCACCCTCTTTTGTATCTCCATAACATCCATTTGTCCTTCCTTAATCTTCTGTTAGATGGATGGTTTCACATTCATTTGGGCAAGGTAGGATGTATCCCCAGCCCTTACGATTCCCAAATCCATCATTTTCATATCCAAGATGATAGGGTCTTTCTCAATCCTCAACATGGATAGAGTAGCATGTTCTTTTCTACCTAGAGAATCATCTACCTTTTTCTCCATTCCAGGATGATAGTGAATAGAGAAATCGTAATCCTTGATTAGCTATAACCATCTCCTTTGACGTATGTTGAGCTCCCTTTGTGTGAATATATACATTAGGCTCTTGTGGTCGGTGTATATGTCACACTTCCTTCCATAAAGGTAGTGCCGCCAGATTTTCAAGGCAAAAATCACGGCTGCCAGCTCTAGATCATGCGTCGGGTAGTTCTGATCATGGATCTTCAACTGTCTTGAGGCGTAGGCTATCACATTATCATTTATCATGAGTACACAACCCAAGCCTTTCTTTAAATCATCACTGTGTATCACAAAACTTTATCCACTTTTCGGTAGTGTGAGTACAGGTATAGTGATCAGCATCCTCTTTAGCTCCTTGAAGCTTCCCTCACATTCTTTTATCCATACATACTTTACCCCTTTCCTTGTTAACTTAGTTAGCGGGCTTGACAATCGTGGGAAGTTTCTCAAAAAACGTCAATAGTACCGAGCTAATCCAAGAAAACTACGGATTTTTGTGACACTAGAGGGCCTGGGCCATTCCTCAATCACCTTTTCCTTTGAAGGGTCCACAGAAATTCCCTCGCTTGTGATCACATGTCCCAAGAACGTGACTTGATTCATCCAAAATTCACACTTGCTGAACATGGCGTACAACTTCTCATTTCTCAATGTCGCCAACAAAAGTCTTATATGTTCATCATGTTCCTCCTTTCTCTTGGATTAAATGAGAATATCATCAATAAACACTACCACAAACTTGTCGAGGTAAGGTCTAATGACTCTTTTCATCAAATCCATGAAGATCGCAGGGGAATTAGTATGTACGAAGGGCATCACCATAAACTCATAGTTCCCATACCTTGTACGGAAGGCAATCTTCTGAATATTATCCTTCTTCACCTTTACATGATGATATCCAGAATGAAGATCCACCTTTGAGAAGTATTGAGCTCCTCTTAACTTGTTGAACAAGTCATCAATCCTTGGGAGAGGATACTTGTTCTTTATGGTGATTTTGTAGAGTTCATGATAATCGATACAAAGATGCATGGTTCCTTCCTTATTCTTTACATAGAGCACTGGTTCACCCCAAGGTGATGCACTAGGGCGTTTGGACCCTTTGTCTAGATGCTCTTGCAGCTGCTTCTTTAACTCCTCCAATTCGATAGGAGCCATCCTATAGGGGCACTTCGAGATAGGATTAGCTCCGGGTATGAGTTAAATTGAGAACTCTACCTCATGATCCGGGGGAATTCCGGGTAACTCTTTGGAAAATACATCAATTTATTCCCTCACGATGGGAATTTCCACAAAGTTGGCACTTTCCTTCGACTCAACCATTTGGGAGAGGTATCCTTCTTCATAGGGAATCAACACCCACACCATTGAAGGATTTTTCAAAGGATATTCAAGATCCTCTTTGCATTTGTAGAGGAGCATGGGATGGTTCGGAATATGAAAATATATTTCCATTTCCTGGCAGTTGATATACACTCTATATAACGAGAGCTAATCAATTCCCATTATAGCGTCGAATTCCACCAAGGGAAGTATTCTGAGATTTTCTGTAAGAATCTTCCCACATACGTCAACAGGAGAAGAATCAAACACTTGGGTTGCAATGATTGCACCACTTGGTGTTTTTACAGATATCTCTACTTCAAGGTTTCGGGGCTTCGATTCTATAGTTCCAGCAAACTGTCAAGATATATAGGAATGCGTAGAACCATAATCAAATAATACTTTTTCCATTATTGAGTGAATAGTATGTGTACCTTGTACGACTTCATTATCATGTTCCACCTCCACAGTAGTGTTGGAATAACCTTCCCTTGTTCCTTTGGCATTGGTGGTTGTTGGCACTGATTACCCTCGAGAGCTCGAGGTTCAGTGCACTGGTTTGAATAGTGCCCAAGCTCCCTACCGTTGTAGCATTGAACCACGAGTGGTTATCTCCTTTCATCGGCTACATTATCCTTCCTTTTCATGTATTTTCGACACTCGTGAGCTTGGTGCCCTTCCTTACCACACTTAAAGCATTTCACCGTACCATTGAGGCAGTTCCCATGGTGAAACTTCCCACATTTTTAGCATGTGGGTCGATTTTTCTTCCCACCTTTGTCACTAGATCCACCAGCTTGAAACTCCGTCTTTCTTTTCTTATCACCATAGCCATGGGACCATTATCCAAACTCCATCTCCACTTTGAGAGAACACCAAACAACTTCTTCATAACTCCCAATGTCTCGAATTGCATGAGCCTTTCAGAGATGTGGTTTTAATCCACTAAAGAATCTATCAATTTTTCTATCATTGTTGATAAAAAATCATGAAGCATACCTTGCAAGCCTTGTCAAATTTTCTTCATAGGTTGTGACAGATTCTCCTTATTTTTGCTTGATCTCTATGAATTCTCTCTCCATCTTTGTGCAAAGAGTTCTTGGGAAGTACTTATTAAGAAACATTATCTTAAAGTCTTCCCATTCCATATCATCAATTTCCTCCATTGGCTTTGTGTTCTTAATCAAAGCCCACCATTGATCAGATTCTCCATCTAGATGATAAACGACTAGAGTCACCTTCTCTGTCTCGGAACAGTGAAGAACAAAAAATATATTCTCCATGGAGTTGACCCACTGTTCCGCAACTAGTGGATCAGAAGATCCACAAAACGTCAGTGGTCGTTGCCACAGAAAACATTCGATTTCTAGTTTCTCCCTCTTTGGTGAAGGAGAATGTTCCCCATTATTATGGTTATTATTCATAACCTGAGATAATTGGGTAATAATCACCATGATGTTTTGAACTCCACCTCCCAAATCGTTAGGGATGTTTTTTGGGAAATCGTTGCATTGGCCCTCGCAAGAGTTGTTGGCCTGATTTCTCTTGGTTCCCACTATTTTCTAAAATATAAAAGGTTAGAACAAATCATAAGTAAACAATTAATGAATAAATTATTCATTGAAACAATTATACCAATAACCTAACATATGGGATCCCTAGGTAAATATCCTTGTGTGAATATTTGTACTTAGTCTCATGTTGTAGGTTTTCTCTAGGGTTCATTAATCCTAATCCCCAAATTAACTAAACATTTTCTCTGATACCAACTGTAGAGACCAGGCCTTTCCTTTTATTACTATTACATCATTTGAAAGATAAACAACATAATAGTATTACACATGGAGGATCCAGAGGTTTAGTGACTTTGGAAAACAAGGACTACACATAACAAGTAAAACATCAAGCATAAACATTCATTCAATTTCTTCTTCTATAGCTTCTTAGTAGCACTTTCCCTCTCCTTAGTACATGTAGCCACCTGAGGATATACATCCAAAGGGGTGATCTAAAAGCCCAGTAAGAGGATTGGAAAGAATAATACATCATGGTTTGATCATAATCATAACATATGAAAAATATCATGAACATGAGAGGAGCATAAATAAAATACTTGAAATGTGGCAATGCATAAAAATGAAACATCATGTATTAGTGGTTAACTACCACACATACATGTGAAAAAATATAGCATCATGTTGACACATCATTTCACATTTACTCATGAGATTCATCACTTTACCCAATTCATTGGAGCGCTATATAATTCCAGGTGCACCCGTCACATTTAAACATTCATATTGCGCTATATAATTCTGGGTGCACCCGTCACATCATAACCTTATCATTATCAGGATTGCCACATAGAACACATATAAAACATGTACATAAATAACCCATGTAAAGGAATGGTTTTCATCTCATAATAACACATTCATAAGATTTAGGTTCCCAAAATAAAGTGGGAACAACATACTTGATACAAGAACCATCAACCTTGAATGAGAGGTAAAATGTGAAATCTTTGAAAGAAGAGTCCTTTTGGAAAACATTTTGATGGACATAATAACTACTGACAATCATGTATATCCCAGAAAAGTAAAGGAAAGTATGAACAAATGATCTTTTAGGAGTAACCATATCAAAAATGGAGTGAAATTTGGAGAACCCGAAGGAAGAAAATTGGGTTCGAGATTTCCCCTTACCTTGTACTCGAATGCCTCCTTCTATTTAATGTTATGTATAATGACAGTATATTCATTAATTAGAAATTCCAGAACCTTCTATAAAATAATATGGTTCATTCTGGTTTCATTATTTCATATTATGTTCCTTTGGATGACTTATAGAGTTTAAAAACATTGATCGGGGATGTTCGTTTTCATGGTTTTCTTGAGCGGTCCACTTGTATTCTTAATTTGATGTTTGGGTAGATCATGGGTAAACATCCAGAACTGATATTACCTGTTATTAATGATATTAAAAAAATCTTGAATGATTTTATAATGAGTTATATTAGATCTATGTGGACGAATCATTAGATAATAATTAAATGAAGATTATTTGGGTTAATTTGAGCGGTTTTTGGATCACAACGAACTCGTTTTAACTTTTCACTTAGTAATATGGCCATAAGTTATTTATATAACATAAAATAGAACATAATACACATATAATATTCTGGTTCAACCATAAAATGGTTTCATGACCATATTGGAGGTTGAAATGGAAGAATAGGTCATGTTGTTTTTGAAGGTGATAAATTATCACCACATGAACAACTTTCTCTTTAATAAAATAAAAGGAAGACGAAAATGGTGTGGGGTGATATAATATACCATTATAATCATAAAATTATAGTATATGTATAATACTGGAGTTACAAAATAGTTTGGGTGAAGATAGTTAGGGAGAGATCAAGAAAAGAACTTGAACTTGAAAGGAAATTAAAGGAGAAGAGGGAGAGAAATTACCTTTAGAATCCTCCTCTTACGAACCTCCTTAAAGGCCTATTCATGGTCTTTTGATTAGACCAGGAGCTATTGGACGTGGGGGAGAGGCTAGGGAAGGTGTTTGGGCTGAGTTTAGAGAAGGATTGGAGCCTGAGAGGTGTGAGGAAAAGAGGGAGTGAAGGGTGACTTTTATAGTGGAGGGGAGAGGGGTTTCCTTAATATAAAATTGATTAGTTTATTAATTTCACCAAAGACAAGGAATAGTGAGTCTTGGATGACTAATAATATTAATTTTATAATGTAATCCCGAACCAAGTGGGCTTAAATTAGGATAACATCATCGATGACTCAATTAATACATTATTGAGCTTTTATTGTGAATTATCGGATTCCACTATTCATCAAAAATTCAAGTATCTCAGAAAAATCTCTAAAATTTTCCCCAACCATTTTTCGACGTGTAGAATCCAAAAATGAATTCCATTTTTCAAAAATAATTTTATAAATATTATTAATTTAATATTTAATAAAAATCATAATTTACATAAAAAAACAGTTTTAAGATTAAAACTAATTTTATAGTTCTTCCAAAAATTACGTAGGGTCTTATAAAATTATCTAAAAAATATTAGTCATTGATTAAATAATTTATGAATACGTTTTAGGGAATAAATATTTTTTAAATTAAGTAATTAATTTTTTATGTCTTATAAAACACCAAAAACGCTTACTAAGGTCAAACTGTCACTTTCAAAGATGTCTAAATTATATTTTATTATACATAGGTAATGTTACTCTTATTTAATATTCATAAGGGTCATTTTACTATTCATAAGGGTTGGTTACTATTCATAAGGGTAGGTTACTATTGACCAAAAAGTATTTTTGTTTCATTATACTTCAAAAACCATCTTGAACACAACTGTGTATGTCGGATTTTTAAAACTCTAAACATAGGGTGACAAAATTACGTTTAAAGGTCACTTATCACTTAGTAGCTCATTATTTTGTGTTTTTATGACATAAATATAAGAAGGGAATTTTCCATTGAAAAACATTGGGTGGTTACAATTGTTATCTGTTCCGATAAGTTTCACATTTCAATGAAAGTAATTTAGTTATATTTTTTATAATAGAAAACAGAAATCAAAAACATAAAAATCATGTGTTATCCCCATAATGTACTATGTTTGGAGTCCTAATCCACACATAGCACTAAATTCATACCATGATAAATTAGTGGGCATGATTTGTTAATGATTTAGATATCACTATTTTGAGTGGAATAATTGTTAGTCTCTCTCAAGATAAATTGAAGGCCAACTTATATTAATTTTTTTCTAATTACCTCAAACATTTCATGAGTGAGATTTATATGAACTCACGTTTATATGCCCATAAGCTCCCAAATGAGACTGGATAATTAATACCAAAACCTAGATAATTTACCTAAATTACCAAAATCATTCTCAATGTTTCCCACAATGCATAATGAAATAATCATTTCAAAAATAGGTGCAACAATTGCTACAACCTGCTCCTTCCTTCTGAAAATATCTTTTATAGAAGAAGTATTCATAGACTCCCATGTAAAATAGTCAACCTATAATTTCATGATGTACTTTTTAGAATACATGAAGAATTAAAATGAATTTTATTTTTTGAAAATTGGTTTTTTATTTTATTTATAAAAAACAATCATCGATGGAAAGATATTATCAAGAAAAAAACTATTTAAATTTAGAATTAATATGTTTATTTTATTTATTGATAGAATAAGTCTTCCCAGATTTAGAAATTTCCAAAAATCAATTTCATATGTAAAAACCTAATAAAAAGATTCAAATAATTTAGGATAATGTAGTTGTGAATATATATATAGGTTGGGATCTATGGAAAAAATTCCCCCTTCAATAGGTTCCTAAAGGGGTTGAACAACAACTAGAGTGATGCTCTCAGTAATATGGGAATACATAATTTTATTTCCTCAAAAGTATAATTAAAAAACTCATACCTATCTTATTTTTTGAAACACACATTAACATCTTTGTAAACTATTGGGATAGACACTCCTACCATAGGAGAAGGGTTATAGAAATTAATCATAAACTCATCTCTAAAAACATATTCATTAAAATTAATTAGTATATATCCAACATCATTTTTAAAAATAAAAAAAATTAAATTATTATATATCATTCACAACATGGAGGACAATTTTACCATTTGAATCATCAATTAAAATATCATCAGTATTAATGAATGGATTTCCTATGAAAATTTGATCCTTTTCATCACGATCTATTATAAGAATTAAAAAATTAGTTGGGAGTGTAATATTCTCATTCTTGACTATCATGTCTCCTATAATTCCATATGGATGAGAGAATGAACAACCATCCATCTAAAGAGTCATGAAAATGGTTTTATTTCCTCTAAATGAAAATATTTGTAGAAACAGTAAGGTGTTAAGTTAATACTCTAATCCAAGTCATAAAGGGTATCAATTTTGCAGCTTCATTTTGTTCATAATAGAATAAAGAAACATATAGTGTCTTTTAATTTCAATGGTAACTTATTTTGATGTAAAAAACTACAATCCAATGATAAATTTGTTACAATATATTCTTATCAATCTAATTTTTTATCCATGAACCTCATAAGAAATTTAACATCAAATGTGACCTTCTATAAGGCTTTTACAAAATGCATCTTTATGCAAAATCTTCTCATATTTTTATGAACATCATGAAGTTAATATCATCATTTTTATAGTATACCCTTTTGGGAAAGAGAATGTGAGGGTTATAATGCTGTATAATAGTTTGATTACTGAACTTCTCATAAAACTGCACTTAATTCTTACCTTCTTTGATTATATATAATTTAATTTTTCTTCTTTAATTTTCTTTTTCAATTGATGATCTATTATTTTCATATGTTTGGAATTTATTTCCAGATTTCCCGATTTTTCATTTTCATTTTCGAATCTATGGTTTAGTTATATCCATTATATAATCCTCACATGGATGCGCCCAAACATGTTCGTGTGTTTTAAACTTGTTCTATTTGTGGTAGTAATTAAATTCTCTTTGGGATATGGTTAAATTATTCTAGAAGTATCTCAATTCTCTATTCTTATTTTACCTATTTACATCTAACCCAATTGTATTTATATATTATCAATGCTATATTTTTTGGATTATAATTTGTTAACTAGTTTGATGGAAATAACCTCTAAACCAGTATAGAAATATGATGGTTTTGCCATTTTGAAAGGTAATTTATTAGATGATTTTGGAATCTAGAAGAAGTAATAGGGTGTTATATAACCCCTTTGTTTGATTTGAAAAAAGGATCTGTGTATCTATAATGGCTTTCCTTATAGTCCACAAATTCTACACTCTCATTTGGATGGGTTGGAAGATAAATTCAGGGACCCTGGTTCTATGTGCAACCAAACATCCCACATTGATTATATGTTCCCTAAGTGATATTTCATTGAAAAAACATTATCTAATTTTTTTAATTCCTAAAAAAAATTATTTCTAGATTATTTATTTTGTGGAATTTTACAATGTTTTTCATATTTTTTTTATGATTTTCAGTAGTTATGACTCATAAATAATCACCACAAGATTAATCCATCATATCTTGATGATAATTTATGAAACTATTATATAAATTCTCAATAAAAATATGGGGGTAATGATAGTGGATGAAGAATTGTCTATGTAAATCTCTGAATTTATCCAATATTTCATAAAATCCCCTCCCAATTATTTAACAAATCCTATGATCAAATTCAAAACATCAATGGAGATGTTCCTAGGATAAAATTTGGTATCAAATTATTTGAAAATTTGGTCCCATATGTGAAATTATTTCCCATAATACTCATATAAGTGGATTTTATCCCTTCCCTTGAAACAAATTGGGAATACCCTAAACCTAATATCCTCTTCACTAAGATCATGTACATGTAAATATTGGATTTATCTATAATAATATCTAATGAAATCAAATGAATCCTTATCGGGATGACAAGTAGAAAAAGGTAGCATATGGAGGTAAGAATATTTAATTTCATAGTTTCTATATTTGTGAGAGATCCTTATACAATAAGGGTTTATATATGTAGTGAAAAAATGAAAATCTCCAAGTGTAATAATCTTAGGGACTTTATTTACAAGCTGTGGTGGATTCATGATTTGGTTTAGACTTTCATCTCTTCTAACTTAAATATTTTCCTTATTTTTATTTTTGACTTATTTTAATGGGGAAGAAGTGTTTATAAATTTCTAATATAAAAGGATTAAGTTCTAATTTAAATTCCATGTGTGAATAAAAGTTTATTTTAACAGATTCAAATTAGTACACAGTAGAGTAAATTAATAAGTTTTCCAGATTACCAATTTTTGATAGTTTTTGTACCATATTGATTGTTTTAAAAATGTTTTTAATTGGAAACATGTTCTATCATGGGAATTGATGAAATTTTTTGATGAGATCCATTTTTGAAAAGAATCAAGTGAAATTAGTTATTTAAAAACCCCACTACTACTAGAACTATGGTGATTAGGGTTTAATTAAAGAGAATACATAGGTGAGGACCACAAAAATAAATAAATAAATGATGAAAAAAATCATATGATGGAGTGATGGTTGAATTGATGAAACTATGAAGAAAATAAAAATGAAATGGACGCCAATCAAGTGATTGAGTTAGAGGAACTGAAAGGGATATAACTGATATAAATGGGCTCTAATTATTAAAAGAATTAATCATATAGATTATGAAATTTTTTTGTGGTTAGTAATTCCGAATTTCTATTAGATGAAAAAAAATATATATAGTTCACTCTTAAGAACATATATTACGAAGAAAAATCAAGATCAAGATATTTCCTAATAGAGAAAACAAGACCACATTATTTTTATAATGATCACTTCAATTAAATTTTCCACAAAATAATAAATTCTAAATTTCTCTTATATGTACTTTGGGTGGAGTGAAAATATTCCAATAAATAACTGAAGATTAGAACTATGGAGGAAAAGGAAAAAATACATATTTTATTAATACTAATTAAAACTAAAAAGAATTAATAACAATTCATCAGATCCAATCCCTCTAAAATACATATTTACTCATGCATGAAGAGTCAACAAATATATTCAACATAATTAATTTAATATAGTAATATATAAAGTGAATTGAAAGAGAGGAATAAGCTTCAATGATGAGATTTTCTCCTTCCTCTGGATTAATTGCCTTTGAATCCCTAATTTGAGATTACTCAATCCTCTGTTCTAGCTCCAATTTCATTCATGTTCTTCCTCTATATTGATTGATATGTCTGGGATAATCCCCCAAAATGACCACTATATTCTCTTAAAAAAATTCACTGATATTATTTATAATTTTCACACCAACTCTAGACTCACACCCATCATCACTTAAATAAACTATAATCATTACAACAATAACCCCTATATAGGGCACCTTCTCTATACATATTTTTACTAACATGACTCAAGTGAATATCCTTTAGGTGAATGAAATAGATCCGCATACACTTTATTCCCTATTTTAACTCCTTTTGAGCATTCATGTAATCAAAAGAAGTTTCCCAGCTCGATATCCACTTTCATTACATTAAAATTTTATAATTTTGGGATACCTATTTTTTGAATTGGTATTAAAAGTAACCTTATATAGATTTAGGAATGGTATTTCCTATACATAGATGACCATTTGAGAAAATAAATTTATACAATTATTAATTAACTCTTTCATTAACTGTATATTCTTAATAGTACCATTATGTAGTCCTTGGAATGCCTGTTTACCCTTCCATAACATTGATTTTTATTAGGGTACCATTCCACAGTACTGTAAAATTCTTGTCCATACCTTTATGTGAGGGGAATATCACCATTTAATATATCCCTACGAACCTTTTCACAAGAATTTCATTAAAAAAATTAATCTTTAATTCACAACCATAGAAAAATGAAATACCCCGCATTGATAATGTCTTCAGTTGATTATAATTTCACTAGATCATCTATCATTAATGAAATTAGAGTGATTATTCAATTTAAAATCTCAGTATGTATTTAAATAATATATGATGAAATATTTAATTCATTAATTCAATTGATTCGAATTAGTGGTCTAGCAAGTCATGTTCATCCTCATCAACAAACATTACATGCATCATATCTTACCTCAAAAAATCACTACTTCAATGTTTTAAAACACCTTCACTAACTTAATTAAATATACATTCCATTATCAAAATAATTATTTCATAAAAGAAACCACTATGCTCGTTCATCATCTTTAGTTATTCATTAGGTCATAAAAGACAACCTGACAACATCAAAAAACATAAACTATGTAAAATTCCTTAAAAGAAATTCCATTATCTCCTAATATGTATCGACCTAAAATTCTATACCCACAACATCAAGGATATACAAGGTACCATCCTATTCAATTAAAATACCTGTATAGGGAAAGAATTATCTACTGTGTTTGAGATTCAGGCTTAGTTGGGGACTATTGTCATCAATTAACCATTATTGACCGAAAATATATAAGTTCCCTTAATTATGGTTTGGTGATGTTTCTTCAGTTTGAGGATTGGAAATTAAAAACACATTGTGGTTTATGTTCTACTAGTTTCGAAGTATCCTGGCCTAATTTTTTCATTTACCAAATTATGTTTAACTCTAACAATACTCAATCCTTTTTTAGTTTACTTTCAAGGTTCCGTGATTGAGTTCTAAATTCTTATCGAGGATTCCATTATTCATCAATCGGTTTTCAGTTATCAGACATAATCATTCTTCATTAGTGATATATAGTTAATCCACTTATTTAATTATTAGGTTTTATTAATATTTATCTGCACTGATTTTTATCTTACAAGTATCAATTATTATTCATCAAATTTTAGTTTTGGGTGACCAGACTCAGGCTTTCAATAATGGTACTAGCTTCACTGATTTTTCATCATCAACCTCATGTTCGCTTCAGTTTTCCATCAAGCTATCGATTGACCCCTTGTTTTTTCAGTCATGACCTCATGACATGTTTGAATCCTATCTATCACCAGAGTCTCAGATTAACTCGTTCCTTCACGGCATCTTGATGACATGGTAGATTGGGTATTGTATGATAGGTTGATATAGTTGTTTGATTGGGTCCTTTATAAAATAATAGTATGCTTAATTATCATTGGAATGTTACCTTTATGAATCAACAAAAAATAGTAGATTTCAAAATTAGTGACAACATCAATTCTAATAACTAAATTCAAGAAAATATATCAATGAAGATATTATATTATTTTTTATTAAAATGAAAACATATAATAATGATGTAATTAAATCCCGAGACATGAATGTATATATATATATTCAAAAAAATTTACTCAAATACAAATGAAAAATTATTATAAAAAAAATGGAAGGATTTTTACATAGAAAAATTGAACTTTTAGACACCAAAACACATATTTTTTAAAGTAATTAATGAATAATATATTCTACATAAAATTGACTTGTATTATATCATTCTCAATTTAAATACCATTTAGAACATTAAACATTAAATAAATTCAAATTTTAGGTGTGAAAAAATGTAATAAAAAATAGACACATGTGTAATGTACTATAACAACATAATATTTTAAATATATTCTTATTTGAATAAATTTTATTTCATTGATATCATGATTTATATGAAACAATCAGTTTAAATGAACCACAGTATACTATTAAAATATTATTATTTAATGTGGGATTCATCGCCAGGACATTGGATTTATGGGTATGAATATGACTTCTAAGTTATGAAAAACATATGGTTTATACATGTATTAAATAAATAAATTAGTTATCAATTGATGTGAAATGAAAATAAAAAAATCATTTGTAAGTAAAAGAAATGTTTTTATGAAAACTATAATTATGAATGAAATGTGTTTTTATCATAAGAAATTAAATTAATCACTAGTGGAATATGATTTATTTAAAATTTATGCATTATATATTAAATCAAAAGTTTTATCAATAATACAATACTTTTTCTAGGTATGAGAAAAGACTAAATCCATTTTATTCAAAATAAATAATCTTCTAAAAAATGGTTTCATCACATTCTATGTAGTTATTTTAAATTTATTTTTTCCAAATTCTAAAAATTAATTTAAAAAAATGAACATATTTTTTGAAATCTACCAATTAAAATTTTCATAGAGTGATCTTTTGATAATTTTCAAAAAATATTAATTTTTCTGATGATTAGTGGAAATGTAACAACCCATATATTTTTATAATAATTTTTTATCATATCTATTAGTATTATTGAACTATAAAGATAAATTAATTGTTTTTTGTAATTCTAAAAATAAATAATTTTGTTAAACTAATTTATTATACATTAATTTTTAAAAGATTATTTTTCAAATTATAAAATTTTAATTTTACAAAACTATATTCTTTTTTGAATTTATCATGTCAAATTTATTATAGGGTGATTTTTTATAAATTTCTTGAAAATGGTAAAAGTTTTGTGAATAATAGAAAATATAGTTTTTTTAAAATATCATATTTATGTGGCAGCGTCAAGAAATAATTTTGTTTCAAATTTTTTTACACTTATGTAATAAATAAATAATTATATTATAAGAGAAATTTTTTATATAAATATTTCAAATTATATTTTTATTGATAAGTATAAAATAATCATTTTTAGTGTTGATGAAGTTCTTGTGTATTCCTAACAATGTCCAATTTTGTTCCTTATAAATAAAAATTGAGTACTAATAATTATTTTTATGATTTTTTTAAAAATTATTATTAATAATTGTTATTTTTTAATATTAATCTTGAATTTCAGTGTTATATAACATAAGCATTATCCAAATATCTGTGCAATGCTTTCTTAAGGCACTAAAAGGAAAAATTAAAAAATTAATAAATTTGTCTTGTCATGGATATATATAAATATACCTAATGGATTAATATCAAATTTTATTTTCAACCTCAATAATTTATTTTTATGATATTAAATAAAATTTAATTTTTCTATATGATATAATGAACATTAATTATTATCCAACCTTGATTAAGTGCTTGTGTACGATGAAGAAAAATTAATAAAATGTTTTAATTAAATATATAAGTACCATGAACTGACAGAAAACATGAATAAATAGTTTTATATAAATTCTTTTCAACCATAAACCTAATTTTATTTTAATTTAAGACCCATATTAATGTATTTAATACCTTTATAATATTTTGATTTAAATAAAGACAAGAAGTTCATACAATAGTTTTAAGTTTGAATAAAATTTTAATAAATTTTTTTCCAGAAGTATTTTTCAAACATAAATAGTGTTTAATTGGGAAAAAAATATTTTTCATAACTGATATTATTTATTAAATTACTTAAAAATAAAAAAATTCATGAAAAAATATAAAAATTATGTGTTTCTTTCTAAAATGTTATATGATGTGATTTTGAGGTCTTTTTTAAGTCCTTATAATTATATTATACTAATTATATTTTAATGTTTTAAATAACTCATATTTTCCCCTTACCTCAATTATAAAAATAGACTCTTTCCATAAATTAATTTCATCACATTAACCCATGTTTCTGTAATATGATATGAATCATTACCTTATCCTCAACCTTTTCCACATTCTATTTATTCATTTATCATAAAATGGGATCATCTAATAGCTTTAAGTAGTTTCTCGAGGAGAAAATTTTAAAGATGTAGTTTCCTTCTTCTTCTCTTTGAAATTATTTTTCACCTCTACCTTATCCTCACCTACTATCCAATGATCCATGATAACAATTGTATCATGTATTTATTGTAATTATTTTGATTCTATATTCATCATATAATATTTCGACTTCTCCTTCTGTTCCTAAATAACGAATTTTTCGTCCTTGGGTTGTCAATTCACCACCTTCGGGGATGATGGGTTTTTTTACTTTACCACATTCATGTGAAGTTTAAATTTACTTATAATTGTTAGTAATATATATATATATATATATTCATTCTCTTATGATGTTTTATATCCATTACATAAGAAAATTCACAACGAACCGAACATGATACCATGAAACGAACAAACCAGAAAAATGAAGCTAAATATATGTTATGAATAAATGGGTGGAATATTTGCCATATAAGGTATTATAAACATGAGAATAGTTCTGTAATAAAATAATAACACTCATAAAGCCATTATACAAGGCATTTGAACATGTTTTATGGAATTAAAACCCAATGTAAAGGGATTTTCCTTTTAAAATCATTTTAGATGTCTCTTTAATGGAATTCAAAATGACTTTTTAAATGGCATGAGAAGTTTCTCACACATTATTGAATTTTTATTACTATAATTTTTATTTCTATGTATTCATATTTATTTTGGAATAATATTATTTCATTACTATGTTTGTGGTTTTTAAATTTTAAAATTGAATTTCATGAAAAAATTGTACTTTGATATATGAATATGATTTTATAGGGGGTTTAAAGGAGATATTAAGGGTTTTATTCATGATATGTGCCATGAAAATTGTTTAAAATGGGGTTATCCCATTATAGCTCAAGATATGATGGTTTGCATCCAATTATTTCTTAGTATATAATGACTGAGCTCCATTATACATCTCCTATGCATTGGGTACTCTTGAGATGGATGTTGATCGAATGGTTACTAATTTTGTTAGGGTGTATATAAGAGTGGTGTGGTTAATATTTCATATGTCAAATTTGGGATTTTAATATCCATTATAATGAGGTTTCACAAAAAGGAGTTTTAATGGGTTTTCATGTTTTTATTAGACTAACTATTTTTTTTGTCTTTTCTGATCTTTTTATACCCATCGCATGTTTTAAAATATACTTCAAATTGTATAAGGATGGGTAAGGGAAATTGGAAAGTGAAAATAAATATTTTGAATATTTTTCATGAATTTAATTCATGATTTATTTAAAAAAATTGATATTAAAAAATGGATTCTTTTTTGTAGTATTCTCTTTATTTGAATATGGTATTTTATGCGTGTATTATGAAATGATTCTCTAAAAATATAAACCTAAAAATATCCTTAATGGGAATGAATGTAAATAATTTACTAAAACTGATGACTTTGTAATGTTTTAAGTGTAGGTCCTTATATTTGGTATCAAAGGATAGTTTAGATAACTTTATGGGTTAGGATGATATTAATGTAATACCATAAATTATTTTCTTACTTTATGGTTAATTTGAAATGATATATAATTTATATTTCACCATGTTACATAATCTATGATATTTCTATTTAGAATGGTTTTTAATAGAAGAAACTAGGATGCTAAATTATAATGCCACCATTAGAATGATATCCTTCCAAATCTCCAGCCTATAATGGTGGGAATTGGAACCGAGTAGTTTGTGTAAGTAATGGATTAGTTAAATCGGACAATTATTGGTGGTGGTATCCATACTATAGAAGAACCCAATCTACCATGAAGAAACATGTATTTTGAGGATAATTTCTTGATGTAACATCCCCCATCATTCTGTGGATCATTTAATACCGTGGTAGACAAAGGATGTATCAATGCTCTAGAAAATATAAGTGATTGAATGGGATGATCAGAACATTAAAAGGTAACCCTTGAAGTTTTTAATTCTGATGGTAGAGATGATCAATGGTGGTATTTGGATACGAAAAATAGAGGGAAATAAGATCTTGATTCCATGTAATGTGGAACATTCAAGGATCTTTTCCTTGAGAAATATTTCCCTAATGTTGTTTAACTCCAAATAAAAAATTAGTTCGTATAATTGAGGAACAAAGATGAATATTTTGAAGCTTCATATGATGTCAAATTCAAAATACTGGCCATGTAAGTTCTAGATTTTCTTCGTGAAATTAATAATAAAATTAATCAGTTTTATCAGAATTGAAACCGGGTTTACGAAGAGATTTAGCCACATGAGAATTTAAAATATATGATAAAGTTTTTCATTGTCATGAAAAATTTTAAATTGAGTTCATTGGAACATATGTGCTGCATGATGACAAGAATAATAAGTGGTTAGGTTAAAATGATTTTTTAATAATTCATCAAATAAATTTGGAGGTATGAATGTCAAATTCCCTTATAGTGAAAATTTTGTTAAAAAACATATTGGTGAATGTCTTGTAAATTCTAGGAATTGATACTGATGTGGAATGTTTAGAAACATGTCTCATGATTTAAATGAAAATAATCAATAGGATAATGAGAAACTGATGGTAAAATTCCTTAATTGCAATGAGTTGGGTCATTTTTCAATGTGTGTCCAAATCTAGTTACTCAGGTGGGAAATCAAGATGATTTAAAATAGAAGGCTGTGGAAAAGTCCTTTGTTACCACATCAGTAGATATTGATCAATCAAAATAAGTGGTATTGGGTACAATTATTATTTTTACATAATAGTTCAATGTGTTATTTGATTTAAGGTATAAAAATTAATTCATTTTTGAGAAATTTAATGGTAAATTTAAATTTCAGCCTCATAAACTAAATCCTGATCATACTGTGAAAACAAATGGAGGAATATTAAGGAAAAAGGAAATTATAAGAATCTTCCAATAATTTTATGTGGAAGGAATTTACCTGAAAACATTGTTATTTTTACTTTATTAGAGTTTGATGTTATATTTTGTATAAATTAGTTTTCTATTTACCATGAAAATATATATTGTAGAGATAAATAAATTGGGTTTTCAGAAAGAGTTTCATTTTATATACAGGAATGAACCCATAAAAATGATATCATAGTAGGAATCCATGAAACTATTAAATGATTATAATGAATGTTATATTTCACATATAATTAAAACCAAAGGAACTATTCATATTAACTATATAGCAGTGGTAAATGAGTATATTGATCTTTTCATAATAATTTTTCTAGTGTCATTCTAGATCGATTGGTTGAGTTTATTATTTAATTAGTTCTAGATGCTAATAAAATGTTAAAACCACCATATCTAATGGATCAGGATGAACTTATATAATTTAAAAATAAGTTACAGGAATTATTAAATAAAGGTTTCATCCAATCTAACACATCACTACGGGGTTCTCATGTCTAGGTTTTTAAAAAAAATGGTTCAATGAGACATTGAATTAATTATTGAGCCTCAAATAACATCACTATTAAGAACATGTATCATTTTACATGTATTAATAATTTTTTTCAGCTCTAGGGAGAACAATATTTTCCGTAGGACGAATTGAGGTCAAGGTACAACTAGTTGAATGTAAAGAAATAATACCTTATGATACTGCATTTTACAATAGATATTGGCATTATAAATTCTTGTTCATGATATTTGGATTATATAATGAACCTATTATATCCATGGATCTTATGAATAAAATATTTTATGAGTTCTTTTATAGGTTTTTCATTGTGTTTATTAATGAAATTCTGGTATATTCTAGATGTAAAGTGGATAATGAATGACACATATTGGTTGTTTTGAAAACATTAAAAGAAAATAATATTTATTGGAAATATAGTAAATGTGAATTTTTTTCGAAAAAAAATTATTTATTGGACAAATTATTTATAAATATGTAAAACCCAATTATTTTTCTAAAAGGATTATTTCTGGAGAATGACCATGACCAAAAAACATAACTAAGATTTATAGTTTTCTTAGTTTAGTAAACTATTACTAAAGGCTCTTTTAAAAACATTGCATGGTTATATAGAGCAGTAACTGCGTTCACTTGAAATGAAGCTAAATTCGTCTTGATGAAAGAATGTGATGTTTTTTTCATGAATTGAAAATAATATTGGTGTATTCCTCAATTTATGTGCTACCTTCTAGAAATGGGTTTTTATATATATTTATGCTTCATTGAAATTTATTAGTTTTGTCTTAATGATTAATTATCATGGAATTGATTGTGCTTCATATTAGTTGAAACCTCATTATTTAAATTATCCTACACCTAAATTGGAATTATAATCTGTTGTTTTTGAATTAAAAATTCGGAAGTGTTATTTTTATAGAGTAAAGTGTGAAATATATACTAATCCCAAAAGTTTTAAGTATATATTCACTCAAAAAGAATTGAAAATGAGACAAATAAGATGGACAGAAATAATCAAGGATTATGTTTTCATGATTCTTTACCATCCTAGGAAAACAATAAAGTGGTAAATGATTGGAGTTAGAAGAATAAAATTATATATTAACAATGTTACATTTGGAATATGAACCCTTGGTTAATGATTTGATAAATTTTTTCTTGGAATTTGTTAGTTTAAGAAATTACTCGGTTTTGTTTTAAGTGTCTGTGCAGTAATTTTAATAAAATGAATAAAGAAAGCACAAACGGGTGACCCTGTGTTATAGATAAAGGTATAATTTGTTAAAAATGTTAAGTGGACTGAATATAACATTGATATGTATTGTGTTTTGAGATTTTGGAAGTGATTATGTGGGAATTTTGATTTATAGTTAAAGATATAATTGTTCTGTGAATCTCATAGTTCTCCAATTTTTGTTCATCCTAACAGCACTATGATGTACAATGAACTTCTGGAGCATTACTGGTGGTATGGAATGAAATTAGATATTTCTATATGTACCCTAATATGTTCTAATAGAAAATTTGTTAAAGAATAATGGTAGTTATAGAAGGGGATGCTTAATCCTTTTCCAGTACTGGAGTAGAAATGAGAAAATATTTCCATGGATTTCTTAGTGGTATTACCAAAGGAATGTCGAGGTAACAATTAAATATGGGTTATTATTGATTATCTGACTAAATATTCTCATTTTAATCCTTTACCAGACACACTTATTGTAGATTCACTTTATTGTTTGTATCTAAATGAAATAGATATGTTACATTGAGTGCCTCTCTCCATTGTATCTGATCGTCATCATAGGTTTACTTATAACTTTTGGAAAGGCCATTAGAAGTTATTGGGTTATGAATTAAATTAGAGTACACATTTTAATCCTAAACCAGATGGGTAGTCAGAATGAATAATTCGTAACATGGATGATATGCTATGTGATTGTTCATTGGATTACCAGGGAATTTGCGATCAATATCTTTAGTTAGTTGTGTTTTATTATAATAATAGTTTTCATTCCAATATTAAAATGGAACCTTTTGAGGAGTTATATGGAAATAGGTTCCAAACTCCCACATAATGGAATGAATTTGGGTAATGGAAGTTTATGGGACCAGGATTTTTGGATGAAGTGTCTGAAAAATTAAACATTATCTAACAACTTAGGAGGAAATCTCAGAGAAAGCATCAATGTTATGTAGATAACATGGGGAAAGACCATTATTTCGAGGTAGGTGTCCATGTTTTCCATAAAATATCTCAATTTAAAATTGTTATACATTTTGGTAAGAAATAAATTAATTCCATGGTAGATTATACCATAAAAAATCTTGAAAATGGGATACCATTTTCCTACTGAGTAGCCTTATCTTGGATTTTATATCTGGTACATAATTTTTTTCATGTTTCGATGTTAATAAAGTGAGTACCAGATTCATAGCATGTTTCGAGCTAAGAAGTAGTTCATCTGTAAGAGAACATTTATTATAAGGAGAAACCTATTCAGATTTCTGATCGTAGAGATCATGTATTTTATAACACGACAATTCACCATGTCATGAATTTGTGGAGAAACCACATGGTCAAATAAGGATCATGAAAAATGTGAAATTCTATGAAGGAAAACTATCCCCATTTTTTTAATAAGTGATTGAAAATTCAAGGATTCAATTTCCACTGGTCCTTCGGGCTATGTAATGGGTCTCCCTCTACCCAGTTAAAGAGGTCTTTGCTTTGTTTCAATAATAAAAATGAGGCTTCGACCCCAACCTTTTAAAAAAAAGGATTCAATTTCAAGGGGGGTGGGAGAATGTAAAAACCAATGTATTTATAGAACAATTATATTATAATATTTAATATTATTCGTGAACTAAATAGTTAAAAATTTCATGTTATGTAATTCTTAAAATAAATAATTTTATTAAAATAATTTCTAATAAGGCTTTTTTATAAGATTAATTTTCAAATTATTGAATTTTACTGTGAAGAAAAATAATTTCATATTTAATTCACAATGTCAAAATTATCTTAGTATTAATTCTTTAGATTTTTATTAAAAGGGTAAAATTTTTGTGTATTGTAAAAATATAGTCTTTTTATAAAATACGATATTTTTGTCATAGTTTCAGGACATAATTATGATATAAAATTTATTAATCTTATGGAATATATAAATAATGATATTATAATAGAATTTTTTTATATAAAAAAATTAGAACATGTAAATTATATTTTTCATGATAAGTATAAAATAATATTTGTTAATGGTAATGTAGTACATGTGCAGTGCTGAAAAAGTCAAATTTGGTTACTTATAAATAAAAACTGTGTCCTAAAAATTATTTTTCATGAATGTTTTTACAAATTAATAAATATAATTGATTTTTTACTTCGTATTTTAGAATTTTACAGTTATATAACATGAGGCTTATTCAAATTCGTGTCCAATCCTTGAGCAACAAAAGAAATGGAAAATTCAAAAATTAAAGAATTTGTCTTGATATGGATATGATTAAATATACATAATGAATTAATTTATAATATAATTTTTAACATAATTTATATATTTTTATGATTATAATATATATTTTTTATATATGAAATAATTAACATTATCACTTAGGCAACATTGATGCACTGCTTGTGAATGTAGAAGAAAAATATATTAAACATTTATAATCAAAATTACAAGTACTATGAAATGACCAAAAACATGACTAAATACATTCTGCTATGAAATTTTCGACCAATATCTTAATTTAACTCGAATATGGGACATTTTGGACTCACGTGAATCACTTTAACACCTTTAAAATATTTTATTTAAAACAAACCCAAGTTGTTCATACTATAGTTTTTAATTGGTATAATATTTTAATATATGGATTTCAAGAATGTTTTTCGAACATAAGCAGTGTTTTGAAATTTAATAAAATTCTATTTTTTATGGATTTTTACATTTAATTTTTAGGGAATAAATAGTAACCTTATTGACTTTCACAATGTAATATTTATTTAATAAATGAATAAATAAAATTATTGATGTTAAAAATGATAAAATTAATATAATATAATGTATTTAAGTTAATTAAAAATCTATATAGATTAATATAACTTGTACAAGACATAATAAAAAACTGGATTCTAACTTTAAACTTTGTTTTGATGTTTTAAATTCATAGTTTTGAATAGTGTTTAATTCTGAAAAAATATTTTTCACGAATAAAATATTTTTTTGAATTACATAAACAAAAATAAACAACATTAAAAAAGAAAACATATGATAATATTACTTCTATTATGATATCTTATATGATTTGAGTTCTTTTGGATGTCTTTAACCCTATATTAGATTAATTATATTTTAATATTTTATGTAAGTCCAAAATTTCCTCTAATATTAATTATAAAAAAGTCTATTTAATTTAATTAATTTCATAACCATAAGACATGTTTCGTGAATATAATCTACAAAATATGATTCTACTCAATAATTTCCACATTCTAGTGGTCCTGTTATGACAAAAACGCCCCATCCGAAAGCCTTAAGGAGGTGCACGAGGAGAGATGTTTCAAGAGGTAATTTCCTTCTTCATCTATTTTAAATTATTTATAACTTTTACCTTATATTCACATACTATAAAATGTTTCATGATAACTCTAGTGTAATATATATACTGTAATTTAATGTTTTTGATTGTATATTCATCATAAAATCTCTCATGTTCTCCTTCAATCATTAAATATTGAAATTGTCGTCCATGGTGTGTCAATTCACCACCATCGTAGACGATGAGTTTTTTCCCTTACCACAATCATGGGCTGTTTAAATTCAATTATAATTTTTTAAAATTACATATATATATATATATATGTTCTCTATTATAGAATATTATTTCCATTACACAAGAAAATCTACAACAAACTGGCTATTATACCATGAAATAAACGCACCCGATAAAATGAAAATAACTAAATATAATAAAATAATGAGAAAAAATATTTCCATATATGTTATTATAAATATGATTATAGTTATTTAATAATTTAATAACAATCTTTGAAAAATTACACATGTGGTTTGAATAATTTTCAAGGAAGATGAACACATAGTAATGAACTTTCCTTTTAAAAATCCTTTTAAATGTCTCTTTTACAAAATATAAGAAGTCTATTTTTTATTCAAAATGAGAGGTTTCAACTGATTTCATGAAACTTTATTATTTTAAGGTTTCATTTATATATTTTAATTTATAAATTTTACGAATATGATCTCATTATTCTATGTGAGGTTTTTATATTTTAAAAGTGAATTTTTCATTAAAATGGTATTTTAATATTTGAATGTGTTTTACTAATGGGTTTAAATGAGTAATCAAGAGTTTTATTCATGACATGTTCTTTAGAAATTTTTTATTATGTGTTTATCTCATTATATCTCAAGATATTATGTTTAGATCGCCACTATATCTTAAGATATTATGGGTGGGCCCTATTATATCTCTCGGATGCAGTGGGTACTCCAAAGATGGATGTCGGCCAAAGGGTTATTCCATTGGTATGGGTGAATGTGAGAGTGATATAGTAAATATTTAAAGTGTACTTCATGGTTTTTATATTAATTCTAATGAGTTTTCATGAAAAGGGTTTTAATGTGTTTTTATTGGACTAACTACTTTCATTCTTTATTTTCTATACATAGATTTTTGTTCTCATACAAGGTTTTAAAATGTTTTTCACATGCTATAAGGATGGCTAAGAAAAATAATGAAGTCATGATGAATATTATGAATATTTTTCCTGAAATGAATTCACGATTTCTTAAAAATCATTGTATTAAGGATTAATTGATACTGATTTATTAGTACCCTCTTTATATGAATGTGATAGTTTATATATGTGTTATAACTTATTTCAATAAAAATCTTAACCTAAAAATTCCAAAATGCGAAATAAACTAAATTTTTGAATAAAAATCAATATTATGTAATGTTTTAATGCTGCTTCCTTATAGAAAATACTGATTTGATTAATATTATCTTTTCGTTTAAAGAATTTTAATAGTAAAATTTTAGTTTAAAATTATTTTAAAAGTTAAATAATTTTAATTATATTATTATTAATCCAATTTAGTTTATCATAATCTTTTTTTTGTTTAATTTTATGTAAAAACTATGTGTACTTAAGTAAACCTTTTCCTTAGAAAACCACATTTTTATAGCTCTATCAAGATTAATATTAAATTAAAATTTTTCAATTATATGAGTTGAATTTGGTAAAATGGATTCCATATTAGGAATAAAAATAATTAAAATTCTGTAATATGGTCAATTTGTTTCATAAGTAATTATAAAATTAATAAAAAATAATACCACAGTTAAGGATAAAACTAGTTTACAGAGGGGTCAAACCAATAGATAAGGGTAATTTATCCATTTAAACTTTTCTAAATAGTATTTTCAAGACATACATCTACCTTATAATATCAAAATTTTGAATATATGTCCATTTTGAATCATTTTTTCTTGAGAATCAAGTTATCATTTTTTTATTCTTTTAAGAAATTTCCAAGGGGATCCTTTCCACTACTTATAAAAAGACATCTCACCTCATATTATCTCCACACCTCAATGAAAATTTGGTTCACCATATAATTTCTTAAATACCATTCTTAAATCACTCCCCATGAACTATATTCCCTATTTTGATCACAATATGATCCTCATAATGATTTAGGTATAAAAATATGGTTGCACTCTAAAGCATAGGTATAGTTCTTATCCTATAATTTTAAATTTTTTTATACCGTTTTAAAATATTATTAATCTATTATTAAATAATAATCAAATATCTTAAATATACTAAGAATATAATTTTTTTATGTCATAACCTATATTCATGTCCTCTTTTATCAAATGGGAAACTAAATCATCGATCATGTGTACGATGAACTACCACCTCACAAACTGATGTAATTTTTTTACATCACTGAACCGAATAGATTTATATAATGATGTATTTAATTTATATATGTGGTATTTATGGAATAGTTATTCTTATGGAATTATAATATCACATCTATATTATTACCTTACAATATATTGGCAAATGATAACATCAATCATGCGTAAATGTGGACTACCACCTCCATGAATTGATTTGATACATTTTTCATTTTATTGTGACATATATGGTAAAAATTATTTATTTAATGAAAATATATAATATATATGATATTATAATAATTATGGAAATGTGAATTACTATTTTCTATGCTTTCAATCCATCCTTCAAATAATAGAAACAACGTTCATGATTATTTCTGACCTACCTTATCCATGAATGGTTTAATTTATTTTTCTATATATAAATTTTAATTGCCCATGCCTTTTTAGTCCATTAAATTGACATTTTGTTCATTTTAATTTCATGGAGGAGGCTCAGAGGGAGTTTGGAGAAGTCCATTTGTTAAAAGATGTATGTAGGGAGGTTACACATCTTATTACATGATTTCAAAACAAGTTGTTTTTTTCATGGCTTATAAAGTTTTATTCATGGTGTGAAATGCTTTGGAGTCTATGAATTAAAATTATACTGAGAGGTGACACAATTTTTAGTTAAATATTTTCTCAAGGGATTTTACAACATGATTGGGGATTTCACATTATGTAATCCCCCAATTCTATAATGTTTTCAAAACATTCCAGATGCACAAGTATTCACCAATCCTATCGCTGTAGCAATCTATCTCATCCCAGAATAACCCTTGGTGCCTTAAGAGGCTATTTCAACCCTCTTACTCTATCTTTGATCGGTTGATCTCGGTGATCATTCACTGGTGATCTGTTGTGATCCAAGTTATGTTCTCCCTATTATTTCATAGTTGATTATCTCAGATGGGAAAAATTATCTTCTATATCTCCTTGTAATTCCATGGTGTGTTCTTATCCATGATTCCTAATAGGGTGTCTCTTGGTTGTTTTCGGTGCAACGGTGCAACAACATCCATTGTTGGATATATATCTTATTGGGTAGGTGATCATAGGACCGTTACACGATCCATTATCATGAGAAGAACAGTGGCACCCCTTTGAGGTAGAAATTCCCTTGTATCACTTTATTTTTTCATCATGAAGGATGCATTTTGTTTTATTACCCTTGAATTATGGTTGTACCATCTTAATCAATGATAACTAACTTGATAATTTAATTTAATGGGTTATATGGGTTTATTTCATGCTTTTCTCATCTTTTCTTATTGTTTGTGATATTTTGACTATACAGTCTGAATGCCCCACTAATAATTGTTGATGTTTGTGGATTTTTTTCACAAGTTATATCTATTTTGTTAACTTCTTTAGTTATAGCTGTTGTGGTATCTCTCTAAATGGAAACTAGTAGATAATACACACCAGAATAATGATCGGATTGCCCAGGATTATAAAACATCTCTGATAACCGCAAAATTAACAATCATAACTATATAAGTGATACATGATTTAATTTTGAATTTATATTTTTGGTATTTTTATATGGTGATATGGTTGTAAGCATGTTTGTGTGTTGTGTGTTGGTTTATTGGTTGTGTATGACAGAATGGTTTGGAAGGTGTGGTAGAATCTTAGTTTGGGAGATTGATTTATTGTGGAATGGTGGAGTCATGTTTTGTAGTAGGGCAAAATCAGGTTGTTCTTTGGTTGTGTTTCTATAATTTGGTTGAGAGTTGGGGACTTGTTTTGGTTGGTATAGTTAGTCACCCATAGTTTCTCTATGTTTGGCCTTGGTTGTGTTTCTTGTAATGTGTTGTGTTTGGTAGTTTCCTAGATAGTAATGGAATATATGAATTAGTAGTTGATTAATAAGTTTTAGGACTAAATTTGGTTTCTATAGTTAATGTAGTGATTAAATTATTTGTTAATGAAGAATTTTAATGGCATAAAAAAACAGGTTGAGAATTAGAAAGAAGTTATGGCTTGTTATGTGGAGATTTCATTTAGATGTAATGGTTATGTTGCAAGTGTATAGAGTTGGTTGGTTGAATGAGAGCCCATAGGATGGGTATGTGATTTTGGTATCATGTATGTGTATACATTATTTTTCCTTGTGATTTCTACACACACCACACCCTAGTATAGAATTACGTGTCGAGAACCCCCATAGACATGGGAGAGGGTGTCATTCCCAACCACCGTAGTGGAAGGATAGATTACTGGAGACACACTCTTCCAAGAAACTTTTTCCATGTAGAAGTAGCCGAATATTCATTGGTAAGGTTGTGGTTTGTGGAGCCCAATTGTGTATGGGAGAGTTTTATTTTCCCAAGAGTCTTCAAGATAAGATGTGTTGTATTTTCCATGGTGTCATCAGGATGAGATGAGTGGTGTTTTACCAGGTGTATTTAGGATGAGATGTTTTGTGTTTTTTGAGGTGTCTTCAAGATGATGTGTGGTATGTGGAGCAGGTTTTTGCGGATGGGATGAGGCATGTATATGGCCCATGTAACTATGGGTGGTATGAGGCGTGGTATGTGGCCCAGGTGTCAATGGGTGAAATGTGCTTCTGAGGACCAGTTGTGTGTGTGTGTGGGTTGTGATGTGGTGTGTTTGAAATAGGTGGGAGCCCCAAGATATTTTCTATTAGGATATGAGAGTGGATAATCAATGGGAATGTGGAAAATGGTACCCTATTATCGATGTGCATTATATTACATTACATGACTTGCATTATTTGGTGAGCATGCCTTGGTGAGGTTGTGGTGGTTAGTATACCTTCTTTGGTGTTGTTTGGTTTTGCTATTTACTCACAGGCACATTAGTATTCTTATTTCTCATGCACATGAGAGACTATAGTTTTCCTACTGAGCACACCTATATGCTCACCCTATTTATATAAAACAATTTCTGTGTTTCTAGGAGGACTAGTCTGATCGTGATGGACTTTACTAGCTTGGATATTGATAGTTTTAGTGTCCCTACCCAGCTATACATTTGGCAGATACTTTGGGGACACTTGTTTTGTATCATTTTTATTTTAACCATGCATAAGAGATGAATTTCAATTTATAAAATATATATATATATATTTCATTTTTTTGGGATGAAAGATCTTATCTCTTGATCTCGTTTCTTTTAAATGTTCAATGCATCACATATTTTGAGACATGTTTACAGTTAGTTTTGATTGCCACCATGGGGACTACTAGAGGCGGGACTAGGGGGTCATTATCTCCCTTTCATCATTACCATCCCTGGAGGGACAATTTGGAGGGAGGGGGTCTTGATAGAATGATATCAAAGGTGATGGTTGATAGCTAGATTGGTGTTTGGGATTATCCATAGTGATTAATACATGGTTTTGAATGAAAATAATGGTAGGTGATCATGGTACATGAAATATGCTCAGGTATATTGGATACGAAATGAGGGTTTAGGCCCCCATGATCCGATGTAAGGACTCTGAGCCTACAGAATGACTAAGTGATGCTACACCATATTCAGGGTAGAGACCCTAAGAGAGGTACATGCATCCTAATGACTTCTGTTCTTGTGGGATTTGGGTATTTTGGAACATTTGAAATGGACGATTAAGTTAGATAAATTATGTAAAAAATATATTAAATAAAATTCCATACTACTTGGGATTAGGAATTCCCTGTTTAGCTTTTAGTTTTGGAATAAGGTCATTGTTCGTGTGTGACTCGGGCAGTTAAGGCTATACAGGCTGATCTGGTTGATTGATGGAGGGTTCATCCAGTGGAGGATGATGACTAGTGGTAAAAAAAATTACATTATTTCAAATGGATGACCTTGAAAAATAAGAAATGAAGTGTTTTAGACATGGAGGTGTATAGATTGCTCATGATACTTGAGATGACCTTCTGTTTGATGTGGGATCCAACATAGTGCGGGGTTCTATTGCCAGTGAGTCAGATGCAGGGTTCGGCACAGTATTGGTTGACTCTTTATCTGTGAGAGGGGAAGGAGATCGATGTGTTGTGGGTTGAATTTCTATAGAAATTTTGGGCAGAGTTCTATTCATTAACCATGACGGCTGAGAAGAGGTAGGAATTACTCTCCCTTATTCAAGGGAGTATATATGTGTGGGAACTTGAAATCATGTTCAAGGATTTTATTTTATTCATCCTAAAACTATTTTAAGATGAGGAGTCTCATGAGAGTTATCATTAAGAGGTCATCCGCCCTTTTATAAAGTATATTATTACACTTTTTACCTTTCAAATGTATCTGGAGTTCTAGAAGATGGAAACAGTTATTGAGAGTATGCACTCTTGGGGAGGACTGTCATGAAGGGGATCTAGTAGAGTTTTTCAAGAGGAAGGGACCCCAATGGAAGATCTCATGCACTAGGACCTCCATGGTTTCAAACAATAGAGAGGTGACCTCAGTAGTTTACTTTCTAGAAGTTGGGTGTTAGTAGTTTTGCTGAAATTCCTATGGGATTGGAGATTATTTGTTTCTTTATTGAGGTTCACATCTATCTTTAGAATCAGTGTCTAGTTATTGTTAAAACTCAGTATCATGGAGGTGGATAGGTTCAACACTGGCCTTAGTAATAGTTTTTCGCAAGAATATTTTAACAGCAGGGATATCAGGCTCATGCTCCATCGATGGGAGATAAAGAAGGTATAGGCCAACCCCATGGTGTTTTATTGGGACCTTGAACTAGGCATCATAGTGGAGGAAATTTTCATTAGTGGTGAAGAGGAGCTAGCTGTGGTCAGTTTTACATTGAAGGGGTAGATATTTCGGTAGGACCAGGGATCATTAGATGAATGACCAAATTTTTTAGTACACTTCCCTATGATTTTATTGATTCAGGAGCTTTTCACTCCATTGTTCTACCTAGTCCAACCCATGATATATGAATACACATAGAGAGGCATCACGTGTGCCTGGTTTTGGGTACACCATTTGGAGCTCAGACAAACTTTTTTTATGTGTAATGAGGATGTAAACTAGTCAGTGAACCATATTCGTCCCATGGGGATATTTTCATACAATAGATATATCCATAAAATGTTATTTTGAGCATCGAATGATTGTGTTCCATGAATGGTATAATATAATTCTTCTAGATAAGAGTTTTGTTTTCTAAAGTGGATAGCCGGAATGTGGTTTACATTGGTGCGTGGCACTGTCAGATGGGTAGTTGGCATATCGAGCCTCTTCTTTCCTTTTTAGCTGATCTGTCATTGGAATTAGTAGAGGTTGGGATAGATGACATTCCCAGAGTTATTGGGATGCTTCTAGATGTTTTCCTTAAGCAGGTTGTAACCCTACACCCTCAATGTAACATTTATATCATCATAGATTTGTATCCCAGTTCTTCTATGATTTTTATGGATCATTATGATATGGAACCATCTATATTGTGAGATATTAGGATTCAGATAGTTGATATTATAAGGATGAGCTTTTCAGGACCAGTGTGACCCCATGAGGTAGTCTAGTATTATTTTCAAAGAAGGCAGATGGTAGTATGAGATTGTTCATTGACTACCGAAGGTTTAATCAAGTGACAATCAAGAAGTATTACCCTCTTCTATGGAGAAAAGTTATTCTTGACTAGTTGATATTTGTTCGTTGGATTTCAAAGATCTATCTATGGTCTAGATATCACCCGTTCATATTGATGGAGGGTGACATCCTGAATACTGATTTTATATAAATGTATGGGCACTTCATGTCCACAGTCATTCCATTAGGTGTTATGAACACAACTACCATGTTCATGGGGATCATGATCACTATATTTCATGTGTTCCTAGAGTAGTTCATCTTCATATTCATTGATTATATCCTGATATAGTTAAAGTTACAGGAGGAGCATAAAAAGAATCTTAGAACTATCATGTTGGATCATAGACCCAACCAGATCTACGGAAAGTTGTCAAAGTATAAGTTATAAACACCATAAACGATTTTCCATGGGAATTTGGTGTCCTAAAAGGTTTTGGTAGTTTACCTGTCAAAGGTAGAAGTGGTTGTTTCATGGGAAGAACCTAATAATGTTGAATAAGTTCACAGTTTTATTGGTCTCATGGGATGTTATTAGAGGTTTACTCCAAATTTCAATTGATTGGTAGATCCATGGAAGGCTATGATTATAAAGGAGCATTTCTTTTATTGTGGGGTGAATTGTGAAAGATATTGTTCGGTTATCTAAATGGGGAGATGGTTAGTGATACAGTGCTCTAGTTTCTAGAGGAAGGGGTGATGTTTGAGGTGTATTGTGATGATTATAGTCTGGGTTTGGGTTGTGTCATGATACGGAAACAAGAAGTGATCTCTTATAGGTCTAGTAATTTATTACAGCATGAGAATAACAATGCCTTCCATGATCTAGAGTTATCATCGTTTGTGTTTGAAGTGATTTTTTGACAACATTACATCATTGAGGATCACTTCATGTTCTTCACAGATCACTAGTGTTTGATGTATATCTTTTCCCAACATGATTTGAATATGTTGAAACATAGGTGGATATAGATTCTTCAGGAATACAATTTTGAGATATCTTACACCTCAGGAAAGGGTAATGTCAGGACCAATGCATTGAGTTAAAAGTTGTATAAGGAGGTTGTTTTGGAATCTATGTATGCATGGAATGTGATGGATGACTTTGCAACCTTACAGCTATATACCATAATAAAAGGTGATAGAGGATTATTTTTGATGATAATAGTGCAGTCTTCTCTGATGCAGCTAGTAGAGGAGTCTCATTGGGGAGAATCAGAGGTAGAGGAGTTTCATGATTTGTTTTGGACATGGTGATGCTCTACGGGGATACTCATAGGATTTTCAGAATTATATTCTTTTCTATTGGAGGTTGTTTGTTCTGATAGTGGTGTGCAAGGGAGTTAACCATGAGTTTCATAACTCACTGTTAATTTTAGACAGAAGAATTAATAATTATTACCATTCCTTCATGATTTAGTTTTGGTTTCTTAGGATGAAATAGGCAGTAGCTGAATTTTTGGAAATATTATTGGTCTTCCAATAGATAATTGATGGGCACCATGTTCCTGGTGGGTTTTACCACCCTTGGTATCCTCAAGTGGAGTTGGATGACAAATAAATGTAATTTTTCATAGTTTTACCAAGGTTTTAGGGAGGATGTGATGCTATATGGGAAGTAGTGGATCAGATAATGAAATAAGATTACTTATTAGCGATCACGGAGTCCGTCATAGAGGATGCCATAGACAAGAGGTATGTGAATGAAGTGGTGTCATTTTATGGATTTACATGGTCCATTATATCAGGCTAGTGTGTGTGATTTAACTCATGTGTTTCAATGGGATTATAAATGGATTTTGGCACCTAGTTATGACTCATCACTACTTTCCTCCAATAGAGAGATGAGTAAATAGATCAGACTATCCATACATTGGAGGATATGTCACGGGCATGAACATAATACATTGGAAGGTATTGGGTACAACACCTACCCTTGGTAGAGTTATCTTTTAATAATATCTATCACTCTTCCAATGGTATGGATCAATTTTAGGTGTTGTATGTGAGACTGTGTCATTCAAAATTGTGGTGGACATTGGTTGGGGAGACAACTATTCTTAGTACAGACATGGTGTTGAGCATGGAAGGGAAGGTCCAACTTGATTGTGAGAGGATGAAAGATTCATAAGACTAGAAGAATTCATGTTCCAATCACAAGAGGAGACCCTTAGATTTTGAGGTTTTTGACGATGAGTTCTTGACGCATTCAAATCGACATGGATAATGGGGGTTTGGAAGATGTATAAATTTTTCTCCCAGGTTATTTAGACCCTTAAAGGTGTTGGAATGAGTTGGTGATGTGGCATACCAGTTGGAATTTCCACCATAGCGGGAGAGGATCCATGAAATCTTCCACATGTCACAACTTCATCTGTATGATAAGGATGACTCCCATTTCCATGATTGGGGAGATTTAGATATTGATGATGACATGATATACGTGGAACAACCTATAGAAATTCAAGATCGTTGGGAGAAGGTGTTGTATAGAAATACCATTCCTTTGGTTAGTATGTTGTGGAGGTATGGTGGCCTCGAAGAGATTACTTGGGAGAAAGATACACATATTCATTTCTAGTACCTAGAGTTGTTATGAGTTTGTCCTATTTATATTTTGTTTTGAAATGTAATGTCTAAAAACTTGTTTTTTGAATGAACTATATTTCCTATTGGTTGAAAGGAGTGAGGTAGTCATGATGCATGGAGAGGGGAAGACCTGATTACTAATCAAGAAGAATCAATTGCGATACAATTAAACCCATGCGGGTGAGTTAGTTTCACCTAGAGTATAAATTATCTTGACATGGAGGATGAGATTCAATGATTCATGTGTTTGAGATGATATGGTTATCTTCCCCTGTGGTGTGTCTTGCTGTCTTGTTGGTTGACGTGATAAGGCCATGTTATAGGTGTTTGAGGAGGTGTTCTTAGATATTAGGGTTTCCACTCTACTTTTGAACAAAATAGGATGGTTTATTGTTGAATGATGACGTTTTTTGTTGTTAGAAGTGTTTTAAGTGTTGAAAGATCCTTGAGAGGTATATTCTAGGGTGGTGGTTTGGACCCATTTTTCTCTTAGACTTGGTTTTGGATTATCGATGATGAGAATATTTTGAGAGGTATCTAATATAATTGTATGCGCCTTACCGGTTTGTTACATTGTGAGACTGGTCATTATATGTTTTCATAATAGGATTAGAGAGAGTTTGGAATAGTAAAGTTGTTAAAATCTAGATACAGGGTGGTTACATGTCATATAACAATATTTCATGACTTAAATCTTTTTTCATGACATTTAAAAGATAATTCAGGGTGTGAAATTATTTAGGTTTTAAAAAATAATATTATAGTAAGAGGAAACCGATTTTTCAGTGGAAGTGGACCTCAAAGGATATAATGATTTGATAGGGGATTTCTCATCTTATAATCCCTAGATGGTATAATATTTTAAAACATTTTAGCGACATGGGTTTTTAGGAATCATATGGATGACAAAATATATGTCATTTCAGATGAACCCTCTGCACCCAAGGAGTTCATCAAACTCTCTTTCTCCGTCTTCTATCCATTAATCACAGTGATCTCTCGTTGGCGATCTGTGGTGGTCCATGATATGTTCTCCCTTAATCTTCTAGGAGATTCCCTATATTGGTTCTCAGTATATTACATATTTCCTCTCCATTACATGGATTTTGATTATCCATGATACATTATGGGGTCTATCCTGGTTGATTTGGGTGTTGTGGTGCTGTAACATCCTCATATGGATGCAGATCTTATAGGCCATGTGATCAGAGGACCATTACATGATCCATTATTATGTTATGAACATTGACACCCCTTCAAGATACGGATTCCCTTGTCTCTATTAATATTTTCATCATACTAGAGAATTTTTTTTTGTTACACATGTATTAGAGTTATACCAGATTAATCAATGATAAAGAGATGTAAATTTAATTAAAAGGGGTAGATGGATTTATTGTATGATTTTCTCATCTTTTCTTATTTTTTGTGATATTGTGGTTATATGAGATAAATTCCCCTTTTAAAATTCTGAATGTTTTTGTACTTTTTGAGCTGGTTATGTCTATTGTGTGTGTTGATTTGGTTGTGGCTATTGTGGTATCACCCTAAATGGAAACAGGTAAATCACATATACCCAAATAATGAACGGATGACCTATGACTATAATGATTCTATGATAACCCTTTAATTACCAAGAGTAACTAAATAATGGATGCATCATTTAATTTGGAATTTATATTTTTTCTTTGTTTGTGTGGTGATAATGTTGTATGAACGGTTGTGTATTGTGTGTGGGTTAGTTGGTTGTGTATGATGAGATGGATTGGAAGGAGTGAATGAATCTCAAGTTCATATATTGATTGACTTTTGAAGGTATGAGTAGTGTTGTGTAGTGGGGGATGTAATAGAGTTGTGATTTAGACATGTTTCCAGATATGGTTGAGATTGGGGGTCTTGTTTTGGTTGGTATGGGTAATTTGTCCATAGTATCTCCATGTTTGGCCTTGGTTGTGTTTCTTATTATATGATGTGATTGGTAGTTTCCCAGATTGTAATGGAATATATGAATAAGTAATTGATTAATAAAGTATGGTACTGGATTGGGTTGGTCTGGATAACAAAATGAATAAATTAATTGTGAACAATGAATGGAAATGGATTAAAAAAATTGGTTGGAATTGGAAAGAAGTTATGGATTGTTATGTGGTGATTGAATTTAGAGGTATTGGAAAGTATATAAGTGTTGAGATATAGTTGGTTTCTTTAGAACCCATATGAGAGGTATGAGTGTTTGTATCATATATGTATATACTTGTATTTTATTTCTGATTTTTATATACACCCCACCATAGTTTATAACTACATACAAATCACCCCCATCATCACAAAGGATGGTTTATTTCCTAAACATCATAATGTAAGGATGTATGTCTTTCCACCCACTCTTCCCTGATCCATATTCCAGGTGGTGGTAGCCCATCATTCTTTGGAAAAGTTGTGGTTTGAGCGTACCAGGTGTGTGTGGGTGAGTTGTGTTTTCATAGGTGTCATTAGTATGATATATGTTATGTTTTCCAAGGTGTCATTGAGATGAGATCTGATGTAATTTCTTAGTGTCTTATTGATGACAAATGTTGTATTTTCATAGGTGTCATCAAGATGTGGTGTAATATTTGTCATTGGATTCTATGGGAGGGATGCGGCATGGTATGTGGAATAGGTGTCTGCTGGTTGGATGAGGTGTGGTATGTGACCCAGTATTTTGCAGGAAAGATGTGGTAAAGAGGCCCAGGTGTTTGAAGGATGTTTTTAATGTGTTCTGTTTAGAAGAGGTGGGGGCACCATGGTGTTTTCCATTACGGTATGAGAGTATCTAATCAGTGGGAAAGTGGTGTAGGTTGACCTATTATATTTGTGAATTATAATAATTTACTATTCTATTATTATTTGGTGAGCGTGACTTGGAGATATTGGGGTGGTTATTATACCTTCTCATGTACAGTTTGGTTCTACAATTTTATAACAGGGGAATTATTATGCTTTTCACTTGTGCAAGAGAGACATTCGTTTTTCTAATGATCATACCTATATGATCACCCTAAAAAATATTTTTTTGTTGAGGTTTGTAGGAGGACTTTGCATACCATTCTGGGCATTATAGCTCAGATCATAATTGTTTCTTTGTTGTTTCCTATCGATAATTATGGTATTTTCTTTGAGGAATTTTATTTTGCTTGAGTTCTATTTAAAACATGCATGTGGGGTGGATTTGGATATATATATATATATATATATACCTCATGGAGTTTTATTGAGATGAACCATCATATCTACTTATCATGTTTCTATAAAAAGCGAAATGACTCACATCATTTGAGACATATATACCCTTGGTGTTGGTCGCGACCCCTGAGCCTACTAGATGCAGGAAATAGAGGCAATTATCTCCCATTATTCATTTCCATGCTAGGAGGGGCATCTTTTGATGGAGGGGGTCGTGATATAAATTTAATAGAAGCTTATAAATTTTCATATGATGAATATATATGATATTTATATCATTATTAAAATTATACATATGATGGAACCATAATCAAATTATAGCAACCAAAACTATCGAAGCAGCACATACATGACAAACGAATCAGTTATCGTCTTGGTAAATGATTTTACTAAGGGATTTTCAATAATATGTTGATAAAATTTTATAAGTAAGTCATATATGATATTATATATATGATTATGGTTCTTGTGTATATGTATAATTTTTTTTTATTTTTTTATACAAGATTATATAGTGCTTTTGAAGCAGGTGGAACACGAGGTTAGAGATTCCATCTCAATTTTCTTACATTAAGGTATATTTTATTATTATGCACCAATATATATTACTTGGTTTACATAATTACCTTTTACATATTATAAAAAGAATAATTCATTTTATATTATTTTTCATTTCAAATTATTTCAACCAATGGTATTTTACATTAAATATACTAAGTGGGAAGGGGTTTCAAAACTCATTTTATTTTCATTAGGTTCTATTACTTCTTCATTGTCTTTTATATTCTAGGACTTTTTGTGATATTAATTTTGAATATTTTATGTTTCATTTCCACTTTTTTATATGGATTTAAATTTTAAACACATAATCAATTTATTTATTGATTATTACTTCAAGGATATGACCTTTGTAATATATTTAATATCAGTTTTCATTCCATTTATACATATCTTGTATTATGAACCTATTTGTTTTTATGAGGTTAATTTACTTCCCATTTGATTTTTTATATCATTAATATCTTTATAATCATGGTATTTAATTTTTCATTTTATTTTATATCTTTTGGGTTATGATTCAAAAGGTACCAATGTGGTAAGGGTTTTTTACAAGAATTTCATCATTATTCATGATTGTTCAAATTTACGTCTCTATTGGATGAATTATTTGATATTTATATAATAAAATTATTATAATTTATTCCCCTCATGTTATTTTTTAAAATTATAATTTTTCATTTCATTTTTCTCTATTAAGTACATAGAAGATAAAAAATATATTTTTATGAAATACAGAATTTATTTCTTCTTTAGTTAGGAATATTTTTCTTAAATATCCATATTATGCATAAAAAATTTAAATAATTATTTTTATTCCCTAAAATGATTTTTTAAATACAAATTTAAATTTTTTAACATTTTAAAAAATTGTTAAAAGTTAATATTCTTGTAATTTCCTATGAATGGTACATTTTGACTTTTTACAGAAAATATGAAAGGAATCTTTATTTTAACATACTCAGTATGAAAAAAAAAATTCCTACTGTAATGGTTTAACATTATTATGAAGTGTAATTTACTAGTTTAGTGTGTATTTTCAACTAAAAATTTCTCCATTATATTTGATTTTTTTAGTTTTTGAAATTTATTTTCAAAGCAAAAATTTATTTTCCGCAAGATTTTATTAAATAAATTTTTATGGTGTTTATATTTATCAACCACAACAAACCATTATTTTAATTGTTCTAAATAGGGTATAAATATTTATGATACCATCCTTATTCACTATCTGGATGGCTTATGATAATATTTATTGGGTGAAATATTACCATTTCATATAGTAGTTTTTCAATTTGAATATTAATGTTGTTTATGTATTGAATTATTAATTTCCACATTCTTATAATGAATGTTATAGACATAGTAAGTGATGGGAAGGGCCCTCTATATCCCATCGATGCATCTGTATGTCTAATGAGACAATCTAGTTTGGGTATTTGGATGAGGCCTTAACTGTTTTATATATGATGTATTGGAATGTGTCCTTGATAGTTAGTTTCTTATGTTTGACGTTATGCATTCCATCATTATAAAATTATGTATTAATGTATTTGTAATTATTTCAATAGTTGTGATTTCTGTGGATAATTCTCAATCTCATGTGATTGATTATATGGAATTATTGATCACTATTTATTCCTTCTTTATTATTCATTAATATCATGTTATTGATTAAATATAATGTCATTTCATATTTTAAACCTTACTTATTGTATATTCATTATTTATTAATGATAGATTCCGCTATATGCATAACCTAAATGTGCATCTGATCACACCCCTTTCTATTATTTCCTTTCCCCAATATGTCAGGAAGTTTATTATTATTGATATGTATTGATATTAAAATTTTAATTATGGTTATCTTAAAGAAAATTCTATATTGTATTTTTAGTTTTCAATTGTAATGTGAGATTCAGTCATGTATTATGTTAACAAGACCAGTAGAATTTTTCATCATATGAGATGTAATCACTTGTATATTATGCTAATGTAATAATGTAACCATTGATTTTGTGATACTAAGGTTTTGGTCAGTATAGTGGGAATTAGAGGATTTTTAGTAGAGACCTTAGGAAATGGATTTAGGAAAACATTGTTTAGAGAACATATCCCTATGAAACAATATAAGGATATGTATAACTAAGGATAAAATCATAATGTTTTTAGTAATATAAATATTATGTGTTTTACTTGAAATACATCTTGGTATGGAAAATAAAGTGGATGTTGTATTGGAATAATTTAATATAGGGTTAATAACACTAAAAATAATTGGTCGAGTAAATCAGGGCTATTATTATGGTCTAAAATGAGTGTATCCATAATTAACCCATATTTTGAAACTCCCAAATGATATTTTTGGGTAAATTAAATTTTTTTATGAACTATTATAATGAATCAACAAATATAACTTGTGGAAATCCTATGATTTTCCCTAGTGATATGAGATAAACCAAAATTGTCGTAGGATAATATATGTAAGGTCGATCATAATTTTGAGGGCATAATTACCTCTTTTGTGATTTTCTGTGATAAGAATTTAACATGATCAATGATATTTTGGGAGTCATTTATGGGAAAAAACCCTTTGGTTTATTATATGATTTAGTGAAAATATTATTTGAGGAATAATGGTGTATATTTTATCGATACAAGTTTATTATTATCGATAACCTTTAAGATTCATATGATATTTAATGATGATAAAATTATGGGTCATTAAAATTTTTCAATATATGTATTATCAAATATATAACACTGGGATTGATAATAAATTTATTGATTAATGTTATTTTGGAGGGTATTAAACATATTTTTGGGAATTTTATAGAAATTATATTATTTTTTTAAAAAGAACATAACATGTGCCGAGTAACAACCCATGGCATCCAAGAAGGTTGTAGGTATTGAACCCACAACCGAAGGGTGATTAGTGTGCAATGCCTACCACTTGACTACATGATATCATGGTTTGTATGAAATTGGTTTTACTTGAATGATTTAGTGGATTAATAATATATTTATTTTGGGAATATAATAATAGGATCAAATCCTTTAGAATTTTTATGATTTTGAAGTGATTAATGATATTTTAGGAGACATTTTCTTGTATTGAGGTTTATATAATTTTTAGGTATAATCTAAATGTTTATTTGGGAATAATTATATTACATTTATGATTAAGGGTATAAGATAACCTTTGTGGTTACAGTTTTTTTAATATTGGGGTTATATGGGATATATAGTTTTCTATTTAAGGAATGATCAATGTTAAACCGTGGGATTTATTATTGAAATTTACAGATTAATGTATTATTTCTCCATCTGATGGTTTATTAGTTTTTTGTACTGTATTGCATTGTGATAACTATTAGAGTTTTATTAATTATAGGAGAAATAAGATGTTATTCTTTTTTTAATTTATTATCCATTGTAGGTTTATTTTATTGATTTTGGCATAAAAAATAATCATTTTGAATACTCATATAATGGATAAAAAGATGATTCTGTGATGTAAATTGATTAAATGGTGAATTCCACTTGTCCAATAAGTATATCTACTTACTTTTGTAGTCAATATTTTAAAGGGATTCCATGACTCTAGGAAACAGATTTTGCGATAAAATTGTTAGCTTATTTTCATTTCTGATGAAACAATGGGGGTTTAACCCTTCATAGATTTATGGTTTTGTGGTCATTAACTTCATAATGGTCATTCAATTTCTGGTGATCAATGATAAAAATCAATATCCATCATTATTTGGAAATTAAGTGTCTCCCACATGTCCATATTTATAATTCCCACTAATTTTATAATACATGGAAACCTATTTATGTGATATTCTAGATGAACATTATATTTTCCCTTCCCTTTTTTAAGAGAAATGTTTATTTACCCATTTTACGATTGGGGATTTAAAAAAATGTCAGAAATTTGAAGGGAAAATTATAATAATGAGGGAAAATTTTATTTAAGGGGGATAGAATGATACATCATAATATTTTAGAATATATTACTTGTTAAATAATTTTTTTCTTTAATAGCCTACATCACACACAATAGTGAGTTTTCAAGAACCACGATATACTATTAAAATATCATCATCTAATGGGATTGTTATCACTTTGCTAGTGGATTGGTTGGTATAAATAAGAATAACAAAATTAAGAAAAATTTATGTACTAAACTTGTATTAGATAAATTATTTGGCTATCAAATGATTATAAATGAAATTAAAAATCATTTGAAAGTAAAACAAATATTTTAAAAAAACATTTATGACGAAATATATATTTATGATAATAAATTAATTAATTACTGTTAGAATATAATTAAAATTAAATTTATATATTATATATTCAATAATTTTTTTGATCATTAATATAATATTTTTGGGGCATGGGATAATAATAAATCCTAATTTATTCTTTAAAAAAAATTATAAATTGGTTTCATCACGTTTTGTGGACTTATTTTGAAATTAAAAATTTTCCAATTTAGGAAATGTATTTTGAAAAAATGAAATTATTTTTTTAAATATATATTTTAGAATTATCTTATATTTATTTTTTGTGAGTTTTCTAAAAAGATTGATTTTTTACAGAATAATGAAATTTTTTGAGTTTTAATAAATATTTTTTTTTCTTTTAAAGAATTTACAATATCAAATTTTGATTTAAAATGAATTCAAAAGTAAAATTACTTTAATAATAATATTATTAATCCGATTTATTTCATTTTAATATATTTTATGTTTATTTTTGATTTAAAAAAATTTCAATCATAAGGAAATCTTTTCTTTACAAGTCCTCATTTTCATCATGCTTGTGGGTTTAATTTTAAATTAAATTCCTCAAATTATATTAAATAAATTTGGTATAATTTATTATATGTTTTTAATAAACATAATTAATATTATTTAATATTTGGAACTTCATTTTTGGGGACAATAAATAGTAAAAGTAGAAAAAATTAATTAACGTAGTTATAGTGAAAACAGGTTTACCAGGGGGTTAATCCAAACTAAAAGGGATATTTTTCCAATTAATCATCTCTAAATGCAATTAGATTTCCATATTTCTACATTATAATAACCAAAATAATATTATTCTTCCATTTTTAAGAATATTTATTGCGAAAAACTTTATCATTTTATATTCTTTTAGGAAATTCCAAAGAGGGTCCCCTCCCCACTTATAAAAGGACATATCATCTCCTCTACTATCCACATCAAAAATGTGTTTTAACTTAGATAATATTTTAAATAATTGCTTAATTACATCCCCAAACATGAATTTGACTCCATGTTTTTATTATAACAATATTATATGAAGGATTTAGGTATAAACCTAAAGAAGTTCTCCGAAAAAGTGGTATAGTACTTAACATTTTGTTTACATTTTATTTATTACAATATATCATTAAAATAAATTTAAACAATTAATAAATAATAATACTATTATAATCCCTATAATTATATTGTATTTTGTTAATTTAATACCCTGCATCCTTCTCTTCTACCATCAAATGGGAAATGAAACCGTTAGTCGTGTATATAACAGACTACCAACTCAAGAACTATGGAAATTTGTTTTCCATCAACACCTCACATAGATGGATATATTCATGTATGTGATTTATATATATTTTATTTATGATATTATTATACTTATTTAATTATAATATTATATATATCTCATTTCTATCCATTTTTTTGGAAAATGATAATGTCGCTCGTGCATATGTCTCGACTACAACCTCCACGAAGTGAAGTGATGCGTTTTCATTTTATTTTGAAATGGGAAAAAATAAGGATATATTTATTGAATATGTAATATATATAATATATAATAATATTTATTTAATGGTTTATTATTATTTACCATTATTTCCTTCCATCCATCTAAAAATTGAAACAACATTCATGCATACATTCGACATACCATCTCTATGAATGATGTAATTAATTTTTCTCTATATAACTTTCATTTATGAATATAAATATTTATATATAAATATATATTACAATTATATGATTATTAAAATTATTTAGTTTATTTATCTATAATAAAAGTACAAGGACCAAAACTACGAAACTCTACCAAACATGAAAAACTATACAGCTATCTCCTGAAACATTTATTTTAATAATGAATTTTTAAAAAATATATTATAAAAGATTATAATTAAGTCATACATAAAATTTTATATATTACTATGATTCTTTTAAATAAATAAAATAATATTAAATTTAATTATACAAAATGCTATAGTGATTTCGAAGCAAGTAGAACTCATGGTAAGGGATTTTGTCTCAATTTCCATTCATTAAGACATATTTTAATTTTATGAAAAAAATTATTTCTATAGTGTATATAATTATCTTTTATATATTATATAATTCATAATTCAAAATTCATGGTATTTTATATTTAAATTAAAATAATTTCATCATATGGTATTTTACTTGAAATTTACCAAGTGGTAAGGGGTTTCATAACTCAAATTATTTTCAGTGGGTTATATTACTTATTAATTATATTTTATATTACAAGATTATTTTGTAATAACTTTTGATTATTTTATATAGTATTTATCTTTTTAATATGAATTTATATTAGACACACCTAATCAATTAATCGATTAATTATCTCCTCTAATGTATGATTTTTGTAAGAGATTTAGTCATAATTTCCACTGAAATGTGGAATATTTTTTTTATTATCCAATTTATTTTTATTACGTGTGGCTAATAATAGTTTGATAAGTTATATAATGAATCTATTTATATTAATGGTATTTATTTTTTAATTTTAATAATATTTTTCTTGGTGTTTATGATTCAAAAATTTATAAAGTGGTAAGGGTTTATTTCACAATCTTATCATTATTCTGTATTGTTAATGTTTAAGTCCATATTGGGATAATTATTTGACATTTTCATGTTAAAACCAATATAATTTCTTATATTATATTTATTTTATAAAATTAAATGTTTTCGTTTTATTTTATACTTTTAAGTACTCATATGATAATAAAAATGTGTTTAAGAAAAACATAATTTATTTTCAATTTAGATGCGAATATTTTTCTTCCATATCCATATTTTGGATAAATTATTTTAATTAAAATTAATAATATTATAAAATTATTTATTAAATAAATATTTCCAATGATTAATATTTAAAAAATATTTTGAATGGTATTGGTTTGTTTTCCAAAAAAGTTAATTTTTAACTTTTAACAAAAATATTAGCGGAATATTTGTTTTAACGTACTCAACATGATTTTTTCCATATTTTATGGACCACTAATTGATTTTAAGATTAATTTATATGATTACAAGATTATTTCCAAATAAATAATTTTTCCAAATATTCTAGAAATCAAAAGTTTTTAAAATTGTTTTTAAAATTTATAATGGTATTTTCCTTAAGAATTTTTTGAATGAACAATTATGGTGTTTAAATAAATAATAAAACAACAACCACCACTTATTTTAAATAATGTTTACTAGGGATAAATTTGGATTATTATACCATTTTTATTTCTATGGATGTTTTATGATAATATTTATTGTGGTAAATATTGAGAATTTTTGTGTTTCATTTTCAATAAAAATGCTTATGTTTATTTTTTATTGAATTTTTATTTTACCCTTTAATATGATGGATTGATTGAATTAATATGTGATGGGATGGGACCTCTATAGCCTCTAAATTCATTGGTATAACTCAAGAAAGAAACATGTTTAGGTATTGTTTAGAGGCCTTGCCACTTGTATATATGATGTTTTGGTATAAGGATATTATGGTTAGTTTATCACGTTCAACATTATGAATTTTATCATTATATGAATATTTATTAGCATCCATACAATTAATTTAATTCGAATGATATCATTTAGTAAGTTTTAAACTCATGTTATTGGTAAAATTTAATTACTTGGTCTCCATTTATTCATAAGATATTATTCTTAATGATTAAGTTATTGATTAAATAGAATGTGTTTTCAGATATTAATTTTTCCAAATTGATAATACCTTATTTATTCGTGATAGGTTCCACTATATGAAAACCCTTACTGATAATATGATATCACCCCTTCCTTATGTTACCGTTCACCATGATTCTAGGAAGTGTATCATAATGGATATACGTGGATACTATAAATGGAATAATGGAATTCTCTAATCAAACACTATTTTATGTTTTAAGCTTTCAATTATAATTTGAGATTCACGAATATACTATTTTACCAAGAATACTAAAATATTTTCTCCTTTAGGATCAAATCACTTGGATCTTATATTAATTTAATAATGTAACCACTAATTCTGGGCTACTGTGGTCATGGTCATTACATGTATGCAATCACAAAATCCATTAGACCATTGTTTCCTTGGATTGTGAGATTATATTTGATGTGTAGTTCGTAAATTATTTAAACTATATGAAACTGAAGTCCCCAATGAATTATAATGATGACATATTTTATTTTTTTTGTCAATAGTTTGGTTCAAAGTCAATAGGTATTTTTAAGGTGATGTTGCATATAAACATTCTAGAATCAAGTCCATCGAATGTTTATTGTGTGAATATTTTAAGCATCATAAGTAGGAACAACATAGATTCATGATATACTAATGGAATATGTAAGGATATTATCACTAGAATTAAGGAGGAAGATATGAATGTTAATTATACTAATGGTGGGATATTCTTTCACTAAATTTACAAGAAATAACATACACACATCCATAGATTACTGAACTGTTCTTAAAGATCATGAAAATGTTTTAGTGATTACAAAAGCATTCTCTATAACATGCCGAGGGAATAAATTATTAAATGGAACATTAAAAAGTGACTATTAAATAGAGAATATTACAAATATAGATATTTCATATCCAAATATAGTGTTTAATGATCTGAGATAAAATTGGATGAAATGAGTTCACTGAAAGTTACACAACATACATTATGAAAATGAAGAGTTACTACCATGAAAATTTGAAAAGGAATGAAGTCTAGTGGAGTATGAGCTACACCCAAAAAAATCAGTATCACTATAATATACACTTAATGTAATATTTTTGAATTTATAGAGAAGATAACATTGCTATGAGAGTTGAGATGATTGAGAAAACATATAAGATTAAAGAAAAGTTAGATGATATTGTACTATACAATCAGTGGAATAACAACGATTCATGTATTAATGATAATAGTATATGTTTATTAGAATAAAGGATATAGAAGGATTATTATTTAAGGATTTGATGTTGAAAATAAATGAAACACAATCAATGAAAGAATAGTAGGCTAAATCAAAAGAAGATCATGTACCATAATTTTAGAAAGTTAGAGTAGCTCTTAATTTTCACTTAAGAGAAATTGTCCCCAAATTAATTCACCAATCCATGTTTTGAAGGAGTTCTGGAGAAATAGATGAGGATAATTTCAAATTTGTGAAATAAAACATCAAAATAAGGTGGTTGTATTTTAAGATGATTAGAATTTGAGTTGTGTAGAAGAAGAAGGCACATAGCAATGTTTGAATTGAATGAAGCTACAAAAGATGGAGACCATCAGAATCATAAGAATAAATTAAAAATAAATTCAATGGATATATGTATAAAAAATATAAACATTTTTAAAATTAAGAACAAAAGTATAGTAATAGGAAATATTGTCACTAGATGGTTGTGAGTGAGTTTTCATAAACACTATGAAGTCACACTCAAAGTGATGATACTAGACTCGATGTATAAGAATTAAAAATCATGAAGGACAATCATAACCATAGAAATTATTTTTAAAATACTTGAATAATATTAAATCAATGTTTTTTAGAGTATTTTATTAATCCAAACATCGATATATTTATTTATAAATAAAGATAGTTGAATGTAGACATGGAGTGAATAAGAATTTCAAATTGAAGCCTTTATGTTCCCCACATTTATCAATGTATGTTTGAAGATAAAAAGGGGGAATATAATTTCAATGAGATATGATGATATGAAATTATGGAAAGATCTATAGTTTTTATTAAGAAAAAATGATAGGAATAAGTAGACCATGTAAACTCAATAATATTAGAAGTGAGAAAGAAGTTATAAGACCATAACATGAATTTATGAAGAGTTAATTTAGTTCTCTAAATTTAGAAGATAAAAAACTCTATTGTAATCATGAAATCTAGTAGGAAACTATAGAAGTAATATATATTGAAGTGCTGAAGTGTGTTATCAAAAATTATGTTTTTGAATAAATTAAAAGATGATGTTCATGGTAAATTCAGAAAAAATACTTAGTAGTTGAATATAAATCCATAATAAATTTCAAGGTGAAAACTATAAGATTAGTGGTTATATTAAAAAAAATTCAACCATTTCTATGATAATGTTGAAATAGATTTTTGGGATATATCTAAAACAATTGTTCAATATTATATTTTTGGAGTTCCGGATGATCCCTACTATTAGTTTTTAATGATATTGTATTTCTTCATTTGGAGTATGTGATGAATTTATGACTCAAACATCCTAATACCAGCAAGGATTAGGTATCCCACATTTGGACCAAACCATATTAAAATCCTTATATAATTATTACTTGTTATTATTTTCATTTCATTAGGGAGTAAGTTCTGAGGAAAAATATAAAATATCCATACTTCCTAACCAATAATATAGGTTTGATCAACATAAATGAAGTATACATTTCAGTATAACATAATCTATCAAAGTGGGTCACCCTTGATTCACTCCTCCTCTCAGGGTGTCTGCATAGTCCTATGTGACTCTCAATTGGTATCGTATAGTATGCTCCCTCTATTAGGATCTATATGTTTATTTAATGTATTGTTTAAATTATTTACATGAAGAACACATTTTTAAAAGTGGAATAAATTTTTTAAAAGACATTGAAGTTATTGAGATGAATTCTCTGAAAGATCAGATAGTTGATACAGAATTGGTTTTAATCAAAAATATTTTAACTATTTTCAACATTGATGTTTCGTCAAGAAAATTAGAGAACCATGGGAATAAATAGTTTCATAATTAGAATATGTTAATAATTGGAAATCATTAGAATGAGGATCCTCAATTATCAGAAGCTAAAGAGAAGGGATGTATTACTAAAAAAATCCATCATAATTATTCCATGAATTGATATGTATTAAATATATGGTAAGCATGAGTATATTGAGACTACTGAATAATTATAATCTGAAATCAAGGATTACATGAAGAATATTCATATTGAGGTTCCTGGATATAAACTTCTATTTATCATGGAAAAACATGATGAAATTACATTGTTAAGAATAGAATATGATGACATGTAAAAAGAATTATATAAGATGTTACATATTCATGGCACTTTCAGAAAACTAATTTATGAAAATATAAATATTTATCACTTTGTTATGAAATATCTTCCCTCTTTAGTGAATATCTTCAAATGATATATTGTGAAAAAAATTTATATAAGAGATTTAGTAAAGAAATAATCCATATTTGAAATTCTATTATTGTATTCAACAACACACTATTGGAGTTCCAATCATGTAGAATAAAATTTCATAAAAATCAATGTAAAATGAATGAAATATAAATAATAAATGTTCTATAAGATAAAATGTGTGTATGAAGATAATATGAAATTATTTATAGATAATAAAAATATTTTAATTATAAAGTATCTTGATTAGGAAATAACATTATGAAACTTGTATGACAATAAATTTTAATCTTCACATGAATTCAAATGAGTAGGAACATCCATAATTACAAAATAAATTATTTATTTATAGAATAATAAATCTTGTGGTAGATATAATGTGAAATCGTCAGATGTATCATCTTCCTATAATCCAAATAATAAGACAACACATATTCTGATGAATTTTTATGCACTAATTTTGATACATTGAAAAATATTGGTTATTGTATCAAAAAAATATGGATGAATATAGGTATTTATGAAAAACATCTTCTATGAAGGCGGATGTAAGAATGAAAAAATATAATGGTTATTTCCTTAATATCTCTAGAAGGAATATGTTTTAGAAGAACCCTTCACCAAAAAAATCACACTAAATAAAAAAATAGAATATTTCTCAGCAATAAGGGTGTTGTGAAAAATTATGACACCCAAACATTGATTTTTTGAACATCTTGTCAAATGTTGGGTAATGGAGAATAAAAACATTAAAGATAGTAGAATTAAAGAAAATAAAATCCAGTTAAGGATAAAACGGATACATCGATGAAAAAAAATCTATTAACACAAAAAATATATAGTAATATCTTAAATGAATTTGTTAAAACATTGAAATATGTGATAAAATTTATAATGTCTGTCAGTTAACAATTACTAAGAAAAATTCAAGTTCAACTAATGAAATTATCACACATAAGTTGAAGACGAATAAAAAAATGTTGGAGGGGATGTATTTCTTATAGTGAAAATAATATGAATTTACAAATTATATTACTCCCAATAAGAAATTAAATAATGGTTTCATAAAAAATAAAAAATGGTTTTACTGTGGAATGAAATGCCATATCCTAGAAAGATGCATCCAAATCATGAATATTCAAGTAAATGAAAAAAAACAAAAAAATAAAAGGAATCAATATATGAAATACATAAATAAATTGTGATGGCGGGTGACATCTTTGATCTAGAAGTTAAGGTTTTTGTATTTTACAGATGAGGAGTGGCATACTAGAAATTAATAATCAACATGGATGTTTTTTGTTTTCTTGAAAAACTCTTAAAAAATAAATGACATGGTTACCTAGATAGGATATATTGATGAATAAAATCAAGATATAATTTGAAGATAAATGTACTAAAAATGATTCACAACAGAAGAATAATTTTTAACATACACCAAATGTTTGAATGAATATATGGATAGAATAGTTTGAATAATGAAAAATATATAAGAGAATAAAAATAACTATTAAAGTAAACTTCTAAAGTAATTTATGGAAAAAGGATCACATAAATTAAATGGTGAAAATTATTATATGTATCCCATATTAAAAAAATAAAAGATATAATAAAATCAAGGGTTAAAACATGAAGAAGAATATAGACATTGTAAAGTATGTTTTAAGGTTGATAAATAGTTCTATATCCAATTACTCTTGTTAAAAGCAACCAAAGTTCCACCTTATTCTCTCTTGGTCCAAATGAATTTAAATGAAAATAGGAATTGAAGGAGACAAAATCTAGGGTAAACATTGAAAAATGAAGCACAACTATTATAATAAATCTGTCATAGTGGAATTTATCTCATGTCGGTATCAACCATGATAAAGAATTAAGATGCATTTGAACCCTTTGGGGAGAATAAATATAAATATGGAGGTGTTGGTCAACAATCAACATGAGTCAAAAAAGTTTAAATTTAGGAAAACTAAAGATACATAACATTATATGCTCAAAATCTTGTGGATATAATATTCAATTACCTAAATCCTAATTCTTTGGATGATGATAATGAAGTTTCATATACTAAATATATAGAGAATAAATTTGTTTCTATCATCGAGCTATTATGTCTATACTCTCCCATTCTCACATAGAAACACAAGTTTAAATGAAAAGTGGGATAATCAAACTTTGATAAAAAATTATGAATTATCACGAGATGGGGGTGAAAATGTCATTTTTTTTGTTTAATGTTTTTAAATATTTTATTGAGATACATTTAAGATATTCATTGAAAATTCATTGACATTACTCTAGGTTGAAAACATTCACAAGCGGGAACCACCTTATTATTTTATGGAATGTTTTTGTTCATGATTAATCACTAATTTTTTCTACAGTAAGAAGAACCACGTAGATATATAGTTAGTTATTTATAGATAATTTCATTAAGACAACTGGATATATACTTCCCTCTAGGATATCAAGATTACTTTACAGTCAACAAAATTTGTGTGTATAAAAATAGAAATCATGATGGTTTCCCCTCTTAAGGTTCTCAATGTAAATATATATAAGAGTCGTTGAATTTATCGTCCATAATAGGGATAAATTTTATTAACTTATGTTTTGATTGGGTATTGAAAATAAATCCAATGGGAGATGTTGAAGTACAAAAACATATGATAATTATGATATGTTATACTTGTTTTCAATAGATTTTGGAAAATTCATTAAGTAAGTTAATGGTGAAGTTGTAAATGAGTGTTCTTAAATTATGTCCATAGCATGTTCCTAATAAGAATAATAAAACAATCAGAAGTAGTGAAATTGTAGATGCATGCTCAAATATTGAAATATGTAATTATTACATAACAAAAAGTAATGACGAATAGATAGAAGTGAATTATACTACTATTTGGAGATAAATTCACTGAAATTATTGAAATTATCATACACACATTTGACGATTAATGAACTATTATTTAAGGGGGATATAACTTTCTAATGGTTCAAGAAGAACATTCAATAAATTAGACTTTTAATGAATGATTCAATGGGATATATGATTGATATTATATACTTATCTCTATATATATGGTGTACATACTACCTCTTTGACATATTATGTCATGAATAACCTTCTACTCATGATATATTAAGTACATTATCTACATCTTTATTCAAGGGGGGTTTATTTTAAAATCCATATGGGGTTTTATTTTAAATAAATTCTTAAAATTGTTTATATCTTTTACCCAACTCCTTTTCCTCTATGTTTATATTATTTATAGAATTTTAGGAATTTTATTCTTTATATTTCCATTATTCTACATGATAATTTTCAATTTTCATGGAATTTCTATGAAAATGTCATAAAAGGAATGTTCTTAATGCTTTTCTATACAGGTTACACTTTACATTCTTAAAAAAACATTAAAAAGTATGTTTTTTAACATTTAACACTTTACTATCTTTTCCCAATATCATACCTGATATTTTTTATTGATCTTACATTCCTTATTTCTATAGTTTTTCATGAAAAATCATTTTCCCATTATTCTATGTTTTTTTAAATTTAACAAAATAAAATTCTATTTATTCATTTTTTGAAATGGTATTTCTAATTATTTTATGAAATTAGTTTTTATCTATGTCCACATCATTTAATGATTTTTATACTTCATTTGGATTTTATATAATAATACTAAAAAATTTCTTAATTTTTTTGGATTATGTTGATGTTTTATGGAAATTATAATGAAACTAGTTTCTTTTCCATCAGTTACATATGATATGATGTAATGATGGATTATGTTATTTTCTTATTGGTTGAATATGTATGGTGTATCATTATTTCATGGGTAGATCCATTATTGACTTCCAATGTATTGGGTAATGTTTTATTTGTCAAGATCGTAAGAGGGGGCCTATGTAGTTTTTACAAGCCCTAGGCTACACGGGCGGCAAACACTATCCAAAAAGGTAAACAAGTGGTTTACCAAATCCCACTGTACTTTGGGAAGGAGGTTATAGTATCCCATTATGTGATTAATTTATTGGTAGTTATCATTAGAATTTGATATCATTCATATTATTATTTTTATTCCAAACCCTTATGAAAAATTATGATTGATATGTTAAAGTATCACAACTTATAATTATTGTCTCATGACTCATGTTATATGTCAAAAACATTATGTGATGGTTTATGTTTTATGATCCATGAATTATTGGGTTTTATTATCTTATGTTATGTAATTTTACATTTCTTATGATCTTATACCCAATTTCTTATCTTATAATAACTTGTTATCTGCAGATGATATCTCCAATGTTTTCCCTAACCTAAAAAATGAGATCGCCATTTTCATAAATTTCATTCCATAGTGTAAGATCCCATGTTTTGGATCCTATTGGAATTTCCTAGGTAAATTTAATTCTTCATTTAGTGGGCAATTCTAATCTCAAACTAATCCAAAAAAGTTAAATTCAAGCATTAAAACAACTGAATTTGTTTTTTTGGAAGCGTATTATGTTCTGAAAGGTTTATCAAATGGATTGAAGAGTTTCGGGACCATCGGGCTCTGAAAACACACTTTTCAATAGGGTTGGCATAGAACATGGATATTTTAAACCATGAGACCCCTTTGGAAGAACTATGTGTCTTGGTCATGGAGTGTAGAGGGTGTCATATAGTTTTGAATAAGAATTCAATATGAGGTTCACAACCATGCTTCGGTCTATATAAAATTCATAGGATAATCACAAGGGTTGTGCATGGTTTTTCAAACCGTGCACTAGCCGTACAAAGTGTGGATGTCCTTAGATAGTGGCCAAACATGGTTAGAGTACTATTTTTCAAACCATGTGACCAAACAATGAGTCTCATTAATGGGTTATAAAGTTCCATTTTTCCTATGAGTTGGTCGGAATGGATACTAAAGAGGGGGGGGGGGGTGAATTAAGATCCAATTTAAAATTTCTGTTAAATTATTGTCAAATAAAATCCCCCAATTTATAAAACAAGTTATACTATAGTGAATTTATACAGATTGTAAATGTTCACTTAGTTTCCCAAAGATTGATTTTGTCTCAGTTAATTTAACCACAATATTAAACTATCATTTTAAACTGACCTACTGATTTACAATATGTGTATACACTTTCTAATTTAACGATCAAAGTAAATTTAAAATGGTTTTGTATTTCAAATTAAAAAAATTCAGAATATAAAAGATATAGGTAGTATATATTAAACTTAAATTAAATATGCACAACAGATATAACAAGAGATTTAGTCTCAACCTGAGACTTAGTCCTCTCAAATATATATAAATTTTTTCCACACCGTGGATCGGGGTTAACAACAGTTTACAAAACTGTCCAGGACATGCAGGGACCTCTACCACAGTTTTTTGTGGGAAACAAAATAATGACCATGCCAAACAAGAACCTATTCCACAATTGTCGTGGGTAAACAAGAGTTAAGAGTTTTAGAGTGAGGATCTTGATATCCTATAGTTCAGTGCAGGAGACAGTGTGTGTGTGATAGATGTACAGTGTACACCACACTACTCGAAAGTAAATAAATAAATCACATAGAGAGAACAGATAAGAGTTTATAATGATTTAGTGATTAGCATTGCAGCTCTAGACTCGTTGGATTTAGAAGAAATTCTTCTGAGACCTTCTCTGGTTTTATTGTTGAAAAACAGAGTGTCATAGTCTAGATTGTGTTATATAAGAGTGAATATGTTTTCTTGACCTCAGTTCCTCTAGTAGTGTAAGATTGCATGTGTTGGAACTTCATTGAAGGTCTTTCAATGTCATCTTTACAGTTGTTCTAAGGATTGTTTTTTGATTCAGTACACAGCACTTCGTGTGTGTTTTATAAAAGTATGTCGAGACGACTTCCTCTCTTTACTACAACTGAGGCTTCTTTTTATTCCATGATCACCCGCAGTAAGAATGAATCCCTTTCCATAAGTACGATGTACGGTTTCTTAACATGCCAAAAACTATCATTAAATAACATTAATTGCATTAAAACTTAAAATATGCCCTTTAGCATTATTTAATTAATAATCAAAAAAAAGTTAAGAAACCGTGTCATAGTGATTTTTTAAACGGTGTCTTCTACATAGTGTGGTCTTCACGGTATGTGGTTCACTGTATGTGCTTCACAGTATGTGGTTCAAGGTATGTGCTTGATGGTGTTTGCTTCACGGTGTCTAGCTCATGGTGTCTGAATCATGGTTTGTCCTTCATGGTGTCTAGGTCACGGTGTTTCTTTCACGGTGTTTGGGTCATGGTGTGTCCATCAAGGTGTCTGGGTCACGTTGTGTCCTTCACGGTGGCTGTCTGGCTATGACTGTGTCTTGCACACAGTCTGTCTCATTGGTTCAGCCATCATGGTGTCTCTATACATAGACAAATATCTGTATTTAGACATAAACAGTAATATGCATAATATGGATTAAGCATAATCTTTAGAGAGTAAGTGAAGTTGAAATATAAAGGCTTGATAATATAAGTGAGATTTGTGATCATGCATAAGACTTGTAAATAATAAAGAGACTAATTAACATCCATAATATTTTCTATCATTATATCATGATGTGTAGTTATTATTGAGATTGAAGAGAATTAACAAGATGTTCAAATAAGATTGAGATTAAATAACTGTAATAGGATTTTTGATCATTAAAACATGATTAATACATGATGAGTCCAACAATATCCACCTTTTTGATGATCAAAAATCATGTATAGGTAAAATATAAAAGAGATGCAACATTAGAGAATATAACAGATTCAACAATTAGAATACTAATACGTGTAATTTTACATGGACTTTTTCTCCCCCTTTTGGGATTATCAAATAGTAGAGAAAGTGAAGTGAAACACAACATTTTTCATTAAAAAAGTTCGGAATAAAACATACAAGACAAATGAAAACATTAGACAACAAAAGACATACATTCAAAAAGAAAACAGTCCTTAGACTCTTCAGGGAGTGCCTTTTTACTTGACTAAATCAGTAGGAGGAGCTGGTGCTGATGTAGAAGAAGTCATATATGTCGTAGACAAATAGCGTAAGGGTATACCTTCAAAATGGATGGAGCCAAAGTAGCAGCAGTAGAAAATCTAGGTGATGGTTGTTCAAGAATGACTTGCCAGATCTGAGAAAAAGCTTGACTAAATGACATCACAGTGGAGGTGAGGGCTGGTAGACCAGGTCTAAGGGGTGAAGCAGCTAGAGAAACTGTAACATTACTCTTCACATGAAGATATGGCTTCGAAATATTGATGAAATCATTAATTATTTCTCTACCATGTTGATTAGCCTTTTCAAAATCATCCTTATTCTCCATGAATTCGTCCAAAAATCTGGTGAACTCTGTAATCTTCTGATCATAAGCATTTAAATCTTGAGTCACCATAGGGATTTTTAGGTTTTCCACAAGTTATCTAAAGTGATCTGTCATGTAAATTTTGGAGAAATTCTGGGAGAGACAAAAATATATCATCTTGGTGATCTCTTGTTGAGAATCATTGGCTATCTTATAATAGATCAGGACAAGATCAAGTGCTCTATCACTATTCTTCATATCCTCAGCCAGAGGAGATAGACCTAAACCACTGAAAACATTTAGAATTTCTTCCTTGATTATGGATCTAAAAATCAAAGCATCCAAATAAGGTGTGGAGGTCTGAAAAGAGGGAGAATAAGCCTTGACATATTTGTTTAGAACATTGATCTGTTTTAAAACATTCTGCAGACATCCAGTGTACTCATCTGAGATCTTATTCAGATTCCCTACAAGCTCCCTCATGTGTTACAACAATTTTTTGTGTCTTTTTTCAATCTTATCATCAAAAGACAGTATATATGGATGCAATTGAGACACAATATCTCTAGCAAGGGTGTAATCATTTTTTTCAGAAGAAGCAGCAACATGTGCAGCGATAGAAACAGGATCAGACACATGCTCTAATCCTAAAGACAGTTCTGATTGCAGGTTTTCAACCAAACCATTCAAATTTGAAACATCAGCACTAAGAAACCTATTTTCATCCTTGAATTCTTGAATCTCACAGATCAACCTCAGTTGAATATGACAAATAATGTTTTCTTGAAGAATTGAGGCATCTTCTTGACATAACTGAGTCACAGGACGAGGTTGAGTGGATATAATCATCTCAACACCAGCCATGATAGTCTCTTCAAAGAAATTAAAATCATCCTTAGTTACAAAACAGTGTCGCTCGGGTAAGAGTTCAGGTGAAGGAAGTGGAGAAGGTTATGATTACAGTTCAGAGTCATCATCAACCTCAGATTCTGATTCCGATTGAGGCTCTGGTTCTGGTTCTGGTTCTCGATGAGCAACAAACTTCAGTTGAAACAATGAAGAGAGATATATACTAGTTATAGTCACATGTTGTGACTCACTCACATCATAAAAACTTGGAAATTAGTACTGAGTGTAAACATAATATGTGATAGTACGTTTAGATGTTTCAGCAGATCTAGCTTCTTAAATCTCATGGTTTTGAGGTTTCTCCCCATGAAAATGTGCTTCCATTTAAGATTCATGAGGGTCAGTAATTGGTTCAGGATCCACGGGATCATATCTAATCTCTTCAGAATACTCTTTCCTTGAATGCTGAAAGGCAATTTCCATCCTCTCATCAGTAGAGGGTATGTACTTAGGAACCGACTGTTCCATAGGCAGTGCTTCCAGATTGGCTTGATTTTCAACATAGAGTTCTTCTACAACAGGATCTATCTCCACCATTTTATTCTGCTCTAAATCAGGAATAACCAATTTTATTACAGCTGAATGATGATTTTCTATTTTGACATCCTCACTAGAAGCAGGAGCTTCTTCTTCTCTAAAACAAACAACAACTTCCTCTCTTGAAGTCATTTCAATAGGATCATCATCAAGGACAACGGTCCATTCTTTCTCAATAGGAGATTCTTTTTCTTGAGGTATTTCAGCCACTTCTCTAGGTGGTACTTCAGCTGCCACTTCATCTTCTTCTTCTGCTTCTTCCGAATACTCATCCACTTCATCTGGTTCCAAACTAGGATCAGTTAGGTTCTTAGGTCTTCTTGGATAATCAATAGGATTAAACTTCAAATAAATTTTATCATTATCCTCAACAAATTGCTTCTTCCAGGGGTTCCAACTAATCTTCATCATTCTGATGATAGGCTTGGATAAGCAGAAATCAAATTCCTCTTGCTTTTCTTCATTCGGTCTAACCATTCCTTTGGAAACTAGCTTGGCTGAAATAATAATTTAGTAAAACAAGGAGTTGTATTTGTAAGCGACTTTAATCATCTCACATATATGGTTAATAACATATTTACAATGATTGATCTTATGGCCATTATTCAACAGGTGAATCAGGAACACATCCTGATACTTCATCACAACAAATTCTCCTTTTCTAGGCCTAATAAAGTTTTGAACAAACTTAAACAAATGTCATGTCTTCCCATCTAATTCAGCAGCTACGACCCATCGAATGGTGCCATTTCCAGTCAGGATTTCCATAGAATTATCCAGGTCAATGATGTCAATTGTTGGAGGAGGGTCTCTCTGGTAATCATCACACAATCCTTCATGTGGAATCCTTAGGCATGCAGCCCACAGCCTCGAAATGAAAGAACACTTATGACCATTGATCCAGCTGGTCACCATAATCCATTCTCCAAAATCAAAGGAAAAATTCACATATTGATATAATTGAGATACCAATATCAGGTAAATAGGTCTATCTTTTCTAGAGAAACATTCAAGCCATCCTTGTTCTCTTATGATCTTCAGGATTAAAGACTTACGAGACAACAACCACTATGGAAAAACCTCTTTTTCTGGAACTATGGTATGGTTAACAAGGTTTGGGTTCCGGGGTCCTTCAGGTTCTATCCTCGGTATCCTTTTCTGTTTCTTAGAGCAGAGCTTCTCAGACGAGGGTAAAGACAGACGCTTCATTTTAGGCATGCATTGAAGGTTCATGCAAAAGAGGAGAAGGTTTTCAAGAATGAGAAGATTCAGGAGAGAGTTAGTGTAAGGAATCGAATGAAACCCTTATGTTTTATCATTTTGGAATGTCAAATGTCATAAAAACAAAAACGCAGGAAATCAAATAGCGGTGAAATAAAAATTACCGTGTTACGGGTTAAAAAATAATAGTAAAAATAATCATCATGGTGAGACCATGAGTAAGCATTACAGTGTGATGAAAAACAGAAATCACAGTGAGATAGTTGGTGGTCGTCACGGTGAGACATTGACCATTATATGCAGTCACAGTGAGACAATGAGTGAATTTTTCTATCACGTTGAGACAGTTAAGTTATAGATTGTGATTACAAGGTGTTAAACTGTGAGACCATAAGCATGAAATGGTAACATAGAAATAGTGAGCATGAAACCATAATGTAAAATAAAATAATGAATTAAACATTATGATCAGTAAGATATATATTTATGATTAATCATTCCAAGATCATGTATGATGTAGTCTAATCTCTTAAAATTTAATGGTTTAGTGAATATATTTGAATGTTGATATTCAGTACCAATAAATTCCATAGTGATATCAGGTTTGTGATAATGATATCTCAAAAAGTGATGTCTTACATCAATGTTTTTGTCCTAGAATGTGAAACAGGATTCTTAGAAATGATAATAGCAATTGTTATGTCAAATATATAGGGACATGTCTGAATTGATATCCATAGTCTAGTAATGTGTGCTTCATCAACAAAATTTGCACACAACAACTACCAGCAGCTATGTATTTAGCTTCTGTAGTAAATAATGCAACAGAATTTTGTTTCTTAATACACCATGATACTAGCAACTTGCCTAAAAGATGACATGTTCCAGAGGTGATTTTTCTATATAACTTACATCCAGCAAAATCATCATCAAAATAACTAACTTGTTCAAATGAATGTCCTTTGGGATAGAATAGTCCTAATTTGGGAGTATGCTTGAGGTATTTGAAAATTGTTTTTACAGCATTTAAATGTGACTTCATAGGGTTTTCTTGAAAATGAGCACACATACATACACTAAACATAATATCAGGATGACTAGGAGTCAAGTAGAGTAGACATCTAATCATTCCTCTATATGTGGGTTTATCAACATATTTATCATCTTCATCAATATCCAACATACATGTCGTAATCATGGGAGTGTCACTACATTTTGTGTTATACAATCCAAAATGTTTTAAAATATCTCTAGTATATTTACATTGAATTAAAATAATTCTATCATCATTTTGAACGATTTTAAATCCAAGAAAGAATTTTAATTCTCCCATTAAACTCATCTCAAATTCATTTTTCATCATTTTAGAAAAATTAGTACATAGGGAATTTCTTGAAGATCCAAATATAATGTCATCAACATAAATTTGTACAACTAATAATTGTTTAGAAATTCGTTTTATAAAAAGATTAGGATTAGCTATACCTTTTATAAAACCTTTAGAGATTAAAAAAGTACATAATCTATCATACCAAAATCATAGAGCTTGTTTTAAACCATATATAGCTTTTGATATTTTGAAAATATATTTTGGAAAATGAGGGTTTTTAAATCTAGGTGGTTGTTCAACAAAAAAATCCTCAGCAATATATCCATTTAAGAATGAACTCTTGATATCTATTTGATATAGTTTGAAATTTAGATGTGATGCATAAGCATGTAAAATCCTAATTGCTTCTAATCTGGCTACAGGTGCAAAAGTCACCTCATAGTCAAATCTTTCAACTTGACTATAGCCTTGTGCAACTAATCTAGCCTTGTTCCTAACTATATTTCCAGATTCATCTACTTTATTTCTAAACACCCATTTAGTGCCTATTCTGAAAGTGTCCTTAGGTCTATAATCAAGTTTCCAAAAATAATTTCTTTCAAATTGATTGTGTTCTTATTGCATAAAAATTACACAAAATTCATTATTAATAGAATCATCAATGTTTTTAGGTTCAAGCTGTGACAAGAAGGCTTGATGTTCAACATGATTTATAAGATATTCCGTAGTCTGTGTCCTTCTATCTAGATATCCTTCAACAGCATCTAAACGGTGAATCTTTAGAAATCTAGTTTATCTAGTAATGGTAGGACTAGAAATTTCAGGTTCTTCTCTAGGTTCGGGTTCTATAGCAGCAGATTCTGGAATATGTCCAGAACTGGATGTTTTTATATCAGGTTCTTTAGATTTGTCATTAGGGTCGAGAATAGATAAATCTTCTTCAAGATTTTCAAAAGAGGTTTTAGACTCATGTGGATCAGTTTCATCAAATATGATGAGAACAGACTCTTCCACACACTTGGTTCTCTTATTGAAAAATCTATAGACATTGATGGTTATAGAATATCTTAAAATGATTCCTTTTTCACTCATATAAGCACACATTTCCAGATTATCCTTTGTATTGAGAGTAAATACTTTACAGCCAAAGACTATAAAGTAATTAACTTTATGTTTTATATTGTTCCAAAGTTCATAAGGAGTCTTTTTGAGAATAGGTCTGAATAAGACTCCATTAATGATATAACAACTCGTATTCACAGATTCAGCCCAAAAGTAAATAGGTAGGTCTTATTAATTAAGCATAGTTCTGGATATTTCTTGAATGGTTCTATTTCTTATTTCTACTGTACCATTCAATCGAGGTGTCCTAGGAGAATAAAAGTTATGACTATAGCCATTTTGTGAGAAATAAGATTCAATGTCTTGATTTCAAACTCATGGCCATGATCACTTCTTAGAGTTTTAATCTTAATACCACTATGGTTTTCTATATACTTGGAGTATTTAACAAAATAAGAACAAGATTCACTTTTGTGAGCTATGAAGTATACCCAAGTATATCTAGAAAAGTCATCCACGAAGACATAGACATAGTGCTTCCAATTTAAGATAGAAACTCTAGATGGTCCAAACAGATCCATGTCAACCAACATGAGTGGTTGAGATTTTGAAACTCCGTTCTTTGATTTGAAAGAGATTTTTTGTTTCTTTCCCTTTTGACAAGGATTACATTCATTGTCATTTGGAAACTGAAGTTTGGGTAAGTCTCTAACTATGTTTTAACTAGTTACTATTCTATGTGAGTGTATACTGTAGTGTCCTAATCTCTTATTCCATAACTAATACTCTTTATAAAAAGCATTTAAACAGGTAAAATTTTGTTTAGCCAAGGAATTCAAATAAAAAACATAAATATTATCATTTATCAAATGAGAAAAAACTCAAACATTTTTAGAATTAAAAACATTACAGGAATCATTTTCAAACATGAAATTAAAACCATCATCGTACAATTGGGAAATACATAACAAATTATATTTATGTCCATCAACAAATAAAACCTTAGAAATTAAGACTGAATTAGTGTTACCAATTTGGCCTAGGCCGATGATCTTTCCATTAGAATTATCACCAATTGTGACATAGCCTCCATAAACATTTATTAAACTCTTGAAGCCTGAGTAATCCCCCGACATATTTCTTGAACATCCACTATCCAAATACCATGTCGTCTTGTGGGAACTCTTCAAGAAGGTTTCCTAAAAACCAGTTTTAGATAGAATATGATATTGGTACCCAGATCTTCTTGGGTCCAGACATGTTAGCAATCAATTATTTTGGTACCCAAATTTGTCTTATAGGTCTCTTATAATTTACAGAATCAAAATATTTTGATAGATAAACTCTATTTGATTTATAAATATGTGAATAACTAGTTGAAGCATATGAATATCCAGAACTAGAACTAGCAGTATTCATTCCAGATTTAGGAATAAATCTATTTATATTAGTCTATCTCTGTAAAGACCCGTAAATTCCAAGGAATTTATTTTTTCTTTATTATCTTTGGAATTTTACAAGAACGCAGTTTCTGACGACACCTGATTCCGAGGCCCGGTGTGCCCGGAATCATTTTCCGATGTTTGGCTCGGGTACGTTCAGTGAACAGACGAGCTGGTTTTTATAACTTTTGAACCAGTGCTCGGAATCGAATTCTGATGGAACCGATTGAATCGCATCGCCGGTAATTACATAGAAACGCCTCTTCCGGAGTTGTGTTTTCTCGGGTGTGGTTTTTAATTTTTGGGATTGAAGTTATGAAATAAAATAAATTGTACGGCAAACTTTATTTTATTTCACTTAAGCCGCTTGGAAGCCACTTGAAGGAGCTTAAAGCAGCTTAAGCTGAGTTTTTGTGGATAGGGTGCTATCCAAAAATATCCTACCCTCTTGGTAGGATATTTGTTAGGTGGGACCCGCACGAGCCCCACCGTTTCTTTTCCGCTAAGTAACGCACCAGCAAAAACCCATCATTATGAAAGTCAACTGACACATTTTCTTAATTTCTTAACGCACCAATTAATTGGGAGGTTTTCTTCGTTGAATTAATTGGGCGGTTTATTTCGTTGAATTAATTCTATGAATTATTGGGTCATTACTTATCTCTTTATTCATTTCTTAACCGGTTTGAAATCCGTTGGCGTAGTAATAAAATAAGACCAACGCCACATCTTGAGGATTACACGTTGGGAGACCTTTGACGGAATTCTTGTGCCTTCACCCCTCTTCGCGAAGAACACGAAGAACGCGAAGAACGCGAAGAACACCGACCTCTGAAGAAGAACCCCGAAACCGCCGAAATCGACGACGAGACGCCGTGTGCCGTGACGCCGACGTTTCCTCTTCTGCGACGTTCCTTCCTCAGCAACGAAATCTTCAATCATCTGTTGGAGGTAAGAGATTTCGAGTTCCTTTTAGAACTCCTTTGTGGTTTTTATCAACACACAGATTTAGTTATTTTTAATTCAATCTTTTTGTTCTTGAACCTCGGAGTTCGACGACGCGGCGCACTTCTGCGACAACGCGACACCCTTCCGCGACGCGACGATCGCCTCCTTCTGCGGCGATCAAATCCGCGAAGAACGCGCGTGCGATGACTTGACGAGGTATGGATTTTATTTTGGAAATACATTTATATTCCCGTGAACGTTTCTTTAAAATTAATGAACCAGTTTCATATGAACAATTTTAATTTTTTAAAATTGTTGTTTCATGTGTTGAATAAATTCTCCCGTTGATATTATCTAACGTGGAGGGTGCGGGCCAAACGAACACGGCCCGACAACCCTCCATAGATTGTTTATTGATGTGTGGATCGATGAGCAACGAAAAACGAGGCCGCAAGGAGATTTTGAGGCCTCTGCAGTGAAGGTCGGGTCCCGGGAGGACCATAGGCGAAGACGGCAGGAGAAACGGACCACCGGAGCACATCCAGTGGTCCGCGGAAGGCGGTGGCGGCGCGCCGCCGGAATGGAGGCCGCCGTTGGTTCGCCGCCGGCCTCAATCAGCGGCGGAGGGCGGGGGATCCGCGCACCCCGACAGGACCGAACCGGACCGCGTCGGGCCGAGATGGGCCGGGCCCAGCCGGGTCGGACCCGGGTCCGGACGACCCGGTTCGGGCCGACCCCGGGGGGGGGGGGCGTCGGCCCGGGTCGGCCCGGGCCCAGACCCCCGTTTTCAGACCACTTTCGGTCAAATGCCTGTAACATGAGTTACGAGCCTCCAAACGACTCGCCGTCAGCGGAAACACAATCCTTGGATCGAGACAGTCGTTTCGGTATATCGCACTCAAGGCTTCCGATTACTTTGGGTTCGGCCGGGTTGGTTCGGATACGAAACCAACCGGGCCCTCGGAGCGGGAACGTTTATATCTTGAGTTCCGGACGTCTGATTGACGTTCCGTCGACATTGATGGATTCCTCTAAGTGAGACGGATCTTTTGGCTTACTCCACTCGAGTTTTGGACGCAGTTGGAGTACGGTCAGGTTGGTTTTAACTTAAAAACCAACCGGGCCCCTGGGACGAAAAAGCCAATAACTTCCAGACCGGGCGTCCGATTGACGCGCCGTCTGTTACGTTGCATTCATGTTGACGATACAGAACTTTTGGCATCCTCCGCCCGAGTTTTGGATGTAGTTGGATAGTGGCAGGGTTGGATCGCACCTGAAATCCAACCGGGCCCCTGGAACGGAAAAGCTGATACCTTTCTGACAGAATGCCCGTTTGACGAACCGTTAGCGGCGTTGGTGATCTCGTTGAGAAACGATCCCTATGAGTGTTCATGGTATAGTTGAGTTACGGCCGGATTGGTTCGCACCTGAAACCAACCGGGTCCTTGGGACGAAAAGGCTAATAACTCACAGACCGGGCATCCGAATGACGCGCCGTCTGTTGCGTTGAGACCCCTATGACGAGGCAGTCCTTTGAGATAATTCTTCTGGGGACTTTGTGATACTGGGAGTATCGACTATTAGATCGTGGGGAGGACCCTCCTGGAGACGAGCATACGGAGTACAGAGACTATGTAGCCGGCAGAGTCCTGAAGACTGCTTGTTCGATTCGATTCGGAGTGACTTACGTAGCCCAGTGGGGAGCACTACTTTGTGAGGTGGCAAACCCACAGTGGAGGAGCACTACTATGTGAGGTGGCAGACCCGCGATACTCGACAGGAGGAATACCTCTGTAGGCTATGAGGGGGGAGCACTACTGTGTTTGGGTGGCAGACCCCGGCAGGAAGCACTACTGTGTGAGGTGCCAGGCCCGCGGTACTCGAAAGGAGGAGTACCTCACCAGTATTAGGTTAGTGAGCAGTACTCGGAGTCATGAAAGGACTAATGTACACTCCAGAGATGGAGCTCTTCAGCAGTTACAGTTTTGATAATGAAAATCCTGGTTTGAGCTGAATTTATTGACCTTTGTGTTTACCTCATGATTGAGATGGGCTACATGATAACTTAGGTATATGTATGGTCATATATCTAAGTAGAGGTTATCTGTTGATATCTTCTTGTGGTTATCCTTGTTGTTTTAGTGAGGCCTTGAGGGTCTCGGGGTCCCTACTGAGTATCGTTATACTTACCCCTGCACGGGCTATGCCCGCACCTCGTTGTGTTGGTTGCAGACGATGGGCAGTGCTGACGGAGGCCGAGCGTTCGAGGACTGGTCGGTACCCGGAGGTGGACTACACGACGAGTCAGTACCCGTAGGTGGACTACACGACGAGTCAGTACCCGGAGGTGGACTACACGACGAGACGACACACAGAGGAGGTTGACGGACGAGAGCGTAGAGGAGGCTATCTGTAACTACCCTTCAGGTAGGATTTGTGGTGGATGACCAGGAGCTGCGCTATATGTACCTACCCTTCAGGTAGGATCCGAGGAGGACGACCCAGGACCTGCTTCCTTCTTCCAGCTCTTTGTCTTTTTGGTGTTGTACCTTGTTCAGTTGTAGTTGTACATTCTTTTGGGTTTGTATTCTGGCCCATTTACTTTTCAGCATTTCTTTTGTACTTAGTGTTTTGCTTCTGCTTGTAATCTGTGGTGCATGTTTTTTTTCTAAAGGAAATTCCTTCCCAGTTATCAGGATTTACGCTTTTGGTGCTAGTCCCCATCCCCTGGCCTATGGAAGGCGGGCTTGGGGTAGTCACGACACGGGCCCCGAGGATGGGTCGTGACAAATTGGTATCAGAGGAGTTCAGTTCTATCACAAAACTTATATCTCTGATGTTTCTTTTGGTGAAGCAATAGTGTTAAGAGTACCGAGTGTGGTTTTCAGTTCAGGGAGTCCATTATTGCTGCGGGCGGCCGACGTATCCATACACCAGGACCCTGACAACTGATTTCCGACTTTGTGCACGAAAACACTGACTGCGTATGTGTTTTTCAGAAGTTTTATTTAAATGTCAGCTCAAAGCAGGTCAGCTCACCAGGGATAAGCTTTTGACCGTGTCACGTTGTTTCTTTCAAGATGCCTCCACGTGGACGACCAGCTAGTGCCCCAAGAGTGGTACGTACTGACAGCGCGCCGAGCGACGAGGCCTCCGTACAGGGCCCCATCCCAGTTGAGGCACCAGCTGTACTACTACCCGTTGGGCCACCGATGCCACCAGCCCCAGCAGCAGATGATGCACGTCGCTTGAGCGCACTTCATGAGTTCCAGCGCCAGAGGCCGCCCAGGTTCCAGGGAGGGACGGACCCGCAGGCGTCTGAGGATTGGCTGGAGGCTGTGGTGAGAGTCTTGAGGCTAGTGGGGACACTGAGAGAGTTTATGGTGATCCTTGCTGCCAGCCTTCTTCAGGCAGCAGCAGGCAGATGGTGGATCCTGATGCTTCAGATGCATGACGAGGGGACACTTCTATGGGCAGACTTCAAGAGCCTGTTCCGGGAAGAGTTTGTACCAGCCACCCTTCGAGCGATGCCTATACAGAAGTTACTTCAGCTGCGACCGGGCAGCATGTCAGTGGCGCAGTACTCAGCGAGATACATGGACCTCTCGCGCTACTCTACAGACATGGTACGAGACCCATTCTTCAGGGCCCGAACCTTCGAGCAGGGGATCGGGTGGGATATCAGAGCTTCGGTCGTATCACACAACATTCTGACGCAGACAGGGGTGTTGGAGAGAGCATTCTTAGTGGAGAGTTTCCATGCTGAGCAGTCTCCAGCAGCAGGACCCACCACTAGCCGGCATGTGCCAGAGTCTTCTGCAGCAGGCAGTAGACAGATGACACAGAGGTCCAAGAGGACCAGACGTATAGGTGGTCGACCGCGTGACTCAGGGTCGGTAGTGCGAGGCACCAAGGGAAGTGATAGAGCCAGACCTTCAATGAAGTGTTACTCCTGCGGCGGGATTGGTCATATGGCATGTGACTGTCTGACCCGCCATATAGATGACCAATAGTTAAATGAAGAACCTCCCAGGCAGAGGCATAGGTTCGATCAAGGCAGAGGAGCTGGCCGAGCAGGAGTTGGTGGACATGCGAGAGCTCAGCTTCAGGCAGATGAGGCCTTCTATCATGGAGCTCTTGGAGCAGATGGACAGGAGCATAACTAGTGGATACATCCTTTGTACATCTAGTTCCTTGTTGCTATTGTGTAGCATCCTTGTATTATGAGCTGCAATAATAAAAGACGCATACCTTTGTGATGTTTTCAGTCCTATCCTCTTTTGTGTTGTTACTAAGAGGTTCCAGTTAATACTGTTGACTTTACCCTCACGTTCGAGTTTTCTACTGAAGGAGACCTAGTGACCACACACTGATGCCGACAGTGTGACTCAACCCTTGGAGGAGAGAGTGACAGTTGGATCTATTGGTAGTTACGTTGAGGCCTTACGACTTCATCCATGGCATGAATGCATCATTCATGTCAGGATTGACTGTATTAAGCAACGAATGTGGTTCATCCAGGGGATGAGACTAGATTTCTCTTATCGGCAAAAAAAGATATCATAGCAGCTCTTGTGAGACTAGAGAAGGTCTAGGTCATCGAAGAGCGGATGAAGATTGCACAGTGCAGTAAGAAACAAGAAACGAGTGCCTGTCTTAGAGACTCGGGAATGTTAAATGTTTCAAGAAGTGGAAGCATTAAGGATAGATGAGTCTGTGAAGCAGCAGACGTGGAGGCAGAGCTAGGAGAGCAGTATGAGGTGGTGTACATCTTAACATGCTACAACCACCCGCCTTAGTTATCCCCGCCAGTATCAGGGATCTGGAGGGCGGTGGAAGAGTGTGGCTGCATGTGGTCAAGGAATGTGACCCAATGGCTCTAGAAATGATTCAAGGGACAGTCTGTGTCCACTACTAGATGCTGTAGTAACGGACATTGATATGAATCATTCCTTGCTTTCACAAATCATGTTCCAGACCTAGAGTTTCATGTAAGCCGAGTAATTGACCCTCACGTCTGGAGATACCTTGGGATGAGACTCGATAATCACACTTACGCCGACGGTGTGGTCAGATCCTTGAGGTAAGAGTTTCGGTTGGAATCTCTTGGTGACAGTGTCGAGCCATTACGACGTTGGTTTGAGTTTGGACTGGGCAATCACAGTTCATACAGAAATTGATGGTATTAGGCAAAAAGGATGTAGTTTAACTACGACATCGGGATGGGTTTTCCTTGTTCGGAGAAAAAGGAAACCCCATGCAGCGCAAGGTAAGTTTTGAACAGGAGGGTGCGACCGATCACTCTTCAGTTGGTCAACCTTACCCTCGTAGCACCAGTCATTTTGAGTTTCAATTCTAACAGAAAATGTAGACCTCTGGAGTTCGAGGATGATGACCACGTCATCTTACAGGTCTCACCTCGACAAGATTTACGGGGATGTGGCCAGGGAGGCAAGTTATCTCTGAGGTTCAACGAACCTTTCTAGGTCCTCAGATGGGTAGGTGAGGTGGTATACCGCTTGACCCATCCACCTAAGTTGCACTAGGCGCACGACGTGTTCTAGGTATCTCAACTGAGGAGATACATGCTCGACCCTTTGCATATCATCGACCATGAGGAGCAGGACAATGGCGATGGGGTTACATCCAAGGAGGTTCTAGTGGGGATCAAGGATCGACAGGAGCGGATCCTACGGGGACGATCGATTCATCTGGTGCACTTTCTTTGGCACCATGAGAACCTCCAGGTGAGCACATGGGAGCGGAAGGCTCAGATGCGTGCTTAGTACTGCCTTTTTATCCTTATGTTTGTGGTGAAGCTTTACGAAGATGTAAATCCCTGTGGTGGGAGTAATGTAAAGACCCGTAAATTCCAAGGAAAATTTTTTTCTCCTAATTTTCTTTGGAACTTTACAAGAATGTAGTTTCCGAAGGCACCTGATTCCGAGGCCCGGTGTGCCCGGAATCATTTTCCAAAGATTGGCTCAGGTACGTTCAGTGAACTGACGAGCGGGTATTTCTAACTTTTGAACCGGTGCTCGGAATCGAATTCTAAGGGCACCGATGGAATCACAGCGCCTGTAATTTCTTAGAAACGCCTCTTCCGGAGTTGCGTTTTCTGGGGTGTGGTTTTTAATTTTTGGGCTTAATGTTATGAAATAAAATAAATTGTACGGAAAACTTTATTTTATTTCACTTAAGCCACTTGGAAGCCATATTAAGCCACTTAAAGCAGCATATGCTGAGTTGTTGTGGATAGGGTGTTATCCAAAAATATCCTACCCTCTTGGTAGGATATTTGTGAGGTGGGACCCGCACGAGCCCCACCGTTTCTTTTCCGCTAAGTAACGCACCCGTGGAAACCCGTCATTATGAATGTCAACTGACGCGTTTTCTTAATTTCTTAACGCACCAATTAATTGTCGGTTTTCTTCGTTGAATTAATTGGGCGGTTTATTTCGTTGAATTAATTCTACGAATTATTGGGTCGTTACTTATCTCTTTATTAGTTTCTTAACCGGTTTGAAATCCGTTGGCATAGTAATAAAATAAAACCAATGCCACATCTTGAGGATTACATGTTGGGAGACCTTTGACAGAATTCTTGTGTCTTCACCCCTCTTCACGAAGAACGCGAAGAACGCGAAGAACGTGAAGAACGCGAAGAACGCCGGCCTCCAACGAAGAACACCAAAACCGCGGAAATCAACGACGCGATGCCGTGTGCAGTGACGCTGACGTTTCCTCTTCTGTGACGTTCCTTCCTCTGCAACGAAATCTTCAATCATCTGTTGGAGGTAAGAGATTTCGGGTTCCTTTTAGAACTACTTTGTGGTTTTTATCAACACACGGATTTAATTATTTTTATTTAAATCTTTTTGTTCTTGAACCTCGGAGTTCGACGACGCAACGCCCTTCCGCGATGACGCGACGCCCTTCCGCGATGCGACGATCACCTCTTTCCGTGGCGATCAAATCTGCGAATAACTTGCGTGCAACGACTTGACGAGGTAGGGATTTTATTTTGGAAATACCTTTATATTCCCGTGAACGTTTCTTTAAAAATAAAGAACCAGTTTCATATGAACAAGTATAATTTGTTAAAATTGTTGTTTCATGTGTTGAATAAATTCTCCCAATGATATTATCTAACACGGAGGGTGCGGGCCAAACGGACAGGGCCCGACAACCCTCGACAGATTGTTTATTGATGTGTGGATCGATGAGAGATGACAAACGAGGCCTCAAGGTGATTTTGAGGCCTCCGTAGTGAAGGTCTGGTCCCAGGAGGACCATAGGAGAAAACTGCAGGAGAAACAGACCACCGGAGCACGTCCGGTGGTCCGCGGAAGGCGGCAGCAGCACGCCACGCCGGCGCGGCGGCGCCGGCGACCGACGGCGGTGGCGCGCCGCCAGAATGGAGGCGGCCGACGGTTCGCCGCCGGCCACAATCAGCGGCGAAGGGCGGGGGAGCCGCGCACCCCACCCGCGGTGTCCGCTCGGCCGCGCTGGCCGAGCTGCGGCCGGCCGGTCGGGCCGGACCGAACCGGACCACGCCGGGCCCATCCGGGTCGGACCCGGGTCAGTTCGACCGGGTTCGGGTCGACCGGGATCGGGTCGACCGGGTTCGGGCCTTCCCAACCCGGGACCAGACCCCCGTTTTCGGACCACTTTCATTCAAATGCCCGTAACTTGAGCTACGAGCCTTCAAACGACTCCCCGTCAGCGGGAACACAATCCATGGATCGAGACGGTCGTTTCGGTATATCGCACTCAATGTTTCGGATTACTTTGGGTTCAGCCGGGTTGGTTCAGATACGAAACAAACCGGGCCCTCGGAGCGGGAACGTTTATATCTTGAGTTCCGGACGTCTGATTGACGTGTCGTCAACTTTGATGGATTCTTATAAGTGAGACGGATCTTTTGGCTTACTCTGCTTGAGGTTTGGATGCATTTGGAGTATGGTCGGGTTGGTTTTATCTTAAAAACCAACCGGGCCCCTGGGACGAAAAAGCCAATAACTATCAGACCGGGCGTCCGATTGACGCGCCATCTGTTAAATTGCGTTCCTGTTGACGATACAGAACTTTTGGCAACCTCCGCCCGAGTTTTCGATGCAGTTGGATAGTGGCTGGGTTGGATCGCACCCGAAATCCAACCGGGCCCTTGGAATGGAAAAGCTGATACCTTTCTGACAGAACGTCCATTTGACGAACCTTCAGCGGCGTTGGTGATCTTGTTGAGAAACGGTCCCTATGAGTGTTCGGGGTATAGTTTTGTTACGGCCGGATTGGTTCGCACCTGAAACCAACTGGGCCCCTGGGACGAAAAGGCTAATATCTCACAGACCGGACGTCTGATTGACGCGTCGTCTGTTGCATTGAGACCCCTATGACGAGGCGGTCCTTTGAGATACTTCTTCGTGGGAATTTGTGATACTGGGAGTATCGGCCAGTAGCTCGTGGAGCAGACCCTCCCGGAGACGAGCGTACGGAGTACGGAGAATGTGTAGCTGGCAGAGACCTGAAGTCTGCTTGTCCGATTCGATTAGGATTGACTTACGTAGCCCAGAGGGGAGCACTACTTTGTGAGGTGGCTGACCCACAGCGGACGTGAACTACTATGTGAGGTGGAAAACCCGCGGTACTCGACAGGAGGATTACCTCTGTAGGCTATGAGGGGGGATCACTACTGTGTTTGGGTGGCATACCCCGGCGGGAAGCACTACTGTGTGAGGTGGAAGGCCCGCGGTACTCGATAGGAGGAGTACCTCAGCAGTCTTAGGTTAGTGAACAGTACCTCAGAGTCGTGACAGGACCACTGTACACTCCAGAGACGGAGCTCTTCAGCAGTTACAGTTTCGATAATGAAAATACTGGTTTGAGCTAAATCTTTTGACCTTTGTGTTTACCTCATGATTGAGATGGGTTAATTGATAACTTAGGTATATGTATGGGAATATATCTAAGTAGAGGTTATCTGTTGTGATCTTCTTGCGGTTATCCTTGTCGGTTTATTGAGACGTTGAGGGTCTCGGGGTCCCTACTGAGTATCATTATACTCACCCCTGCAAGGGCTATGCCCGCACCTCGTTGTGTTGGTTGCAGAAAACGTGCAGTGCTGACGGAGGCCGAGCGTTCAAGGACTGGTCGGTACCCGGAGGTGGACTACACGACGAGTTAGTACCCGGAGGTGGACTACACGACAAGTCAGTACCCGGAGGTGGACTACACGACGAGACGACACACAGAGGAGGTTGACGGACAAGAGCGTGGTGGAAGCTATCTGTACCTACCCATCAGGGAGCATCCGTGGTGGACGACCAGGAGCTGCGCTATCTGTACCTACCCTTCAGGTAGGATCCGAGGAGGACAACCCATGAACTGCTTCCTTCTTCCAGCTGTTTGTCTTTCTGTTGTTGTACCTTGTTCAGTTGTAGTTGTAATTTCTTTTAGGATTGTATTCTGGCCCATTTACTTTTCAGCATATCTTTTGTACTTAGTGTTTTGCTTCCGCTTGTACTCGGTGGTGATTGTTTTCTTTTATAAAGGCAATTCCTTCCCAGTTATCAGGATTTACGCCTTTGGTGCTAGTCGCCAGCCCAAGGCCTATGGAAAGCGGGCTTGGGGTAGTCACAGCACGGGCCCCGAGGACAGGTCGTGACAATCACAGTCCAGGTTTGTAGCATATTCGAGTAGTGTATTTATGTGCCACGTTCATTCCTATCATTTGAGTTAGAGTTTTATTTCAATTTGTGAACTTCTCTAAGTCCTTTACAATTTGTTCATTTGACATTTTCAGTTCAGTTTTTTCCTTTAACAGTTGAGAAGTTTTCTCCTTTTCAATAGTAAGTTCAGTTTTAATAGTTTTAGTGAGAGAATAATGTTACTTCAATTATTTGTATTTATCCTTAAGTTCATTGAATGTATCTTCATGCATATTATAATTTTCAAATAATTCCTCACTAGTCATGTTTTCAGAATCCGAATCAGATTCAGTTATAGAATAATAGGAATTTAATGCAAGAGTATCTAAGGTTACCTCAGATGTGTTTGTCATGAAATACATGTTGGCAAGTTTCCATTCAGAATCTGACATTTCAGATTCACCTGTGATGTCTTCAGAAGAACTCCAGTTAGCCATCATAACTTTCTTGTACTTTCGTTCCTTGTAATCATATTTCTTCTTGAATTTTATCTTTGGGTAGTCTGCTTTAATGTGTCCTTTTCATTTTCACTCGTAGAAAACAACTTCATCACTTTTTTCTGGCATATTCCATTCCTTCTTCTAATGTCCCTTATTATCATATTTTCACTTGTAATTTGATTTTATGAAAAATTTCTTCTTCCTATAAAAATTCTTAAACCTTCTGGCTATCTGAGCCATTTCAGCATCAATATAAGAGTCTGAACTTTCACTTATAGAACAGTCAGTTTGTATTTGAGATTTTTCTTTGTCCTTTCTCGTTGAAGCAGTAGTCTTGAAAGCCACTGATTTCCTTTTTGGTTCATCATCTTTCCCTTTATTCACCTAGAGTTCTTCCTCATACATCATAAGATTACCAATCAGCTCTTTGATAGGTAGAGATCCAATGTCACATGACTCTCTGATTGAAACAGATGTGCCTCTCCGTCGGTTTGGTAGACACCTCAATATCCTAATATTTTTTCCTTTGCTGGAACAACCTTTCCTAGTGAACTCATTATATTGACTATCTCATTGAACCTGAGATACATATAAGAAATAGGTTCATCCTTCTTCATTTTCAAATTGTCATATTTAATTTTATATGTATTTAATCACATTTATTTAACATTGGTTGTTCCCTCATGAGAAACACCTAAAGTATCCCATATTTCAAAATCAGTTTTGCAAGAAGATACTCTATTGAATTTTTCATCTCCTAAAGCACAATATAGGGAATTCATAGCTTTACAATTATTATTGTACGAAGTCTTTGTGAGTTTATCCCAAGTTGTTCTTTCGATTTCTGGAATTTTATATTGAGACTCTATAGCAGTCCAAATATCAAAACCCATAATTTCCAAATAAATTTTCATTTTAAGCTTCCACTGGGAATAGATTGTACCATTAATTAAAGGTGGTCGGTTATTAGCCGCACTCTCTAGTCTATTGTCTATAGCTAGATTTTTAGAAGAGAAATTTTAATGAGATAAAATTTAGAACTAACAGAAATTTAAGATCATTAAATATGAAACTAAAATCACAGTTGAAAAATAGATTGTTTTGAAATCAATGGAAGAAAACTCCCTCTGATACCAAATGTTGGTTGGAGTGGATACTCAAGAGGGGGGGGGGGGGTGAATTGATTTCCAATGAAAAGTTCGGTTAAAATATTGTCTATTAAAATCCCTCAATTTATAAAACAAGTTAAACTATAGTGAATTTATACAGATTGTAAATGTTCACATAGCTTCTCCAAGATTGATTTGGTCTCAGTTAATTTTACCACAAGATTAATCTAACTTTTGAATCTAACCTACTGATTTACAATATGTGTAAAAACTTGCTAATTTAACTATCAAAGTAACATTAAAATGGTTTTCTATTTCAACTTAAAAAAATAGGAATATAAAAGATATATGTAGTGTACTTGAAACTTAAATTAAATATGCACAACAGATATAACAAGAGTTTTAGTCTCAAGCCGAGACTTAGTCCTCTCAAATTTATATAAATTTGATCCACACCCTGGGTCGGGGTTAACAGAAGTTTAAAAAGCTTCCCAGGCCATGCAGGGACCTCTACTATAGTTCTTCGTGGAAAATAAAACAAATACCAGGCCACACAAGGACCTCTTCCAATGTTTTTGTGCGTAAGCAAGAGTTAAGAGTTTTGGAGTGTGGATCTTGATATCCTTCAGTACAGTGCTGGAGATAGTGTGTGTGTGTGTGTATGATGTACAGAGTATACCACAATGCTCGAATGTAAATAAACAAATCACTTAGAGAGAACAGATAAGAGTTTAAAAAGGCCTAGTGATTAGAAATGCAGCTCTGGACTCGTTGGATTCAGCCGAAATGCTTCTGAGTCCTTCTCTGGTTTTTCTATTGGAAAACAGAGTGTCGTAGTCTAGCTTGTGTTCTACAGGAGTGAAGATGTTCTCTTGACTTCACTTCCTCCATTAGTGTAGGGTTGCATGTGTTGGACCTTATTTTAGGATCGTTCAATGTCTTCTTCACAATTATTCTCAGGATTGTTCTTTGGATCAGTTCAGAGAACTTCGCGTGTGTTGTAGAAAAGTATGTCGAGGCAACTTCCACTATTTACTGCAGCCGAGACATCTTTTTATTCCATGAGCACTGGCAGTAAGAATGAATCCCTTTCCACAAGTACGAGGTACGATTTCCTGACATACCAACAACTACCATTAAATAACATTAATTGCCTTAAAAGCAACAAATATGACCGTTAGCATTATTTAATTAATATTGATAAAAAGTTAAGAAACGGTGTCACATGGATTATTTAATGGTGTCTTCTTCACGGTATGGTCTTCACGGTATGTGGTTCATGGTATGTGCTTCACAGTATGGGGTTCATGGTATGTGCTTCACGGTGTGTGCTTCATGGTGTCTTCATGTCACGGTGTCTAGCTTACGGTGTCTAAATCACGGTTTGTCCTTCACGGTGTCTGGGTCACGGTGTGTCCTTCACTGTGTCTGGATCATGGTGTGTCCTTCACGGTGTCTGGGTCACGGTGTCTATCTAACTATGACTGTTTCTTGCACATGGTCTGTGTTACTGTGTCAGCTATCATAGTTTCTCTATACGTCGACAAATATATGTATTTAGACATAAACAGTAATATGAAGAATATGAATTAAGATTAATCATTAGTGATTAAGAGAATTTGAAATATAAAGTCTTTATAATATAAGTGAGATTTTTGATCAGTCATAAGACTTGTAAAAAATAAATAAAGTATTTAACATCAATAAGGTTTTCTATCATTAAAACATAATTTGTAGTAATTATTGAGATTGAAGAGCATTAACAAGATGTTCAATTAAGATTGAGATTAATTACTAGTAATAGGATTTGTGATCATTAAAACATGATTAATACATTAGGAGTCCAACACTATGGTTTCTTTTAACTTCATTACCTATTTTTTCCTCATCAGTCATGCATAGTAGGGGGGACACTCAATCTCCCCCTCCCCTTCATACACATGGATATATCTACTCTATACAAGATCAAAATAAAGTTACATTAGGTGTGTTGGATGGGTATTGTTCATTCATAAAATTTATATGCTTCCTTAATTAGTTTATCTCATCATAAAAAATTCTTAATAAATGAGAGCTAATTCATCCGATTTTAAGGGTGTTTGTAAAATACGATTTTCCCTCATTCCATCATGGATCATATCCCAGTATTGGATGAGAGGACCTTTATATGAATGAGTTTGGGGGTATATTAATTATTTCTAAATTGTTTGGGTTTTAATAGCTTTCAATATTTTACCACATGAAATACCTTACAATAATTGATCCTTAAATTACCATACAATTAACTTAGATATTTATTCATTTAATTAACCATGTTTTTACACCGATATGAAAGGTTTGAGGTGATAAATCTCATCCCGTACCACCCTTGAGGTGAGTATGTGATATTGACCATGTTTACCACAACCTATGGATGGGTTTAGATTGCATCTTATTAAAGGTAAAAAATAAAATTAACTGAAATGTTAAAGGTTTATTACCTTGAATAGAACATTGTCCTTATAAGTAAATGTTTTAATGAAACTAATAAAATGGGAAATGTGGAATGAAATGTATAATCCCTTGTCTTATTCTAATTATGTAGTTTTTAATAGAAAATCATGAACATTAACATGGACATCCATTTAATTTCCTATATGTGGAATAAATTAAATGTGGATTATAATAAATTAAATTAATATGGGAATGAACACTAAAATGTAACCTTGAATCGTTATATGAATTATATTTAGTAGGATTTTATGGTATGGAACCAGTAATACTTAACAAGGAATGGAACCAATGAACTACTGATATATATATCTATGTGTGTGGGTTTCATTAGATTCCCTGGATTATAACCTCAGATTTTTCATTCATGGAGTTCCTTGGACTTCTCCTTGGGATCCACCCATGTTTTTATAGATTTTTCTATGGATGCTCTACGTGGTCTTGGAGAGGGTTCCATGGTCATTGACCTTGTTTCCTAAACCTAGTATACATGTATTTCATTGAGATATATATGGATGATCTCTATGGGCTCGAAGAGTACTCCATGGGCAATAGATCTGGGTCATAACCCATATTTTTATGATATATGATTATTTGGGGTTTGGAATTCTAGCATGATACTTAATATGTAGGTTTAGGTCAGAGTTTTTTATTTTCATTGTTTACATCTATTCATCATTTTTAGGATACTTTTTATAAAATGTTTTTATAGAGAATATTACATCACTTATCATTATATAGATTTACCCGTCGCATGATATGGAAAGGAAGTGTTGTTACATGCATAATTATAGGTACATATAATCCATTGGCCATGCATATTCCATCCCATGTAGGTTGAATAATAGATTTCCTAGTGGATGATGATTATATACCCTAATTAGATATTAATTTAGAATATTTTTATGTATAGAATGATGTTTGATATATTAGAATGATTATTTTTATACCATAATTTTGTGATTTCTAACTTATTTCTATTTTTTTATAGTTTTGTTATCATGATTGTGTGATTATTTAACATTTTTTCTTGTATACCATGTTAGAGTGATAATTATAATGGTTATAATTGTGAAATTCTTCTGAAAATATTTACATTACATGACTATATTTATTTCTTTGTTGTATCATGCCTATATACAATTATGAAAGATGTAATTGGTTATTACAGTGCCTACAATAACCTAATTGTTCTCCTATATTTTGATATTGGAGCCTAAATAATCCAATTATGACATGTTCGATCCCAGGATCATTGGTTTAATGGACTGAAACATTTATGGTGGTCATTAAATAGTATACAATAACTATTTATAAATTGTACGAGCCTTTATAATTTTTGAAGTGTCTCCATTGTAATCAAACAATTCTACATGAATTTGGAATATTTTAGACCGAAAAAAATTGGTTGTAGATATATGAATTCTAATTAAAACTTAAAATGACAAGTAACTTTATAATTAAGGAATTTTAATTCATCCAACTAAAAAAGGATATATATATATATTCAAAAAATAAAATATGTATAGAAATTTAGTACCTTTAAAAACATTATAAATTGTTACCTAAAGGGTTTATATGTCTATGACTTGATCAAGATGAAAGATATGAATAAATCATTAAATGCACAAATAGACCCATGTAGTTTAGTTGGGGCATGTTTCTTACTAGGTAAATTGCACATGATAGAATTAGTTCTTTCTTGGAGTGTTTCATAAGAGATAAACCCATTGAGGTTGTTCTAAAATATAAATAATATAAAATTTTATCTTCTGCACATAAATGAGATTCCACTGGTAATTTATATATCATTGAATCCATAAAATGGGAATGGATTCCCATCTAATTGAACCCATATTAACATTACGGGTCTATAATAGGTTACATTAATAGTTAAATTCCTTAATAATTAACCCCATATGGGTATTCTTATTTTAATGGAATGGTTATTTAATGCATCTTTATCTACTTATATGGTGTTTCCTATAAATTTATTGTTGAATTTTACATTACTAATTCCTCTAATTAATAAAAGACTTTTTATCTACATATGAGCTTTATCAATTACAAACTAAATTGAATTTTCTCAATTTATTATAAATTGAACTTTTCTTCAAATGATTAATTTTTGAAAACTCTTGAATCAAATAAATGTTTAAAATGGAATTTATTAGATAATTATCACAATGATGCATAGTGTCCTATGACTAATGTGAATGATACAATTTCTCTAACAAATAGAATTTGATATATATGGAATATGAGATTTTTTAGATTTTCAAATAAATTAGAATCATTTAAATTAATTAAAATTACAACTTTTAGAGGTTCTTATTGTAAGGACCCCATATAAGGGTCATTTTTAAATGATAACTTTGATAGATTACTTGAATGAGAATGAGATTGTTTCTATGGAAATTTGATGAATTCTTTTGAGTATGTATTGGACCTAGAGGTTAGTTAGTATGATCTATTGATCGTTTCAGGCCGGAAATTTTTTAGGTCGGATTCCATGTGTATGTAAGGAGATAACTTGGATATGGTAGTGCCTTTTGACCATAAGGATCTGATAAATGATTCTTTTTAATTATAATATGAGAGGATCTATTCAAGTTCTTGTTTTACTAAGATGGACTCAAGTTAATGTAAGGACACCCCAAGTATATAGGTGGATTTCTAGTGAGTTAAAACTATAGGGGTATTATTGTATCTATATAATATTAAGTGTAAACCATTTTATTCTCTATGTTTGCATTGTACTCTTTCAACAAGAACTCACCTATTCTGCTACTCAAAGATGATCCTATCCCAGTATCTCAATGTTTGGAATGTGATTATTTTATTAATATGATGATATATTATGAACCTTTTAGGTCAATACTTATATTTCTATTTTAGTTTAACATATTATAAAAGATGGGTTCAATCACATTAGGTGATGTGTAATGAATTACCTAGAATTGGATATGGTTATCATGTGAATGATCTACAATCTATGTGAGAGGAATAAGGACCCATACATTGGGCTTAGATCCTTATGGGTCAATGGAATTGTTCTATTAAGGACAACATGCAGAATATATTGGTCAGAGACTATGTTTTTCCATATTCAGTGAGCTACATTTTATGTTATTTTATAGGCCAATGCTTGATAAGTGCTCTATTATTTTTATTTAGGCATTATGATTCACTTTCTTTTGAAAATAACTATGATAACTTTTTTATTGAAACTGGATACATTTGGTATGACTATTTAGGTTCATGTCCATGTTGACCAGATCTTATGAGGTTGGCACTTTCCTATAACAAATGATGTCGTGAGGTGGGAAATTATTTGACAAATCAGGGAAATTATGGGTTGATTATTTTTGAAGTGGATTTGAAATTAAACTATAGGAACATTAAAATAATTACATTCCATGTAGTATGATTAGGTTGACCTTGGAAACTAATGAATCTCAGAAGTATGAGTCAAGATTATTAATTTGGAGGTACAAGATCTACCCATGCTGTGTATGGTAAATTTATCCAGTGACTGTTTCACCCAGAAATATTTTAGATTCAAACATTAGTGAGCGTATAAGTAAGGGTTGAGGATCAATGGCATCGGGTTTGGTTATTATAAGTTGGGTGACCCAAATCATTGGATAATTAACGGAATTTGATCGTTGATGATGAGTAAAATTGAGATAGTCTAGGTTGTTTGATCATTATTGATGGAAAAATGGATTGAGGTGGGTGAACCGTCGTTTTAAATTTAATAACAAAACAATAAGATATTATTAAATTTTAAACTGTAGTGAGTGTAATGTTCTTGAGTTGAAACCAAAAAATTAAATAACCCCATATTTATATTGGTTTAGATCACAAATATTGTAACGACCCGAAATTTTTAATTAAATTTTCTTTCCTAATTTTATGTGTTATTGTTATACTCAACAAAAATGTTTTATTTGATAAACATGATTATAATTAAAATGAGATCAGTGGGTTTTGACTATTATATAACCATCGGTCAACATGACCGCTGTGAACAAAATGTTTTGATTATTGTCTCTAAATATAAGTAATCTTGGTTAATTATTATAGAAAAAAGATTCGATGGCCTCACCTAGTAGTCTTGGACCGATCGAAGCCCATCTAACAGAGCTTGGGAAGGAGGTAGCACCACTGGGCTTTGCTCTGGATCAAATCCAAGCCAAACTTCATCATTTGAAGCTGGAAGGAAATCACCTTCGTGAGAAGTTCAAACTGATAGAAATTACTACTCGAGCAATGTTGACTGAGCCGCCCCAAGCTTCTATCACCCTAGCACACCTTACTCTTAGGTCGTATGCTGGTATTATAAGGGGTTATGTAACGAGACCGTAACTACCTTGTGTAATCCTTGTTTTAAATAAAAATTGGGATTTCTTCTTATGATGAAGTTTATGAATTTTTAAATGACCGGATAAATATAGTATGCATATTTTTGATGAATTTTAGAAAAAGGATATTTTAAATATGTTTATGTAAAGCCTAAATAATTAAAAATGTGTAATGATTTTCAAAAAATGGTCTTCTGCAATTATGTTCAGTACTAAATTTAGAGTCTAATAAGATCAACTTGATTTTTGATGAATAGTAAATTATGAATAGTGATTTTATGATTAGGATTAGTAATATGACCAAATGGATTAGTAATCTCACTTAAAGAAAGTTTTAAAATAATCTAGGCACCTTCATTAAGTAATGTGATTCAATAAAATAGTTAAATAACGGGTTCATTAATTATTATTCAAGTATTAGTTTTTTCAGGTGAATAGTGTTTTTAAATAAAAAATTTAATTAAAAATAATTAGAAAATTATTTTTATAAAAATGACTTTATTTTTGAACTCAGAGCATCGATATTATGTTATGGTAATTTTTGGGGTTTTTTCTGAAAAAAATGAATTTTTGATGAATAGTGTTTTTATTTAAAAATTAAATTAAAAATATTTAGAAAATTATTTTTATAAAATGGATTTCATTTTTGAAATCAGATCATTGATATTTCGTTAATGTGAAATTTTGGGATTTTTCTGAGAAAGTTGAATTTTCAGTGAATAGTAAAAATACAGTTTTAGGGTTTCGGTATGTTTAATGACATCATAACGGTGTCATGATGATGTCATGAGATATTTTCTGGGTTGGCCGGCCAAGGGTGATGAATTATTGTTTTTGGGGCCCCATGTGGCCTAACTCCATGATAAATGACAAGGGAGAGCACATGGGTTTGAGAAAAGCACATGTGAGGTGTCCCTTGGCCATTAATGCCTTGTCCCCTCACTTTCCCTATAAATACCAAGCCCTCCTCTCATCCATTCGACTCCCCACTCATTCCCAACGAATTTCCGGTCTCATTACCTCCCAAGGAGTCCTCCCAAGGTGCCCCCAAGCCCTCAAGGTCCCAACCTTTAAGGTTTAAGAGTTACATTTTAAGGTAAGGGATCCGACCCCTCTCTTTCTTTTCAAGTAATCTCTTTTATGTCTTTTATTTTATACTCCATGTTCTTATGTTGGAGGATGTTCTTTTATATTCATCCTACTGCCTATTTCATGTTCATATGATGAGAGACCCCCCTTGCTGTCATCAATTCGTTTTATGAATGTTTAAGTGGCGCCGTTAGGCTGCCGAATTTTTAAGGGATTCTTTCACCTTCCTCGTTTTCAAGGTCTATTTTCATTCAAGTCTTTCATGTTCCTTTTTGTTATATTGGGGTATGATCTCTATATATATCATACTGGACTCTTATTTTCATATGATGAGAGACCCCATTTGATCTCTTCAATTCAGTATTTTGATGTTTTAAGTGGCGCCGTTAGGCTGCCAAATTTTTATGTGGTTCTTCACCCTTCTCGTTTTGAAGTTATACTTTCATGTCAATTATTTAAAGTTCCTTTTTGTTATATTGGGGTATGATATCTATATATATCATACTGGACACTTATGTTCATATGGTGAGAGACCCCATTTGATCTCTTCAATTCAGTATTTTGATGTATTAAGTGGCGCCGTTAGGCTGCCAAATTTTTAAGTGGTTCTTCGCCCTTCTCGTTTTGAAGTTCTACTTTCATGTAAAATATTTCAAGTTCCTTTTTGTTATATTGGGGTATTATCTCTATATATATCATACTGTACTCTTATGTTCATATGATGAGATACCCCATTTGATCTCTTCAATTCAGTATTTTGGTGTTTTAAGTGGCGCTGTTAGGCTGCCGAATTTTTAAGTGGTTCTTCACCCTTCTCATTTTGAAGTTCTACTTTCATGTCAATTCTTTCAAGTTCCTTTTTGTTATGTTGGGGAATTAGCTCTATATCTATCATACTGAACTCTTATGTTCACATGATGAGATATCCTATTTGATCTTTTCAAATAATTTTTGATGAGGTTTATGTAACGCCGTTAGGCTGCCGAACTTTCATAAGAGAAATCTTTTTTTTCTTCCTTCCATGTTTTTCATTTCAAATGGTATGTCCTTGAAATCTCATTACCATGATCATATTCTGTCCATGTACTATTTTATGGGTCATTTATGAATGTTTGACCCATTTTACCTCTCTTTTAATGTCTTCTAAAACCTCAGAACATTGCCGTTATGCTGCAGAATTTCTGTCTCAAAATGTCTATCTCTTTTTCTAAAGTCCTTTTATTTTATTAAGTGAATACTCAAAGCTCTTTCTTCTAAATGGGTATTCACATATATACCAAAATGTTCTATTTTAAATTCTGGGATTTACATACATGAGACCCACCTTCCTTTTCTGTGGGTTTTTAAGTGATATAAACATCATGTCTTTAAAGCAGTTTTTAAAAAGTTATGATTATGAAATGAAACCCATTTCCTTTATGCTATATGGGTTATTTATGAAATGTATGATGATGATATATGTGGATCACATGATAATAAAGGCAAATTTAATGGTGCGCCCTGATAGTGCTCCAATGCATTGGGTAATGATGTAACCACTAGAGATTACAATTTTCACGATACCTTGGTGAATAACCTTGGTAATTTTAAAATGACACCTTGGGGATGGACCTTGGTGATATGTTCATGATTGTCTATGTTAAATGATGTAGCCACATATTCAAGTTATGAAAAAGTTTTTTTTTATTATGATATGCCTCATGCTTTCATTTTCATGCATTAAAGTTCTTTTCATGACTTTATTGATGTATCTCAAGTTCATATGTAAAATGTTTCACTTGTTTCCCTTGCTGGGCCTTCTGCTCACCCTTCCTTTTGATGTATGTCCCCAGGTTATGAGATGCAGTAATGAGCCTAGGGTGAACATGAGGAGAAGCCTTTCAAGTGTTTAAGAAGAATGTTTTTTTTTGTTTCATGTTTTATGTTCCTTGTTTCCAAGACACTAAACCTTAAAGATCCTCAGTTTAGTGTAATGGAATGAAAAGTTATGTTATAAAAAGACGGGATGCTATAGTTGGTATAGAAGGATGGTTTAGTTATTTGTGGAAATTAGGATATGAAAACTCTAGGAGGAACCCTATAGAAAAGTTTAATATAGGAAATATTCCTGGTATTTTGGTGAGTATTGAGTAAGGGGTTGCCAAGAAAATACATCCCTGTCTGGATACGAGCAGGTAGAGGTGCATCTGGTACAGATGTACATAGGGGTAAAACCCGAAAACACCGCTTTGAGCTAGACTCGAACGGGAACTGGTACACGACAACGGGCCTTGCTGCACTCTTGGTTACGACACTCCCGGGGGATATGCTTTGGTAATTTCATAAGCTTGGTATGAACCATTGTTAAAGGAACAAAGATAAAATAAAATAAAGGTTCACACAAGAATATATGATCATTAATAACCTAGATGGGAACCTAGGAGATCACAAGTTAGGGTATACCTTTCATATACAAGTTTTCCTTATATGCTTTCAGTTCCTTTTCATGATTATTAGCTAAGTACTTATGCCCCTAATTATGCTTTCTCTTCATAGTTAATGGTGGGAAATGGAAGAACATGTTCCGAAAACCAATGTGATAGGAAATGCGACGATTTTCGTATTAATATGATAGGGATGATCAGGGGATTAAAATATGATTATTATTTCGGAAGACGTTCATTATTTTGGGAACCATATTTGATCGAGGTAAATAGATTACTACGGTATTTTCATTGAGGAGTAAGTTTGACTTATATTTTGAAGAATCGATGAATTTAAGGTGAACTTATAGTAATTTAGGTTACTTATGGGAATGACTAACCTATCTTGGGTAAAATATGTTTAGGTTAGATACTTTTTTATAAGATGTTAGGAGTGGATGACGTTTTCTGGAGATGAACAATGAAGTTGTTTTGGAAGACTATGTTATCAAATCCTTATTGTATTTGGGTTTCAATCTTAGTTTGGTTTGTTTTGAGGAATTTTAAGGACCATTATTTATGGAATGGTCTATGATGAACTTTGGGTAGTACCATGGAACTTTGATGATTTAAAAGTAGTTTCCATTCCTATGGGATTCTTTCTTTTTGAAGAGTTTTTTACCATAACCTTTATGATTTTTGGATAATGTTTAAAGATAGAAGAAACAGATAGTTAATCTTTTGTAGATTATGTGATTCTATAGAAGATTATTCTTGTGCTTTTATGAGACCAAGTGTTTTTGAATTCTCATCATTTGGAGAAAAGATTAGTGTTGGTGGGGACTTGTTAAAGGATGAAACTCTACTTGAAGGTAGGTATATTTTCTTATGTTTTTGTTCTATGTAGTAAATGAAATCCTCAAAATTATGAAAAGAAACGTAAAACAAAAATGTTGTTGGTTTACGTTTCCTACTAGGAAATCAAAGACCATTTACACACATCATAAGTTTTGGATTTTCTCATGGTTAAATTTCTCCTAATCATGTTCTCTATCACTCTCCCTCAGAACTTGACCCTTTGTTTTTTCCTCCATGTCCATGTTTTCCTACATGGAACCCTAGTGTGGGTTAACTCGGGTGACCATTGTACTTCCCTTTCTTTATTTTAAAGTAATAGTTTTACTAACTCCTTTTCTGATGTGGGACTTTCAATGAAATTTCAAAACCCAATTTTAAAATTGCGAGGACGCAATTTATTAAGGGGGGAAGATTGTAACGACCCGAAATTTTTAAATAAATTTTGTTTCCTAATTTTATGTGTTATTTTTATACTCAACAAAAATGTTTTATTTGATAAACATTATTATAATTAAAATGAGATCAGTGGGTTTTGACTATTATATAACCATCGGTCAACATGACCGCTGTGAATAAAATGTTTTGATTATTGTCTCTAAATATAAGTAATCTTGGTTAATTATTATAGAAAGAAGATTTGATGGCCTCACCTAGTAGTCTTGGACCGATCGAAGCCCATCTAACAGAGCTTGGGAAGGAGGTAGCACCACTGGGCTTTGCTCTGGATCAAATCCAAGCCGAACATCATCATGTGACGCTGGAACGAAATTGCCTTCGTGAGAAGTTCAAACTGATAGAAATTACTACTCGAGCAATGTTGACTGAGCCGCCCCAAGCTTTTATCACCCTAACACACCTTACTCTTAGGTCCTATGCTGTTATTATAAGGGGTTATGTAACGAGACTGTAACTACCTTGTGTAAGCCTTGTTTTAAATAAAAATTGGGATTTCTTCTTATGATGAAGTTTATGAATTTTGAAATGACCGGATAAATATAGTATGCATATTTTTGATGAATTTTATAAAAAGGATATTTTAAATATGTTTATGTAAACCCAAAATAATTAAAAATGTGTAATGATTTTCAAAAAATGGTCTTCTGCAATTATGTTCAGTACTAAATTTAGAGTCTAATAAGATCAACTTGATTTTTGATGAATAGTAAATTATGAATAGTGATTTTATGATTAGGATTAGTAATATGACCAAATGGATTAGTAATCTCACTTAAAGAAAGTTTTAAAATAATCTAGGCACCTTAATTAAGTAATGTGATTCAATAAAATAGTTAAATAACGGTTTCATTAATTATTATTCAAGTATTAGTTTTTTCGGGTGAATAGTGTTTTTTAATTAAAAATTTAATTAAAAATAATTAGAAAATTCATTTTATAAAAATGACTTTATTTTTGAACTCAGAGCATCGATATTATGTTATGGTAATTTTTGGGGTTTTTTCTGAAAAAAATGAATTTTCGATGAATAGTGTTTTTATTTAAAAATTAAATTAAATATATTTAGAAAATTATTTTTATAAAATGGATTTCATTTTTGAAATCAGAGCATTGATATTTGGTTAATGTGAAATTTTGGGATTTTTCTGAGAAAGTTGAATTTTCAGTGAATAGTAAAAATACAGTTTTAGGGTTTCGGTATGTTTAATGACATCATAACGGTGTCATGATGATGTCATGAGATCTTTTGAGGGTTGGCCGGCCAAGGGTGATGAATTATTGTTTTGGGGGCCCCATGTGGCCTAACTCCATGATAAATGACAAGGGGGAGCACATGGGTTTGAGAAAAGCACATGTGAGGTGTCCCTTGGCCATTAATGCCTTGTCCCCTCATTTTCCCTATAAATACCAAGCCCTCCTCTCATCCATTCGACTCCCCACTCATTCCCAACGAATTTATGGTCTCATTACCTTCCAAGGAGTCCACCCAAGGTGCCCCCAAGCCCTCAAGGTCCCAACCTTTGAGGTTTAAGAGTTATATTTTAAGGTAAGGGATCCGACCCCTCTCTTTCTTTTCAAGTAATCTCTTTTATGTCTTTTCTTTTATACTCCATGTTCTTATGTTGGAGGATGTTCTTTTATATTAATCCTACTGCATATTTCATGTTCATATGATGAGAGACCCCCCTTGCTCTCATCAATTCGTTTTAAGAATGTTTAAGTGGCGCCGTTAGGCTGCCGAATTTTTAAGGGATTCTTTCACCTTCCTCGTTTTCAAGTTCTATTTTCATTCAAGTCTTTCATGTTCCTTTTTGTTATATTGGGGTATGATCTCTATATATATCATACTGTACTCTTATGTTCATATGATCAGAGACCCCATTTGATCTCTTCAATTCAGTATTTTGATGTTTTAAGTGGCGCCGTTAGGCTGCCGAATTTTTAAGTGGTTCTTCACCCTTCTCGTTTTGAAGTTCTACTTTCATGTCAATTATTTAAAGTTCCTTTTTGTTATATTGGGGTATGATCTCTATATATATCATACTGGACTATTATGTTCATATTATGAGAGACCCCATTTGATCTCTTAAATTCAGTATTTTGATGTTTTAAGTGGCGCCGTTAGGCTGCCGAATGTTTAAGTGGTTCTTCACCCTTCTCGTTTTGAAGTTCTACTTTCATGTCAATTATTTCAAGTTCCTTTTTGTTATATTGGGGTATGATCTCTATATATATCATACTGTACTCTTATGTTCATATGATGAGAGACCCCATTTGATCTCTTCAATTCAGTATTTTGATGTTTTAAGTGGCGCCGTTAGGCTGCCGAATTTTTAAGTGGTTCTTCACCCTTCTCATTTTGAAGTTCTACTTTCATGTCAATTCTATCAAGTTCCTTTTTGTTATGTTGGGGAATTATCTCTATATCTATCATACTGAACTCTTATGTTCACATGATTAGAGATCCTATTTGATCTTTTCAAATCATTTTTGTTGAGGTTTAAGTAACGCTGTTAGGCTGCCGAACTTTCATAAGAGAAATCTTTTTTTTCTTCCTTCCATGTTTTTCATTTCAAATGGTATGTCCTTGAAATCTCATTACCATGATCATATTCTGTCCTTGTACTATTTTATGGGTCATTTATGAATGTTTGACCCATTTTACCTCTCTTTTAATGTCTTCTAAAACCTCGGAACATTGTCGTTATGCTGCAGAATTTCTGTCTCAAAATGTCTATCTCTTTTTCTTAAGTCCTTTTATTTTATTAAGTTAATACTCAAAGCTCTTTCTTCTAAAGGGGTATTCACATATATACCAAAATTTTCTATTTTAAATTCTGGGATTTACATACATGAGACCCACCTTCCTTTTCTGTGGGTTTTAATGTGATATAAAGATCATGTCTTTAAAGCAGTTTTTAAAAAGTTATGATTATGAAATGAAACCCATTTCCTTTATGCTATATGGGTTATTTATGAAATGTTTGATGATGATATATGTGGCTCACATGATAATAAAGGAAAATTTAAGGGTGCGCCCTGATAGCGCTCCAATGCATTGGGTAATGATATAACCACTAGATGTTACAATTTTCACGATACCTTGGTGAATAACCTTGGTAATTTTAAAATGACACATTGGGGATGGACCTTGGTGATATGGTCATGATTTTTCTATGTTAAATGATGTAGCCACATCATCAAGTTATGAAAAAGTTTTATTTTTATTATGATATGCCTCATGCATTCATTTTCATGCATTAAAGTTCTTTTCAAGACTTTATTGATGTATCTCAAGTTCATATGTAAAATGTTTCACTTGTTTCCCTTGCTGGGCCTTCTGCTCACCCTTCCTTTTGATGTATGTCCCCAGGTTATGAGATGCAGTAATGAGCCTAGGGTGAACATGAGGAGAAGCCTTTCAAGTGTTTAAGAAGAATGTTTTTTTTCATGTTTTATGTTCCTTGTTTCCAAGACACTAAACCTTACAGATCCTCAGTTCCGTGTAATGGAATGAAAAGTTATGTTATAAAAAGACGGGATGCTATAAATATCACAGTCTACTCCTTAATCATATGTAATATTTGAAGTGATTGGTACACATAATGATAATTAATTTTTAATGCCTTAGAATCATGTTACAGATCCATCCTTTTAAACAACAAGGATTTGCAACCCATTCTTATTAAAGAAGACCAACCTGGTCTCCTTAACTAACTTTCAATCAAGAGACACAACCCTAAATTCATTTTTGGAGGTAGAATAACAAGAGAAAGGAAATGCTTTATTTTTATGAAAATAATCATAAACCAGACATAAATAAATTACAAATAGAAAGAAACATATTACATGAATAAAAAAATAATATAAGCAATATGGTATAAGATCATAATTTCATAGAAGTTGAACCTAGATGATCATTAATCACATGGAAGTAAAAAAATGTCAACTATGAAGAACTTCAGTTATCACATAAGGAATGAAGAGGTAGCAGATATTTGTGAACAATTTTGAGAGAATCATAATATTAATGATGAATCACTTAGTTTTCTAGAATGATATGTAGAGGTACATGCTTTTATTCGTTGAAGATATTTCTCAGATCATTAAAAAAATAATTAAGGAGTGTATCCGTGACCAACATATGTATGAAAATTTTTATTTAATAAAAGGTTAAATAAAATGATGGTTACCATATTTTAAAGAATCATTTAATAACGTGGAAAGAATTGGGATTTTAATTTCTTCAAGAAGTATAAATAAAATACAAATAAAAATTCACATAAATCAATTTTTAAAAATTCATTATTGTAAAACAATTTTAAAAAATATAATCTTTTATATTATACGTACAATAAAAATACCGTAAAATAGAGCATGACATGTGATACAAACATCATGTGTAATTTTTTATAGAATATTATTATAATTATATTTTTACACACTTTAGAATTTTATTTCATCATAAAATAATATCACTTTTAATAAAATAATTATTTTTAATATCATCGGTTTGAATAATAAATAATAATTTCCAAAAAAAATTAATTAATGGTGGGTTATGAACAACCTCTAAAAATAGAGAGAGGTGGATAATGACCTATCATTAGAAATATCCAACGGTTTCTCAAAAAAAACATAAGATACCTTGGAAATTTCATACATAAATAAGTAATATAATTCAAATGAAACTAAAAATTTATTCAATGTAACTTAGTAATAAAAGGCTTCCAGACATGTAATAAAAACATTGTTACCATTGAAAGTTCAACGATGACTCATGACCTACCATTGTCGGTATCCAATGATAGATCACTGAGAATATTATTGAATAAAATAGATAACATAAATGATAGAAAAATTAAATAAACAATTCATATAATCAAATTGAATGTTTTGAAAAATTGAATAATACGAATAATAAAAAAATCAAATAAACATCAAATAAAAATAAATAACTACTCTAACAAATTAAAAAAGAAGGCATATCTCGATTGATCTACCAAAATTATTTATACCAAAAATTAATATTTGATCGGTAAATAATAATCCACCATTGTTTTCAAATACTGAGTTAAAATATTCACCACTAAAATTTGGAAGTGGGTCACTGAATCACCCACAATTGGGTTCTTCCAATAGAGACTAAACACACCCACCGTTGGTATTTTACAACATTTAGTTGACTCACCCATCATTGGTCTTTTCCAATGGTGACTCGACTCACCCACCATCAGTATTTTGAAATAGTCACTCGACTGACACAATATTTTAATTTTACAATGGCAACTCATCGAAAAAATAATTTGGAAAGACTAAAGAACAATTTCAAACATCATATGGAGGAAGATGACGTGTTGAACATCATGCTGATTATTAAAAATTTTGGCATGATTTAAAAATGATAATAAAAAATAAGAAACTACTATAAAGCTTTTAGGGAATAGATTACTTTATGACCACTGGTGCATAGATTCCGGTGAACTGGAAGTTAGTGGTTGGCTGAGGAAGAAGTGAAAATGTGGGGGAGGTTCAAATAAGAATGTGTGGGATCATAAAAAATATCGAATAAAATATATTAAAGTGGATCGATAATTGAGATTAAATTAGGACTTTCAAGTGTAAATGAACAGTAAAACCACTTCTTTTGCCCAAATCGAAACCAGGATATGATGAGTAGATGACATCAAAATCAGGATGCACTAATCCTTAGTTCAAATTAAAAAATAAAGCACACATGGTGTGGAATCTATCCCAATCCACACGCTCTACGGGCGTAATCCAGGGGCCCACATTCAATAGCCTTTCACTATGCACACTAAAGACCAACCCCCTTGTGGGTTATCCATAGGATGGACTACCCATTGGGTTTACCCAATGAACAACAATGTGGTTGAGGTCTATCCATGGTTCCTCTCTTAGGTCGACCCATATTGCTTACTAAAAAATATAATCTATGTAAATAAAATATAACATGAAGAATCTTTAAGATATTTTACCAAATAAAATTATTAAAAAATTTATTATTTATTATTATAAACTTGTAATTAAAAATTATTAACTAATCAAAACACTTGAGAGATTAAGAGTATTTTAAAGGAGATAAATTTATCAAATCATATAATAGTAAAACATATTAAATCACTCTTAAATACATAAAAACACATATTTTTTTTGTAATTTTAAAAGAAAACAATTTATTAAATTTTTAATAAAAATCAACCCATTTTAAATTTTAAAAAAAATTACCTTTATATATAAAAGATATTCCCTTAATAAAATAAAAAATTAATAAATTGAGTAAAAAATAGAATAAAATTATTTAATACAGTGTTACAGTCTAAAAAATCATTTTTAAATAGAGTGATTTTACCAACCCAGAACTCTATCAACGAAATTAACATTTTTATACTTATTTTATATACTATAGATCAAATTAAATTACTTATATAACACTATAAAAACCTCAAAAATGATGAATCAATGATATAATAGGTATTTATTAAAGTTAAGGAACCTATACAGATGAAATAGTATCATGCCCTTAGGAATAGTATTGTGACCTTATGAATAGTAAACTAGCAAATATAATAGTAACCTCACTCATGAATTTATAATGAAATTTTGAACATATTATAAATTTAATAATGATATAATTATATCATAGTGTATGTAAATGAAAATTTTTAAACTTATTAATTAAGTGTTGGTACTTTTATAAGTCATAAATATAAATTTATAAATTTATAAATAATAAAACAATTTAAAAGAAAATTTACTTTCATAAAATTTATTAATAAATTAACATTTTTATTTATTTTTATTTTAGTATAATTTTATGAGACCTTAGTTAAATTTTGAAAGTGTTAAAAATTTAGTTTTAAATTTATAACTGTATTTTTTGAGTAAATGTTGATTTTAATTAAATATTATATTAATTACATTTAGAAAATTATTTTTATAACATGGATTTAATTTTTTTTAATTATACAGGTTAACAAATGGTTACATTGATTTTTTTTCTGAAATACATGACTTTTCAATGAATAATAAAATACATCAATTTATGGAATAAATACATTATAAGATAAATAAACAATTACATGAGTCATGAATGATGTAAGCACAGTTGGTTAGAACTCACATGAACTTATTACATTATTTAGTCATAGTAATCAACCCTATTGATTGTCTTGAGAAAAATAACAAAAAAATGAATAAAATAATGAGAAATCACTATTTCCTCCACTATAAATTCTAACAGTCACCACCACTTATCCTCACAACTCATAGCCATGAATATTGTAAAAATACTTCCCCATTACTCTTTCCCAGTATCTCCCAACATCTAGGAGCTCTTGGTATTTCCAAAATTCCAAAACCACTTCCCTTAAGGAGGTTCTCAAGAAGGATAATTCAAGAGGTAATTCCTCTTCCTTTTTCATTTTTCTTCATTTCAATTTAGTTTATTTTCTTATCCTCTCCTAAAATACACAATAAAAATGATAATGATAAATCCAGTATAGTCTATATAATATATTTATATCATGTTAATGTAATATCCTTCATCAAACCCATTTCTCTCTATCTTTTATTTTAAAAACTAAATTATCATTCGGGCGGTGCCGATTTACAACCATTATTGACAACGATCATTAATTCTTTAATGTATCCGTAATTTATTTTCATAAAACCATTTATATGGTAGAATTATATTTTAATATCTATATAATATATTCTGTAAAGTTATAGAACAATTATAAATACCTAATAATAAATAATTAAACTAAACTATATTATTTTGATAAAACATCCCAAAAATTAATCTAAAGGATTATCAATAACATTTTATATAATGGTTCATACTCATATATGTAAAAAATATAATACAAACTAAAATTATGAATGTTTATTAATAACATTTAATTTCAATTTCTATGAATTATACAAATTTTACATAAAATCCCTTACTTATAAATAAGCGAAACGATCATGAAAACCAAATAAATTAATCCTCCTAAGTGATACAACTGTATCTTTTAACTCATTAGAAAAACCATAAATAAAATTGAACAAATTATACCAAATATATTAAATTTATAATTGTTTATTAATTAATTAATTAATTAATTTAAATTTATTATCCAATACATTAATTTCGTTTACCAAACACATTCATACATAAGGAAAGTGTTTTATACCTGAACCTCTAATTTATTTCGGGTTAGTATTTTTCTTTATTTAACCCAACTTAAATTTTATTATTATTATGTACTACCCATAAAATATATTTTAATGTTATATATATGTAACAATCAAAATAATTCTTTATTTTATGGGTAGTTAAATATTTTAAAATGATCCTTTTCAAATTCTCTATGACATACAAGCCCGATTCAAGGGAACTTCTCGAATTCTCGTCTATTTTCAAGTGCACTATATAATATATTTTATGCAACACTTATTTTTATAAAATAAATAATTTTATTAAGAAAATACAATATTATGAAAATTATTTTTTGATACAATTTGTATTCTAAAAGAAATATTATTTGAAAAGTAAAAGAGTGTTTCTCACAGGTATTACACAATTATTTTATAATAGTATTTCCATATATTTTAAAACTATTGTTGGTTATTATGTTTAATTAAGATTTATATTTTATGATAAAATAGAAATTAGATTTTTGGAATGGATTATCACTACATTAATTCTTGTTAATTGTGACAGACTATTTGCGACGGGATCCCGTCGCAAATAGGCTTTAGCGACGGGGTTCCGTCACAAATAGCCCATTGTAGAAAACGCAGTCGCAAATACAATTTTTTGAGACGAGAATGTTTCCCGTCGCAAATAAACTTCCTATTATTTGAATTTTATATACATAAAAAATATCCCAACGGGCCCGTCGCAAAAATAGTTTTCGACGGTATATTATCTTGATGAAAAAAAATATGTATATATATATATATATAACTTATTGTGATGGGCCGATCGCAAAAAATTATTTGCGATGGGATTACATACCCATCGTAAATATGTTTTAAAATATATTTAGTTAGGCTATTTGTGATGGGGTCCCGTCGCAAAAGACCTCGTCGCAAATAATAAATTAATTTTAAAAAAATTAAATTTAATAATATTAAGATTGATGTAAAAATAATATTAATATTAATAAAACAATAAAAATATAAAAAATATTAAAATTCTCAATATTCACAAAAAATATATAAATAACAATAAAATATTAAAAGTTAAATTATGTAATATTTTCACCAATATAAAAGATAGAAAATGTAAATAATTCAATTACAATTTTAATTCAAATTTTTGTAACAGAAAAATTTCACTGGGGGGTCGTCTGGAGGAAGTGGAGGAGCTGAAAGAGCTAGTGGAGAAAACTCTATCCCTAAACTACGAGTCATAGAGTGCATATACTCCATCTGCTCCTGATTTTGCTGCTTCCATCGATGGATTAGCTCCTAGTAATGCTGCTACTTCTGCTGCTGCCACTGACACATCTCTTCTTGCTGCTTCTACAAAGTCTCTATATGCTCAGCCTGAACTTGCAACTGCTCCTGATACTGTGAAGCGGAATATGATGTCTCTCCATGAGATCCTCTCGAGCTGGATGCCGACATCACAACAGTACCATAATAAGTACCATGAGTCAAATGAGATCTGATGCCAACTACTATAACCTTCCCAAAGCCATACTGAGTCACCTACATCCATGCCTCCTCATCGAAATGGTGAGCACTTGTCTGCTCAGCCATCTCATCCTGGCCCTAAACCTATGTCTGAGAGGTTGCAGACTCATATGAATCCTTCAATTCCAATTTAAAAATAATATTTTCAAAATATTATGTCATGTTAATTGTTAAACTGAAAAAATAATAATAACCACAATCTGACGCTGGAGATAACCTCTAATCTCTCCACTTGCTGGATCACTGTACTTCCTCCGATAAACGTCGAACTCCGTAATATCGGGTTGCTCAACTACCTAGAGAAATATAAAATATAATGTTTTTTTTATAGTTATATTAAATATTTTAAAAATATACTTACCATATGCTCTTTATGCGAACCGAATGTACGACTACAAGCTCGATGTGTCACCTCCTGTCTTCCTCGGTTCTATCGTCCCACTGAAGATCTCCTCTGATATCCACCACCCAACCAATGTTCACATAATCTATCCCAAATGTGAGATAAAATGTACTCTAGTCGGGGGGCTCTACACGACTCATCAAATTCTGTCACCCCTGTTTTTGTTAATAGTTGTCCTTCTGAAATTGTGCAAAAACTGGCAGAAACGGTCACGCATAGAAACCCGCCATGCCGTGTGGATAACGTCGCGCATGCTACCATCGATAGGATTCCATAAACCATACAAATAGTTTATAATATCATGTTGTTAATAAAATAAATATCAAAATAAATATTATTTATTTACATTCCATCCAATGATGGAACATGTCACGTCGCACATCAACAACAATCTGTTCCCATGTGATCCATGGCTAAGAAACATAATTGTTCAATATATCACTCCCATGTCTAATATCTACATGGTGAAAAATGTGAAAAAAGAATAAATAATCGAAAAATTAGTATATATATAAATAAATAAATGAAATATAACTAAAATATACAGGTTTCCATACCTCCGTGTGCAAGGATCGAATCCAAGATGTGGACGTCGCTCAGGGAAAGGTCAGGAATCATCCATCACGCAAGACTGAGCCCCCTCCGCGTACCTCCTGAACCACTAGTAGGATGAGGGTCAACTGATCCCACATCCTCATCATCCAAAGGTAGATCTGCCTCCTGCAACTCAGAAAATAAATCATCGTCTGTCTGAAACACAAAATGATTGTTGTTAGCAGATATTTTAAAATAACTATTATATATAGATCTATATTAGTTATGATTACAACCATATTTTAGTTGTTTCAAAGTGTCTCTTCATCCTCTTCTCCATAGCTGTCAATGTCAATGTCTTCATCTTCCTCCTCAGCATCACCAATATCCATATGAGTTTCAGTTTCATGATCTCTTGTCATTTCAAATTCATTTGTAACATCATTAACATCATCATCATCATCGATCCTTAATTGTGGTGTGTCATCGTTGATGGTAACATCTCTTTGTGAATCATATGGATTTTGAGTAGACTCTTGAAAAATTTCAATTCCTTCACACTTGCGGAACCATATTCAGTGTGAGTAAAATGATTTTCCCGAGATTTAATTTTTATTATGCTATACCAATCACTCAAGTACCTTGAAGTATAATAGTAAATTGCATAATAAATTTGTTGTGCCTATTGAGCTAGTAAAAATCATTCATTTAATTCAAGAAGACATTTATATTTAATATCGACTATTCCATGAGCTGGATGTACACGCAAACCTCTTTCAGTATTCATTGTAACACCCCTAGATTTTATGAAAAGCATTCATTTTAATTTCATTTATGTCTTGTGTTGTACGCTACACCAAAAGGAGATTGGACAACACACATCCCTGACATGACTTACATTACACGCAATCACGACCTTCCTCGATAGCGTGTGTAGGACGCAATACCGAGTTTTCACTAAACGAGATATTATTATAATATTATTATGATCTAGCCATTATGAATAGTAATACCCAATTTTTTAAGTTTTATAAATTTTATCTATCAAAATGGACTTCATTTTTGGATTCGGAATATCAAAATTATCTTAGGGTGAAATTTTGGTACATTTCGGATAACTTTCATATTTTGATGAATAGTGAAAATCACTAAATTTTAATTAAAAACAATCATTTTAATCAAAATAATTAATATTGAAAAAATATTAATTTGAGTGGTTTTAAAGTATATTTAGAATATATTTTTATAATTTAATACAATTTTGGTCATTGGATGTAATTTCACATTTAAACCAGACATAAACAAGTGTCAATTTTTTGATAATTATTATCTCTCAAGAACACGCTATTTGTTTTGACGACGGGAATTAATTTTTAAATTAATTAATGTAACTAATATTTTTTGAATTTGGAAAATAGACATAATTTTTGAATTCATAATATCAAATACAGCTTAAGCCTTATTTTTGGTATTTTTCTAGAAACTTACATTTTTTGATGAATAGTGAAACTAATAAGTGGTAGTTTAAAAAACAGAATTTTTCATAAAACATAATTTTACCACTTCTGTGAGTGGAATTTCGAAAATCCGAGAGACACGGTTAATATCAAGGAATAAAATTTGGTTCAATGAGAAGAAAATATTTTTTGGCGAATAGTAACTTTTTACTTTTTTTACCACGGTTAAAAGTAAATAAGGTAATTAAGGGTAAAAATGATATTATTATTACCCTAAAACATGTCTTAATTCTATTTAACAAGTTTAATTCGACCCAAAACATCATTAGGAACAAAATATGACCATTTAGGCCCACATGGATTAGATTTGGACATTTATTATTAATTTATTTAAAGAAGGGTTAAAATAGTTAAAATCAAAGTTTAATAACTAAATCATTATTAATATAAGGTTATTCATAAGATAAATTGGACTATAAATATTCATTAGAAAGCTAAAAATATTCCTTACATAATGGTATTTTATTTTTAATTTTTACACATTAAATAATTTAATTTATTTATGACACAATGATGATGCAATAATTATCTTATTAATGAAATATTGATATAATTGATGTTATAAATACCCAAATAAATCTAATTTGAGACATTTTATGAATTCCACTAATTTTAAAGGTTAAAATGACATGTTATTACAAATGTAATTAACTTTTTTAGAACTAATCCTTATGTTATGATTTTCACAAAAATCAATTACTAAATAGTGTCAAAATTTACATAAAATAGTTTTTAAAACAAATATTATATAATTAATGGTTATTTTATTCCTAAAAAAATATGGTTCGCCCAAATGACTTAGCTAAGGTTGCATATATTAATAATAAACAACTTTGGGTTCGTTTGGCTTCTTATTGTATGTTTATTAACCTTATATTATAAGAACACAAAAAGACACAATAAAAGTAAAATTATCTAACTTAATGTTAAATCTAAATGATAAGATTAAAATATTAAACTAAACTTGTCCAAATTTTATTCTATGAGAGTATTTCTACCAATCCCCAACTTAACGTATAAATAAATCAACATGGAGCCATTTAAAACCGAATATGGCTTTATAATAAACTAATATTTTTAGTTTTTCCAAAGGTGCCTCTCTCCTCCCTTATAAAAGGGCACCTCCTCTCTCTCTTCCTCACACCACATTGAGCCTTCAAGCTCGGCCAAACCCTAAAAATTTCTTCTCTCTACTTCCCTAGAGACATCCTAGAGGTCCTGGTCTTCTTCAAATTCCAATTTTAGTGCCCTAAAAGGAGGTCTCAAAGAAGCACTTCGAAGAAGAGGTAATGTCCGTTTCCGATTCGTTCAACATTATTTCTTCTTCCACTTCTTCTTCTTTAGTTGTTTCATTATGAAGTAATAAAATCAGTATCACTCATATACTGATATGTTATTATAATTATGAAACAACCCTATTTCACCATCTATCCATCCTACGGAAAACGAAATCACCGCGCGTGCGTACGTACGGAATACCGTCTCCACGCCGTGGTGTAATCTATTTTCCACCACCACCTTACATGTATGGGTATAATGGTGTAAATAATGAATATATATAATTATTGTAATGTGATATTTATTCTTAAATATTATACATACACTCCAATACAATTCCATGATCATGGGAATGATATCATCGCTCGTACGTACGTACGGAATACCATCTCCACGATGTGATGCGACTCGTTATACATGATTTTCAATACATAATTATTACATAAATGAATTGAATGAATGAATATGATATATACTACACTACTACCATACTGTAAATGAGGTATCTATAACCTAAAATAAGAATAAGAATTTATTCGGCAAAACACGCATAAGAACAAAAAGCAATAAACACACGAATAACAAGTAACAATGAAATATTACTAAAAGAAGCTAGGAATATGACCATATATGATATCATAACAATAAATATGATTCTAGAATAAGTCAATGACATTATTTAAATCAGTATATAGGAGGTTTGGACAATTACGAAGCAAGTCAGACATAAGGTAAGGGAAAATATCACAATCTCATTTTATCCAAGATTGTTTATTCGTTAGTATTTACTGGGGTGTATTTTATCATCCACATCCATGTTTCCTCAATATGTAATATTTTTTCCATCCACCTACAATTGTTTAAATCCATTTTTACCCTTTGGTGAGTTTTTAGTAAAATATGTGAAAGGAATCGTTTCTCATTTTTCGTACGAGGTACTTTTTGACTTTTCCGATAAAAGTACGAGAAGAATGTTTTTTAACTTATATGGCATGAATGGATTTTTAAAAAATTATTTCCAAGAATATTCCTTTACAAGTTTTCAAGTTTATTTTTAATCAACTTCTTTTAGTTTAAAATTTTATGACATGTTATGAAAGGAAAATGTTTTTGAAGTAGAAAGGATATTTTCTTCAAGAATAGAGTTCAAGTGTGTTATCAAAATTATTTTCCATATAAGATAATAACGGTTTCTGTTTCTGTCCCTATTATTACATTGATATGATTATGTTGTGATGGAAATATTTTTATAAATTCCTTTATCTTATATGAATTGTTTTATGATTTCATGTTGTTTAAGATCCCTTTTTTATTATATGGGTTATGAAATGATTTATGATTTATGATTTTGTGGCACAGATAAGAGTGGTATCATTATGAGATGGGTGGGACCTATATCTCCCTACAATGCATTGGGTAAAGATTTTATATCTCATGAGATAGAATGGCTGGAACGGCAGGTTAAACTGGTTCAGTGAAACAGGACTGAAACAAGGATTGAACACGGTTCAGAAATGGACTGTGTCCTCTAAGATAGTCTTGGAAATGATTCTTGACTAATAAGAAATGATTCTCTATGATTATGTGTGTATGCCACAAAGATTCATGTATGAAGTTATGATTATTGTGATTATGTTTCACTACCATGATTTATCCCATGTTATGAAATTATGATCTCGTTTACAGGGTAATATTTCCAAATTGCTATGTTCTTAATAATATGATGTGATTGATATTTCTTTTTTTTTACACTTACTGATCATTTGGGCTCACCCTTTTATGTTTTCTTTTTCCCCAGGATATAAAGAAAGGTTTTAGGTAAAATACTAAGTTCTTTATGGGAGATGTTTAAGACCTTTCACCACGATTAGATGATTATATTCCGAGTTTCCAAAGACACTAAACTATTATGGTCCTTGTGTGTCTATTTTTGTTATGTACTAAGTATTCCGCAAAAGTAATGTAATGTCCATGTACGTTATGATTTGGCTCTCTACATACAACCATTGACATTGAAACATTGTTATGTAATTCTGTCCTAGATAATAGAGCACAATAATTTCATTCAAAAATCCATAAAAGTCAACTTCAGTTTCTCTGTGAAGTGATCCTCTCAAGAAAACTCCACTGTTAATTGTTTTTTTTATTCCCCGTATGAAATTATATGATATCGAATACCATTCACCACATATGATTTATAATATTTAACCATTTTGGATTGTGGGTTGCTCAATATACACAGTCATTTGTCAATTTTAACAGCATATTAAGACACCTAAAAATTTGTAAAACAACTATCATTATAATAAATAATAAACGGAATTGATATTAAACCATCAATAATTTATGTTTCAAGTTTTTGAAAGCACTGAGAAATTTTTTTTGTCTCTGTTCATCAAGTGCAGCTGCTGTAATTTGTGGAAGTTGTTTCTTGATATGATTTTCATATAACCTACAAATAAAATATGTTTAAATACTGTAATCAAATTATAGAATAAGTGATAGAAGAACATATAGGACAAATGATGTCATCGTGAGTTTCTATTTGTTGCACAGATAGACTTGCAACATCATGTACTAAATATTGAAATCATGATGGATCCAGAATCAAGTTATTAGAATCTTCCCTGGAACTGCGTTCACCGTGTTGATACCAAAAAACATAATCTGGTTGATAACCAAACCGCAAGAGATGTCCCCCATCATTATCAAATGTGTCAAACATTCTCAGAGCACATTTTTTATAATGAATCATAATTGTGCCATCTGAAACATATTCTGATTTTGATTATGCAAATTCTAAGAAAACTTAAACACCCTCAATATGGACAAGATTTAAACCAAAACCATTTGTATTTATGCGCTGATTTATCCAAGCTCGATCATATAATAATGACTGATGTCGACTTCCTTATTCCATATTTTTCTACATAAATTATAAAATCATCACTATTTTTGAATAGTTTTAAATTATAAAAATACTATTTGAAAAAGAAGATAAATAATTACAACTACTTAATAATAATCATTAATTAAGGTCCACACAATTTCCAGTGGATTGACAGCTACTCTTTTGTCCCATAGCTCATTTAATTGAATCTTTCTCACACATATTATTGCTAATTATTTCTAATTATTCCTAATTATTCATAATTATTTCTAATTATTGCTAATTATTACAAATTATTACAAATTATTACTAATTGTTACTAATTATTACAATTTGTTACTAATTATTAAAATCTATTACTAATTATTACTACTTTAGAAATACTTAGCAATACATAGCAAAAGGAAAACTGCTTGAATAATGAATGGAAATTTTGTAATCATTATTGTTGAGATGATTACAAATTTTCCCTTCATTATCCAAGTAGATTTCATTTACTAATTATTAGTAATAAGAATATTATATTATCAATATTTATGAAAAAATAGCATTAATATTAAGTAAATAATAAAAAATTTATAAAATATTGAAAATATCCCTATTCAAAATAAACATTGTTCTATTCTTAACATGTTTAAATCACAATGGGTCGTCAATTATCATGTCATGCGCAATAAAAAGTTTGTGTCTATCATGTCCAATGTAAACTCTATAATTATACTTGCATAGTTGATCAGATTGCAAATAGTTTTGCAATAAGACGACCAAAGTAATGACATTCTTTCTTTTAAGAATCATCTCACATGAATCATTACATAGATCATTCTTCCTTAAAAATTTTAGGGGATATCATTATTTTTCCATTAATTTTTCAAGGAAGAATGGTCTATTTAATGGTTCATGTGAGATAATTCTTACAGATAAGAAAGGCATGACTTGAATTGTCGGATTGCAACAGTACTTGCGAGGTGATCATCCATGAAAGGATAATTATAGAGTTTAAATTGTACATGAGTGACTCAATCTTTTTATCGTGCATGACCTGACAATTGGTGACCCTTTGAGATTTAACATGTTAATAATAGAGAATAGTCTATTAAGAATATTGATATTTTTAATATTCTATAAATTTTTTATTATTTTATTAATAATAATATTGTTTTTTCGTAAATATTAAAAATATATTTTTTTATTTCTAATTGATGCTAATTGTTGCTTATTAATTCTAATTGTTTCTAATTGTTGCCAATTGTTTCTAATTGTAGCTAATTGTTTCTAATTGTTGCAAATTGTTGATAATTGTTGCAAAATGTTGATAATTGTTGCTAATTGTTGCTAATTGATGATAATTGTTGCTAATTGTTGTTAATTGTTGAATACCATTGCTAAATGTTGCTAATTGTTGCTAACTATTACTAATTGTTGCTAACTGTTGCTAACTATTGCTAACTGTTGCTAACTAGTGCTAACTGTTGCTAACTGGTGATAACTTTTTCTAACTGTCGCTAACTGTTTCAAATTGTTGCTAAGTGTTGCTATGTGTTGCTAAGTGTTTCTAAGTGTTGATAGTGTTGATAAGTGTTTCTAAGTTTTTCTATGTGTTTCTAAGTGTGGCTATGTGTTTCTAACTATTGCTAACTGTTGCTAAGTGTTGTTAAGTGTTGCTAACTGTTGCTAATTCTTCCTAATTTTTACTATTTTTTACTAATTATTCATATTTATTGCTATTTATAATTAATTATTGCTAATTATTACTAATTATTACTAATTATTAGTAATTATTACTAATTATTACTAAAATTCCTAATTATTCCTAATTATTCATAATTATTACTAATTATTACTAATTATTACTAATTATTACTAACTATTACTGATTATTAGTAATTATTTCTAATTATATCTAATTATATCTAATTATGTCTAATTATATCTAATTATATCTAATTATATCAAATTATATGTAATTATATCTAATTATATTTAATTATTACTAATTATTACTAATTATTCCTAATTATTTCTAATTATTACTAATTATTCCTAATTATTCCGAATTATTAGTAATCATTCCTAATTATTAGAAACTATTCATAAATATTCCTAATTATTACTAATTATTCATAATTATTACTAACTATTTTTAATTATTACTAATTATTCCTAATTGTTACTAATTATTACTAATTATTCCTATTTATTTCTAATTAGAAATAATTATTCTTAATTATTAATAATTATATCTAATTATTACTAATTATATCTAATTATTACTAATTATATCTAATTATAGCTAATTATAGCTAATTCTAGCTAATTCTAGCTAATTATATCAAATTGTTCGTAATTATTCCAAATTATTCCTAATTATTCCTAATTATTATTAATTATTAATAATTAATCATAATTATTACTAATTATTACTAATTAGATCTAATTAATACTAATTATTCCTAATTATATATAATTATTACTAATTATTCCTAATTATTACTATTACTAATTATTACTAATTATTCCTAATTATTACTAATTAGTACTAATTATTACTAATTACCCCTAATTATATCTAATTATTACTAATTATTCATAATTATTACTAATTATTCCTAATTATTACTTATTATTCCTAATTATTACTAATTATTCATAATTATTACTAATTATTCCTAGTTATTCTTAATTATTATTAATAATTATTCTTAATTATTACTATTTATTTAATATTATTAGTAATTATTCCCAATTATTCCTAATTATTACTAATTATTACTAATTATTACTAATTTTATCTAATTATTTGTAATTATATCTAATTATTACTAAATATATCTAATTATTACTAATTATGTCTAAGTATTTCTAAATATATCTAATTATATCGAATTTTTACTAATTATTCCTAATTATTCATAATTATTACTAATTATTCCTAATTACTACTAATTATTCCTAATTATAACTAATTATTCTTAATTATTACTAATTATTCCAAATTATTACTAATTGTTCCTAAATATTGCTAATTATTCCTAATTATTCCGAATTATTCCCAATTATTACTAATTATTCCTAATTTTTACTAATTATATCTAATTATTACTAATTGGATCTAATTATTACTAATTATATCTAATTATTACTAATTATATCTACTAATTATATCTAATTATTTCTAATTATATCTAATTATTTTTATTTATTACTAATTATTCCTAATTATAACTATTTATTGCTAATTATATATATTTATTGCTAATTATATCTATTTGTTCCTAATTATATCTAATTAATATTAATTATAACTAATTATTTATAATTATTACTATCAATATCAATTTCTTAGTAAAACTAAATAGAATTAAAAATCAATTGAAATCTAATTAAATTAGAACTCATAAACAACAATTAAAATTAACATAAAAAAATAAAATAAAAATTAAAAAATTAAAATATAAATACCTTATATATAATTATATCTATTTTTCCTAATTATATCTAATTAATAATAATTATAACTAATTATTTATAATTATTACTAACAATATCAATTTCTTAGCAATACTAAATATAATTAAAAATCAATTAAAATCTAATTAAATTAGAACTCATAAACAACAATTAAAATTATCATAAAAAATAAAAAAAATATAAAAAAAATTAAAATATTAAAACCTTAAACATTGATATTCTGAATATATTGACACCCTCTGGTTGCTCTTGTTTAAAAACCATCAATTAAAAGAAAGTTTCTCTTTGAAAGTGAAGAATAAGGAGATCGAGAGAGCAAGATCAGAATGATTTGAAAAAAACGGATGGGAGTATATATAGGTTAGATTAGTTGAGACAGGGAGCCCGTCGCAAATGGTGGTATTTACGATGGGTCTCGTCGCAATTACCCTTGCCCACATTAATTACAGTCGGCGGTTAAAAGGATATTTGCGATGGGTACCGTCGCAAATAGTGGTTGCTCATAGTCTTTTTGCGATGGGACGACATCCCGTCGCAAAAAGATATTGACCGCCGCTGGGTATTTGCGAAGGGACCCATCGCAAATAACCGTGCGCGGTTTGACGCGCAAGCCGCGCCATACTATTTGCGATGGTAGACATCTCCCCGTCGCAAATAATTTTCGTGCGGTCTGGCGCGCAAGCCGTGCCAAACTATTTGCGATGGGAGATGAAATCACATAGCAAATATTTGGTTATTTGTGACGGGCACCTCTCTCCTTCACAAATAGCTTCCTGGACTTGTTATTTGCGACGAGATTTATGCCCTTCGCAAATAGCGATTCTTACCATAGTGTATGATTAGTTTGATTTTTTATGTGCTATATTGAAACCATTCACCATATTACTTAAAATGGTTAGTTTTTAGGTTTACTAATTTGGGAAAGTTATTTACATTTCATATGTTAGTTTGAATATGAATGTATATGTTGATTATGTTTTTCACTGTTTATATGAGAAATGAATTTGATTTAGTAAGTGATGGGTAGAGCCATCACTTACCATACAACTGGTTTGACACCCATGTGAGATATACTAAGGATTAATCAATTTTTCGTTACAAATCATTATAAAGGATTTAAAAGTAAATATGTCCCCATGTAAAATATGTTTATGATTTTGTGATTTTCTATCCACAGGACTTAAATTTTCATGAAGTGACATTCAATTTTGTTATTATAGATTACGATCCATAACCTGATCTAGTGCATTCCATTATATATAAATGATTCCTAGTCTAACTAATGGAAGTTGTATTAATGAATGTGTTATATATAGGGATTTTCTACCTATAATAGATAATGATGTCAGTATTGGAGTTGTAATAGGTGATGAGAAACATATAACTATACTAGGACAACTGACTCAGGTTATGAACTATAACCTTACCCGTATAGAGTATCTTGGTCCACAATGAGGAGGAGAAATGTTATACCACATCATATAACATCAACCTCCATCATTCAGTGGGACTACAAAACCATTTATAGCTAAGAAGTGGATGAGTTACTTAGAGAAGATATTCCTCACTTTGGGAAGTAATTAAATAGAGAAGGTGCCCATAGCTGTTTATCATCTATCAGGAGATGCAGATCAATGGTGGTCACTAATACACAACACAAATGGAGAGAAATAAATGTAATGTATAGAACGAAAGGAATTTAAGGAAAATTTCCTAGAAAAATATTTTCCTCACAACAAATTGTTATATATGGAAAGAAAGTTCATGAATCTGAGGAAACAAGAGGATGAGATAGTTTCCATATATGAATCAAACATGACAAGGTTAGCAAGGCATTCCAAATACTACATACATAATCCAAGGAAAATTATTGATTGATTATTTTATTATTTTAAACCAATCCTTCGAAGGGAACTATTCTACTGAAATTTATTATCATACAATGATATAGTCTAATGTGATATCAAGAATGGAAAAAATTCTCTAAGTCAAATAACTTCAACGTAATCCAAGTGAAGAATATTGGTGATGAACACTCTAGAAAAATAAATACAGAAAATTTTAATAAGGGAAGAGTTTATTTTTTATCCCATTAGAATTGTGAGAAGAAACTCCCTAAAACCTTCATGGTGGGAATGAGTGTTTGTTAATAGTGTGTAGAAAAAGGATTCCATGTTCATGATTGTAAGGGATATAAATAATCTACCAATTTTGAATGTTAAAATATTGGAAATTATGAATAAAATTTCCTAGGTGTCAGTAGACTTTCACTAAATAATGCCAATGGATCCAGGCGAAGCTTATGCAGTCACAAATGCTGAGGATGATGTTCAAAATGATGTGGTGGAGGGTACATTAATAATTTCCTCTAACAATGAAAATTATTTATTTTATTATGTATCATCACATCATTTTAAATCTTCCCAATCTTCCATAAGAATTAGACATTTCCAATTTTATTTCATAAAGGAGTTTTCAGACAAAAATTCTCAAGGAAGTATCATTGTAATAAATATGTGTCCCTCAGTCCCATTTGTGACAGAAAAACGTGATTTAGTTGTTTATTATCATCATACCTATGATTTAATTTGATTTAATTCTTGTTATGAAATATATTTCAAATTTTTATATGAAGAGAAACTATAAGAAGAAGGAAGTTACAATTTTTGATAATGATATAGAGTACCTTATCTTTAGAGAAAAAATCTCACCATATGATTCTTATCTATATGCAACCCAATAGCTCTTCTGAACGGAATTATTGGGGCATAAGAGAAAACAATATCTATTGGTTTGGAAAGAAATATTCCAAAAAAGTATGTAACTATTGTGCATGATTATATTGATGTATTTATAAAGGATTTACATGAACATCCTCTGGTGTGGGAAATTGAGTTTTCTATTTATTTAATTCATAGTGAAAGGCTTATACAAAAGAATCGTTATAGAATGGGCATAGTGGAATTAGTGGATCTAAAGAATCAACTAGGGGAATTTAGTAATAAATGATTTATTCACCATAGTGTTTCTCTATGGGGATCCCCTCTTCAAATTTTTCAAAATAAATATGGATCTATGAGGCTATGTATTGACTATAGTGAAATCAATTCTATTATAATCAAGAACAACCATCCTCTTCCTCTCATTAATTATTTATACAATAAACATAATGGACCCTAATATTTTTTTCAATATTGAACAATGATCTAGATATAATCATTTTCATATGAGGATGAAAGCTGTTATAATGATAGAATTTTGAACAAGGAATGGGAAATATGTTTTTAGAGTAACTCTTTTTTGATAAAATAATGAACCCTCTATTTTCATAGATAATATGAATAGAGTTTTGAGGAATATCCTGATGAATTTTTTGTGCTATTTATTGATGATATAGTGGTATAATTTAAAATCTACGAAGATCTTAAGAATAAATTGAGAATTGTTTTTAATACTCTTAGATTAAATGGGTTACCTGGAATGTTTAGGAAGTGTAAATTATTGATTCAAACAGTTGGGTTTCATAGATATATGGTCTCTAATGATGGAATCATAGTTGACCATGAAAAGAAAAAAGAAGTTATGGAATGACCAACACCAACGAATATAACTGAGGTACATAGTTTTATTGATTTAGTAGGTTATCATTGGTGTTTCTTTTTTCATAACATTATTTAATTAGCTAAACCATAACAATGATTACTGGTAAATGGGTTAAGATCATATGAACAAAAGAGTGAATAATGTTTTGAATAATTTATTGGGGGATTTTTGAATGCTTTGATTCAAACTCTAACATCAAGAAATTGTGGGTTTGTTATTTATAGTGATGTATCAACGAAAGGACATGGCAGTGTCATTATATAGAACGAATAGTTTTTTCTTATGTATCTTGGTAGTAAAAAACTCATGAATAGAACTATCCCACTCATTATCTTTAGTTAGAAGTTTTAATTTTTTCTATAAATATATGAGGACTCTATCTATAAGTTGAAATATGTGATATATATATATATATATATATATGGATCCAAAGAGTTTGAAATATATTTTCTCATAGAATGAACTAAACATGTTTCAAAGGAGATGGCTCAAGATAAATAAGGATTATAATTGTTTAATACACTACCACTCAGGGAAGGAAAATAAGGTGGTATTTTCATTGAGTTGGAAGGACCATGTAGTTTTGATCAAAATTCATATTGATTAACATATTAGGTACCTAGATGTGGAAATGATGAATATGAGAATTATCAAGGAAGGGGAAATATAATTTCGTTTTTTAAATGTTTTTAAACCCAAATTTATTGGAAATAATTAAATGTTCTTATTGTAATGATGAGAATATTAAAAATAAAATTAATGCTATGAAAGATGATAAGTTTCCAGATTTTATGGTTGATTATGAAATTATGATATTTGGGAGGCGACTATGTGTTCCCTATATACCGAATCCAAAAACAGTGTTATTTAAAAATTCCCGCAAGTGAAATTTTTCTATGAACATTGGTAACACTGATATGTATATATATCTAAAGGAACATTTCTGGTGGGATAATATGAAGCATGAAATTGCTTACTAACTATCAAGGTGTTTAGTCTGTCAATAGGTGATGGATGAAAGGAAACATCCTAGTAGTCCCATGCAACCCCTGTCTATTCCTACATGGAAATGGGATGATATCACTATGTGGTTTTTAGTATATTACAAAAAAACAATATGAAATAATGATGTAATACGGGTGATTATTGAGCTAATAAACAAATATTCACATTTCATCTCTATAGGGGAGGATTTTCCACTAGTGTTCCTTGAACGACTCTATATAAATGAATTTTGAATAAATCATGGAAAAAATCTCCCAATTGTGTCTGATAATGATCCAAAATTTACCTAATACTTCATGAAAACTCTTTCGAAATCATTGGATATTAAGCACCATTTTAGTACTTTTTATCACCCTCGAACTGACATGCCAACAGAAAGGAAAATACCAACATTAGAAGAAATATTTGGATCATCTTAAATTGTTTTTAATGTTATGTGTGATCATTATTTACTTTTATTATAGTTTTCCTACAATAATAGTTTCTATTAATGTATTCAAATGGAACCATTTGAATAATTATACGGAAAGGGATGTTGTACATCAACTTGTTGGGATAAAGTTTGTGAAAGGTAGCATATAGGACCAGAGCTTGCGGAGGAAATAACAATGAAGGTAAATATTATTCAAAACCTTATCAAATAAGCTCAATAAATGAAAAGGAGCAATGATGATAGTAGATGTAATGGTTTGGAATTTGATGTGGGTGATAACATTTTCCGGAAATTAACTCCATAGAAAGGTGTCATAATATTTTGGATGAAAGGGAAATTGATCCCAAGATACATTGGTCCTTTTAAAATTCGAGAGAGAGTCAGAGTACTGGATTATCATTTAAAAATTCAACATAGTCTTTTTGATGTACATAATGTGTTCCACATCTCATTGTTAAGGATAACCATGACAGACCCAATCCATGTATTCAATTTTGAAGGAATTGAAATTAAACCAGCCTTATCTTATTCTGAAGAGCGTATCCAAATTCTAGACACTATAGAACAAGTGCTGAGGAATCAGATGACTCAACTTGCAACTGTACTTCAGAAAAATCATGGAATTGAAGAGGAAATATGGGAGTCTGATGATCTTATGATGAAGAACTACTGAAATCATTTTATTCGATGACAATCTGTAAATTTTGAGGATGAAATTTTTATAGGAGGGGAGAATTTAATGAAATAGAACTATATAAATGATATTTCAATTATTATATTAATTTCATATATTACAGATTATATAAAATCACTTATATAACACAATAAGAAAATCATAAATGATGAATTAATGAAATTAGAGGTGTCTCTAGATGATAAGGACCCTATACTAAGGAAATAGTAACAACCCCTTATAAATATTAATGCGACTTTTATGAATTGTAATCCATCTAATATAATAGTAACCTCACCTATGAAATCATAAAAAAAATTTACTATCTTGTAAATATAATTGTGATATAATTATATCATAGTGTATGTGAATAAAAGTTTTAATATTTATAAATTAAGTGTTGGTTTTTTTGTAATTCATAAATATTTAATTAATTTTTATAAATAATAAAAACAATTTAAAAGAAAATATATTTCCATAAAATTTATTCATAAATTAAAATTTTTTATGTCATAATATTTTGTTATAATTTTATTAGACCATAGTTAAATTTTTAATGCGTTATTAAATCTCTTATAAATTTAAATCTGTATTTTTTTTTGAGTAAATAATGATTTTAATTAAAAATTAAATTTATAATATTTTGAAAATTATTTTAATAAATTTTATTTCATTTTTAAATTATAAACATATAAAAATGGATACGTTGAATTTTTGTAAATTTTCAGAAATAGTTGAATTTTTAATGAAGCGTAAAATACGATAATTTATGGTATAAATATATTATAAGATAAATACACTATTCATTTGGTCATGGATGATGTATGATCCCTTGGTTAATAATCACATGAACATAATAATTTATTTATTCATAATAATAAACCATCTTTATTTTAATGAGAAAAATAATAAAATAATGAATAGAATAATGAGAAATCACCCCTCTTCTCGAGTAAAAAAACCCCTCACCACCACATCTACTCAAATCTATAAGCCCTGAATCATTTCAAACTTATTCTAAAATACTCCTCCCTGGATTTAAAACACTTCCTTGAGCCCATGGTCTTTCTAAAATACCAAAACCCCTTCCCTTAAGGAGGTTTTCAAGGGTGATAATTGAAGAGGTAAATCCTCCTACTTTTCATTTTATATTCGTTTCAATTGATTTTATTTTCATATCCTATGAACACATCCAATGAAATTTTTTTAATGATAACTCTAGTATCATCTATATAATGGAATTATAACATGTTAATGGAATATACTCCATCAAACCCCTATCTATCTCTCTGTCTCTCTTCTATTTTAAAAATGATATCATATTTCGAGAGTTGCTGATTTACAACCTTCATGAAGGCTATACTTTTGTTCGTTAAATTATCCTTCAAGGATGGTATTGAAACCCTTTTTATGGTTGAAATAGATTATAAAATATTTATTATATCTTATATAATTTTGTTTATCCATATTATATACATTATAATAAATAATAGAACAAAAAAAGTTCATCATGATTGAAAAAATGCAAAAATTATGAAAAATGATTATTATTTACTTGTTATATAATGATTAAACCAAATATATTTAAAAATTTTTACGAATTCCACTACTTTTTTTCATTAATAAAATGTAATTTCAATTCTTGATAATTATTCCCATTTTACAAGAACTCCATTACTTATAAATATGTTGCCTGATCACGAAATTCAACGAAAATAACGCTCCTAAAGGGTAAAATTGTATCATGTAACTCATAAAAAAGACCTCAAATAAAATTAATTAAATTTAAAAAATGAAATAAAATTATAAATTTTTCTTAATTATTTAATTAATTGATTTAATTTTATTATCACAGACATTAAGGTCATGTGCAGAAGACATTCCGACATAAGTCAAGGGATTTCTAACTGAACACCCAATATCTTTTGGGTTAATCATTTTATCTATTTACCCTAATGAAATTTTTTATTATTCTTATTTAATCCTCATAATGTCTATTTTAAAGATATATATAGATGCACCAATCAATATCAATCTTTATTTTATTGGGATTTAAATATTTAAAACGGATCTCTCTCAAATTATTCTCGATAAACAAGCCTGATTCAAGGGAACTTCTTGAATTCTTACATATTTTTCAAGTAAACTCTATAATCTATTTTAATCCACCATAATTTTTTTTAAATCGCCAATTTTATTATTAAAAAACTGTATTATTTAATGTCTACTTTTATACAAAGTCTTTTCCCAAAGAACTCTTCTTTGTAATGAAAAAAAAATATTTCTATTATGTATAAGTTGATGATTTTATCAGAGTATTTTCATCTATTTAAACAATGTTGTTAATTATTATGTTTCATTGGGATGAATATTTTATGATATCATATATCATAATTTTTTAAATGGTTTATTATTAGTTTGAATTTTTATGTCATATCCTGATACCATTCATTATATTACCTCAAATGTTTAGTGTTTAAGTTTACTAATTGGGGTAAGTTATTTACATTTTGTATGTTATTTTCAATATGAATTTATGTGTTGATTATGTTTATAACCTTTAATACGAGGAATCCATTAGACATAATATGTGATGGTTGGGGCCCTTTATAGCCCCTCGATGAATCGGTATGTCTCATTAGACAAACTAGGAGAGGTTTTTACCAATTATATATGGTGTCTTGCTCGAGTCCATGACAGTATGATTATGATGTACTGCATTATGAATTCCCTCATTATAAAGCAGAAATTTATTTTTTTCATTTGATTATTATACTTGTATAATACCCATGTTAATGTTTTATTATGGTGTTATTGGGTTTTAATTCCTTTAATTTATGATCAAGTTTACTTTTAATGGAATGTGTACTTTTATTTATTCACAATTCTTTATATTTATTTCTTCCATTATATTACTTAACCTTACTTATATTCTAATCTTACCCATCTATTATGTTTTAATTTTCCCCTGGATTCGATGATGTATATTAAGAATGACATCTGAGGATAATCTAGATGTTTATCTCTGTTTCCATTATCGTTAATATGATGGAGATCATTTCATGTTGTAATGTGTATCTAGATTTGCAATGAAAATAAACTATTACTTTATTCAGTAAATGACTTCTTTGTTTATCAGAAAATATAATAAGTTAAGCCATCGACTCTAGACAATTCAGGTTGGAGTCTTTATAGCGATCTAATTATTATTTAACCATATTAGAAATAATATTCTATTACAGAACTTATGTTAAAACATATTTGAGGTCAATGATCATACTAAATAAAATTTTAAGCTTCTAACATACCCATTTAAAATTTCATATTCTTTAATTTAATTGAATATATGGTTTTATTAAATATTCTATTTAGTTGTATCTCAGTGGTAAATAAATTGATTCATATATCATCTTTATTGACATGATTCATATATATAGTGAAATCTTACTTGTATGTGTTTAGTTCTAGAGTGGTGAATAATGTTTTTAGAAATTTAAATAGCACTGGATTTATCACCATAAATTGGAATTTTACCAAAAATGATATTGAAATCATATAGATTTTTTTATCTATATTATATATAAACAAAAACTATCTGGAACAACATATTTAGCTGCAGTTACTAACAGTGCTATTGAAAGTAATTTCATATAGCACTATGAAATTAAAATTCTGCCTATGAGGTGACATGTACCTGTAGTGATTTTTTATTTAAGTATTCATCCAAAAAAGTCAGAATAAGAGATAGATAGTATATAAAAATAATTATAATTATAATATAATAGTGTATTAAAATAAGTACCATTGATATATATAGTTATTAGTTTATCAAATTTAAGGTGAATTTCATTTGGGGTTTACTTAAACCTACCAAACAAGAAAATAGAGAACATGATACATGGTATAGATGTAGTGACATACAGTAGGATTCTAACCATGTTACTATACAATTTACCCTCTACTAATATAACTGATTCATCTATGTCCAATTTTGGATTAGTTCTCATAAGGGATTTTAATGTTTTACTAGAATCAAGTATAAATATTTTTAAAATGTCTTTAGTATGCATGGAATGATTTATGAAGACACCTTCGATTAATTGATTAATTTATAAACCAAGTAAATATTTTGTTTCTGAAATTTTTCACATTTAAAATTCACTTTTCAAATGTATAGAAAAATCATTACACAAGGAATCATTTATTGAGAAAAATATTATATCGTCAACATATATATATATATGTATAATCAGTATATCAGTGGAAACTCATTTTATAAACATGGTTGGATAAACACACCCTTAAAAAATCATTTTGCAATAAAAATTATATAATTATTTAATTCCACACTCAAGGGGATTGTTTAAGGCCATATAAGGATTTATTAATTTTAAAATAAATGATCTAGGAAATTATCATTTTAAAATATAGGGGGTTGTCTTACATTGACTTCCATTAAAATAAATCTATTTAAAAATGAAATTTTTATATTCGATTCAAATAATTTGATGTTTTCAATAATTGAAATGGATAATATAATTATAATAGTTTCCATTCCTACAACAAGATAAAAATAATCTTCAAATTAAATTCCCACTTTCTAAGAATAACAATGAGTTAATAGTATTAATTTAATTTTAACTTCACTTCCACCTTTATCATGTTAATTACAAAAAATCTATTCAGTTCTAATAAGAAGTTTATCTTAATGAAAATAAAATAAATCCCATACTTTATTACTTTCAAATTTATTAAATTCATCATGAATAAAATTAATCCAAATCTAATCCTTTATGATATTTTCAATATTGATAGGAACAAACTCTGCAATACTGTGAAATTGGCATAGTAAAGAATGATTCATTTTCTGGTTTGTATTCATGATTCTACTTTAGCAATTAATTTTTCAATAAGGTGAAAATTTAGAGTTTTCCATTCTTTTTGATTATTTTGATAATATATATCCCCCATAAACAAATGCATTATTATTATCTAGGCCTATATATTCACCAATGTCACATTCTCTATACTCATCATTTTCGTTGAATGATTATGAATCATTAATATTAAAATTATTATCATTAAATTATATGAGAAAAGATTCCCAAACCACTAATATTTTCTTATTGAAAACCCTAAAATATTTAATAGTATTAGAATATTCAAAAAATAACTTCATCATATTTAGAGAAAAATTTTCCTAAGTAATCCTTTTCCCTCAAGATGAACACTTTAGAAAATAAGATTCCAAAATAGCCATATTTAGGTTTAAATCCTTTTAAAATATACTAAGGGGATTTATTTAGGAAATTTATAATTGAAACTCATTGTAAAACATGGAAAAATGTATTTATAAGTTTTATATTGCAATATTTGTGTATAATAAATACTATTTGGAGAGACCTATCAATTTCTTGAATAGATATATTCTTTATTTCTACCACAGAATTATGTTGTGTTTCCAAAGTGGCTAATAAGTAATGTCTATATCTATTGGATTCAAACAAAATTATCAAATTAAAAACTCACAAATTTATGACCTCTATCACTTCTGATAGATATTATTTAAGGATTTTTTACATTTTTAATAATCTTGTAGAAATCAAATTTTTTTGGATAATGTTAAATTTTTATGATATAAGAAATGAATCTGTATTAATCTATTGTAACCATATAAAATTAAAAAACATATATTTGAACACCAAAACTAATAGGTTATATATTTCAAAACAAGTGGAAATGAAATAATTCTAAACATTTACCTATATATACAGAATTTTGTAGATTTAAATCATTCTTTGCATTGTATACCTAATAAAAAGAAATCACACATGAAGTGCTTATATGAATCATGGGAAGTTGAAGAACCTATTCATTCTTTGAATCTTCGCACAACAGTCTAAAATTTTCATGTAAAATACACTTATTCCATAGTATATCATCTTCTTATATATAATTTAGACATATAATCTTTTTCTAGTTAGATTATAAAAATCAATTGTAAATACATATTCTTTTATTTTTATAGAAAAAAACAATTTTTTTTTGCAATAATGAATTTATCCATTTCAAATATAAATATTAATCCATCATCAAATAACTATTATGTACTTATAATTTTGTTTTTATACCATATATATATATAATAATTTTGTAATAATAACAGTATTAGCAAAACTAACTTCACTATTACATTAATTTGATATTTAAAGTAGTTTCCAAACATGATAAGGGTAGAATCAGAAGAATTAAAATATAGAAACATAGAAATATCACATGTAATGTGCATGGAGTAGCCACTATCTATGTAACACAAGTCTTAGAGACTTTAAAGGAAGATTTAATGAAAATAAATATTCACGAAGATTATTTTGGTAGTCATGCAAAATTTGTTCTAACTGGTTTAGTAGAAAATAAATAGGTACAAATATTTATTTAAAAAATTTATTATTGGGATTATTATAAATAAATCAATAGAAATGAATGTACTAGTATTTACATAATATTTTAAAAATATCAGTGAACACTCATTGGCATAAAACCCTTTCGTGATTCATTTAAAATATGTTACACTTTAAATTCATCACTTTGTGATTTTATCAATGTTATTTTGACTTAAAATTTGTGTCATACCATCTTATCAAAGACCATTCTAATTGGCTTTTAGGTTCATGAAATATAAAAAATTATCATATTGATTACTTTTTAGAAATGTAGATAATTCCTCTCTATTATTTTTATCTTCACTTTTCAATTCCATATTATCCTTTTGAAAAGTTTATAAATATATAAAGATATTTTTATTGGATACATAAGCCATTTTTATTAACTTTTTTTTCATTCATTAAATTATTACATTTATTTATACTTTTTATTATTTTAAACAACTAGATTAAATATTATTTTTTTTTATCATTTATATCCAGAAATATTCTAATAATTTCATTTTCATCTTTTTGTTTTTATAGTGCATAATTATAGTACTCATTATTTTCATCAGTTTATGAAATAAATATTTTCTTATTCTCAAATTTACTTTTCATTGTAATCAAATTTTTATTCTTTATTTTCAAATAAGTATTCATTTCAATAAATGTGGATCCATAATTCTTTTATTAATCATTTTATTTTAAAAATTTATAAACATTGTAGTATCCATAAACATAATTAAAACATGAATCATATATAATTTTAGTTTCATTTCCAAATAATGAATATTGATGGAAATTATTTAGAGTTATTAAGTGAGTAATTGGATAATCATTAACCTCACATGTAATACCCATTAGGTAAAGATTATATATCTCATGTTCACTTCTAGTATCACCACTAGTGGTATAACTGCATGAATAGTCCCAACCTCTAAATAAATATTTCTTTCCTTTCTTATTTTATATTAATTTTTATTTGGATTGTTGAATTTAGGAAATCCAGTAATTATGTGATATTTATTCTTTCACTAATATCATGTTAATTTTGAAACATCATTATCATTTTTAGTATTACCCTTCTTACATCACATTCTGTACTTCCCCTTGAACTACGTCTACCCTTTTTTATTCATGAACATGAAATAGATATTGCTCAGGTGAGCCATATTAGAGCCACATTCATTACACATTGATTCAGTGGAATTATAAGAATCAATAACATAGGATTTAAATAAAATGATTTTTCATTTAGTATATTTTTCATTATAAATATGATTCAACTCTAACACATCATATAGTAGAGAACCTATGAACTCATATAGGGTATACTCATTACAATTATTAAACTCGTCAATGGACACCATAATTTCATGGAATCACTTTGGAATATCAATTAGTACTCTTACCATTTGATAAGTGTTGTCCCAAAATTCTCTAATAGAACTCATTCCATTTTTTATACTAGTGAACCGATGTATCTTATGGTTTATAGATTATTAATCTCCCATCTTAAAGTCCTGGTATTCTGTTTAGAGAACAATGAGATAAGCTATAATCATCTCATATGTACCATAACACGTACCTTTTAGTATCTTTCATATTTCATTGGTTTTATTAACATATTAAACATGAATATAGAAACATATACATATATCCCAATATAAAATATTGATCACATTATAATTTAAACTATATTTTAAAATGTCATTTCGTACCAGTGTCTTAGGATCCACTTTGGTTCGCTCATCTAGATTATCCACGATGGTCCAGTGATCCTCACTTAGTTTATTTATGTAGGAACCTATTATATCTTGTTAGTAACAATAGTAACTCCAATAAAAAAATAGAGTTTTATGTGGAATCCATCCATCGATTCCATTGACACCCACCATCTAGAAATAATTTTTTTCTATTGTAATTAGAATTATAATTCAAGGATTTTAGGATGACACAAAGATAAAAAATAATTAGTTTAGAAAATATCAATTTGAGTTACAAAAATAAAAAATATATAAAATTATAAACCTTCATTTTTAGAGGTTTATTATCCAGAGAAATTAAATAACTGATTTATATTGGATTAGAATAAACCATTCATGAATAAATAAATAAAATGAAATAGGTTAAATGAAAAAACATTATTCGGGGAAACTAAATAATATTATAATGTTTAAGAAGTTGAAGCGCAATGATCTTTTATCACTTTGAAGAAACAAAATTCGAAGACAAAGAATATAGATGATCACAACAAGAATACAGAAGTTACAGATGTTTGTGAACACTTTTATGAGAAAAAAATACCATAGATGAAACACTTAGTTTTCTAGAATTGTCTTCACATGTATAAGTTTCTATTCCTTGAATATATCCCTTGGATAATAAAAAAACATCAATTATGAGCACGGTGATTAACAAAATCGGCATTATTAGTATTATTGCATAACAATAAAAATAAAATGATTGCTACGTTTATGTTGTTAATTCCACAATGAATAATATGAATAAAATTGAGATTAACAATTCTTCATGAAATATTTATATATAATAGTTACAAAATATAGTAAATAAATTGTTATCAATTCAAAATTATAATACAATTGAAAAAAAATTAATCATGGAGATTATACATACAATAAAAATGCAGTAAAACAATGTATGAAATAAACATCAAACTGCACGTATAAAAGTTCGTCAAATAATGTTACAATTGTTTTTTACATAGTCTAGAATTTTATTTCAACATATAATAATAAAATTTTTAACATAATAATTATTTTAAACAACATTAATTAAAACAATATATAATATTTTTGAAACATAAAATATTAACTAATGATGGATCACGACCTACCAATAAAAACATAGAGTGGAGGCTCATGTACTATCATTGGAAATGTCTAGAGGTATCGTAACATAACATATTCTATAATTTTAATTTAATTCATCCATAAATAAAATCATACAACTAAATCAAAAAAATTATTCCATATCACATAATAATAAATGGAATTAGGATATGAAATAAAATGTTTTATACCATTGGAAGTACAACGATGACTAACGAAATACTATTGGAGGTATAAAATAGCGGTTCATGACCTACCATTTGAAATTTAAAATTGTGACTTAATGAAAATACCACAGATGATAACATATAAAATAAACAAAAGAAAAATTAAATAAGAGAATAATATAAATAGAAGGATAAAAAAATAATTTTATATAAGAATTAGAAAAAAATCAGATAAAATTCAAATAGAAAGAAATAACTTCTCATGATAACAAACAAAGAAGGCAGAACATGATGGAGCTACTAAAAATATCTATAAAAAATAGTTTGTGGGTAAAAAACACAACACGTTTGATGTCCATAGTGAGTAAAAATTATCATCATTTAATTCAGGTGGTGGATCCCTGACTCATCCACTGTTGGGTTCTTCAAATAGGGTCTCAACTCACAAATTTTTGGTTTCTTACAATGGTAACATGACTCTCCCACCATTCGTATTTTCCAATCGCGACTAGACTCACCCACAATTAGAATTTTCCCATAGTGACTCAACTCACCCACTATTGGTATTATACAACATCGACTCAACACACCCTCCATTAGTATTTTCCAATGGAAACTCATTGAGAACCCAACAGGGGAAGGCCAAAAAATCCATTTGATCATCCTAGGAAATAAGATAAAGTGTTAAACCAAATCCCAATTATCCTATAATTTTCCATTAGTTATAAATGATCATAAATATGAATAAAGTAGAGTAGAAATTTCAAGGAGATAATCGGATGAATACCACTGGTTCTTGGATTCTTGTGAACTAGAATTCAATGGTCAGGTGGGGGAGAATAAAAAACACACAAGATGTTCAAATAAGAACACGTTGGATAAAAATATATCAATCATATGAAATTAAAAACGATCAATGTATGATATTAAATCTGAACATTTATATTCATATGAAATGAAAAACAACTTGTCTATCTTGCATGAAAACTAGGATATGTCATGAATGAGTTATAAAAATTAGGATTCAATGATCTTCGGTTTGAATTAAAACTCATGAATTCATGGTGAGAGACATAACTAAATCCATGTGATCATGAGGCATGATCAACGACCCTTTTATAGGGCCCCATATGCTATATGATTTCACTATGCACAATAAAGGTCATCCTCTTTATGGGAATTCATTAAGTGGCCTTCCCATGGGGTTGACTTAATTGGTCCCCTATGTGGTTGAGGGATATCCAAGGTTCCTTACTAATGATGGCCCAAATTGTTTACTAAAAAATTTAATCTAAGTAAAAATAATTTAACAGGAAGTATCATTTATATATTTTAATAAATAACATTATTAAAACAATTAAATAATTTATTTTAGATCTGTTTAATTAAAAATTATTAATTTATTTATACATGTGAGAATTTAATAAAATATTTAAGGAGAGAAATTTATCAAAAAATATAATAGTAAAAACGTATTAAATAACTTTCAAATATTATCATATGAAACATAATATAGATAACCCATTAGTGGAACTGGACATTTATTATCGAGAGACATGGTTTTTGGGATTAATACAAGAAAATATAGAATGTATCACATGAGTGTAGATTGAAAGCATCTGTACATTCATATCAATAGAATCATGGTATTCTCTTTTTTATAGGTGATAATTCCAAATATCTTGACATGTCTCTAAGTATGTTGAGGGATAATAAGTTAAAATCAATAAATCCTGATTAAATTTCTATTATGGTTTGATGAAAGGAAACCTTATGAGTTGTGATCAAGGAGTAGTTTTAAGATAATCGAAATGGGGTGTAGTACACCATTGGCCATTGGAATGTGATGAAACGCATGTGACTATAGTTTAAAATTCACTATGATAACCCTTCTCTAGTAGTGGGAATGATTGGTGGTTTACATTTACCATTGTATTCATGATGAGTGGATTTTAGCCATAATATCATTTAATCCATGAACAAATGGTGCATGGTATGATGTTTTATTCCCACTTTTAATTAGAGCGGTGATGATCAGTAATCTATTATGGCGGGGAATAGAATGATTGTTGCTGGTGGAAACCCCTCATCTTTTTAGGGTCATAGATCATTAAGATGTTTCATGTGTCAATTTAATTGTAACTCATATTACATTAAATAATTGGACCACTGTATGGATGAAATCCTCAGTAAGTTTTAGTTATGAATTTCATTATGGTTTCGGTGAGATGTAGATGTGGGAATTAATCCCAGATTACATTATGATGATCCATGAATATTGGATCATAAATGTGTTAGTACTTGTGTAATAGCATGAATATGGCTTTAAATATATAATTTCGCTTGGAAAGGTACCTAAAACTCAGTATAGGCTTCATTGTGGATTCTCAAAACAATGCCAGTACGCCTTGGGATAAAGGATTTGAAATATTGTTTTGGTGATGCTTCATCCATAAGAGCTATCTATTTTCAAAAATTAGTTGACCAAATGTGAATCAATTTTAGTTTAATAAATATATGTATGTGGTTGGTCAGAAAATAACATTGGGTACATCATCGGGATGAGACTAGTTCAACGTAAAGAGTCAGTCGGGGCTTTAATGAAAAGTTAAGAGGACTAGTCTGTGTTTTTTCTAACAGAGATTGACCATTATGATTAGATCAAGGACAGAGGGTTGGTTGATCAGATATTATTTTAATAATATTCTTATAGATTCATAATAATACTACATTTGTGTTTCAGCAGGAAATTTCAATAGTAGGTTGTCATGAGTCGGATTTTTTTTAATTTTAGAACATATGGAGGGAAGATATATATGATGATTAATGATAAATTTGATAAAGTTATCATGTATCATGTTATAAAATATTATATAATCACTATATTATAATTAGGTTATAGTTATGAGCGTTGGATCCAGCTTTGGGTGATTTTAACACTATATGCTTATGGTGGCAATGTGAATAATTTTGGGTGTTAAGAAATTTAATAGGGTGGTTTGAGAAGAATTTTATAACCCAACTTGGTTGGTAAGTGTTTATTCTTCTCTCAAGGATTACCAGGGATGAGAATTTTTAATATGAGGACATTCTAAAATCACATATTTTATAATCGGATGGAATTTCCAAGGGAAATTGACAATTTTCTTTGGTGGATGGTATAAATATCAAACTGAGCAATGAGATGTAAATACAAGCATTGGAACAATTTAAAATATTGATCTGCAAAATAATTTAAGTCCAATTAGGTGTCTTGATAGTTTGGAATAATTTTAGGAGTTATATTCTCTAGAAACACCCTTTTTGAGAGAGGTAGGAAGTGCACACGGTTATTTTAATCCATAAAACCCATTAGAATGAACTGTTCAGATTAGTCCAGGAGTGCATAAGGTGTCAAATGTTTTGAATTTACATTTGAGTGGAGGATCAAGGGAATGGGTGTGTCTGAAAAACAATTTAGTGGAGAGCCACATGTGATGAACATGGTTTGTCAATCCATATTCTAGCCGTGCGAAGTGTGGGTGTCCATAGATAGTGACACCACATGGTTGGTGCATGGTTTTCCTAATTTTGCCACCAAATATGATGATAGTTAACGGTGTTTAAATTATCCTTTTACCCTGGTTTCAATTAACGTCACATCCCCATTTCTCCTCCTCGCTCACAAATAGTAGAGTCTTATTTAGCTATTTTCCCCCCTCATAAACATGGAGCTCTCTCCTCCATTTGAGTTCAGTATCACGATCTTCTAGGTTTGTTGGAAGTGTTTTATTTAGTCTTAAACTCATAATGATTATATATTTTTTAAATTTCATTATACAGAATATGAAATCCATGTGATATAATTCTCCCTATTTTTATCGGTTTTTTCAAATCAATACTTTTCTCCCATTTCATCATGATTCAATGCACTATATTAGATAGGTTAATCATCATAAGCATTAGGTATGCAGCCTATAAATTATCCCTAAATGTTTTTATATATATATTAAACCAGTGTACCACATGCCAGACCTTCTAGGAATTTCTCTATTAATTAATAAACCCTAAAATTTTTATTTTTATACCAAGAGTTAAACATGTTATTTCACCTGTACACATGATTTTAGGTCATAAAATCAAACCAAATCACCCTTGAGGTGTGTTATTGATATTGACCACATTTACACCAACCCATGGAGTGTGTTCATCTCTAATACTATTAAAGGGATCAAAATAAAATTAAATGAAATGATAAATGTTGAACACCTTTGTTTGAATCTTTTTCTTATAATGGAAATGATTATTGAAAAGGATTAAATGATATTTTTTTGAATGAAATTGACAACACGTTTAATTATTCTAATTATGTAGTTTTTTAATGGAACAACATGGACATTAACATGGAAATACATATCATCTCCAATAAATAAATTAAATTAAAATTGGAGTGTGATGAATTAAATTGATATGGGTATGGACACTCATATAGACCCTTGAATCAATAAATGAGTTATGTTAAATGGGGTTTCATGGTATAGAACTGGTGGGACGTAGAACAATAGGGAACCAATGAACTAATTACACACACACACACATATATATATATATATATGATCTATTGGATTCCTTGTATTATAACCATGGATTCAGATTGCTTGGAGAACTATGTACATGATATTTGAGCACCACCCCTATCTTTTCTGAGTTTTGTATGAATTTACTCCATGCACTCAAAGACGATTCCCTTATTAATAGGATCATTTCATAAAACTAGTAGGTCTATATACTGTTGAGTTTTTAATGGATGATCACTGTGTACTTGAATCAGACACATTGTTTATTAGCACCGATTCATGGACCTCTTATACCTGATATATAATTATTCATCATAAGTCTTACATTCCCAATAATTGATATGATGATGTAGGATGTAGTTGGTGATTTTCTCTATTTATATTTATTCAACATTAATATAATACTTTTTATACAATTTCATTATATACTAGACTAAATCAATTATCATTACAACATTATTCATGTTATGTCTATATGCTTCTATTGACTATATGCAGAGACTGATGTTTTTTAGACAACATTGGTGGTTTCCAAATGAGTATATCTCACACCAGTTTGGGCCACCATTCGGTACCCAGATAGACCACATATTTGAAAGATTAGGTTTACAAATTTTCTTGATTTATTTTATCCATTTATGGTAGGATAGAGCACAATATCAATGGACTGAGCTTTTTATCATGATGATGCCATAGATAGTTGTTGTGTGTTTCCTTTATTTACTTCTATTTTCCGTATCACCATATATAGTGTATAGCATCATGTAGTTATGATAGGTCACATCATGAATAATTATTCATTTATTTATTTCTGATGATCATATTTTATTATATCCCACTACCATAATTTATTATATCATTAATATTTTTATTACTAATCCAGAGGGTATAGTTTCCCCACTATACCTCTAATATTCCCTCACTATTAGTCAGTAGCCTTTGGCATATTGGGTGGTGTTTTTAAGGGATTGTTCAAAACTAACATGAGGTATGAATCTTTGTGGATCCCACGTACGGGTGCGACACCTCAGTTATAATGAAGTCTATTATGTATGATATGTATAATAATGTCATATCATATGAAGATTACATATGGGATATTTTATGGAAGTTGAGAATACATTTCTTATATACCTAATCACAAAAAACAATAATCCATCAGGTCCTTGTATTGTGAGTTTATGTGTGGGATGCAATTATTAAGTAACTAAAATGATGTAAATTGTATTAATTCTTATCATGGTCTATCTTAGTTGGTATCAAATATAATATATAATGAATATGTTTTTAGAAAAGGATCAGGTTGTATGATTCGTGGGTGTCTCTCCCTATATTTTTTTAATATTTGATTATTTATCCCAAATTAAAATATACTTTGAGAGATATTTTAGTGGTTCCTGTTCTTTGAGGACATTCTATTATCCTACATTCCATATGATCAATTTCTTCTTAATTTAATATTCCTTAATTTTGTTCTTTTTTTCCTTCTTCTTGGAATGCATGTTTATTTCATTATGATTAGTTTTGGTGGGTTGTAGTTGATGGTTTAGCTCTGAATGTGATGATTTATTTTCAAGGAATCTTCTCATATATCCATTGGTATTTTTATTTAGTTCTCTTGGTGTGAAATTTGAAGACTTCATTAAGGTATGGGATTTCTAAGAGTTTATTTTAACACATGTAATAATAACATTCATGGAATGTCCTTTCATCATCAGATAACAAATTAATAACCCAAAATCTATACTTATTTTTGTGTTTATCATATCCTTTTGGGTTCTCTCATACCAAATTTCTTCAAATTTTTTATTTTATTTCCATTCACATTGATTCCTAAATTTTCACCCTGGAAATCTATAAGTCTTGAATCTTTTATTTTACCACTCCAACCATTAATGACCTAACCCTCTCTGAACACTTCAAATGTCTCACTAATATAGTAGAGTCATACTCTTCCCTTAGGCTTGGTGTTTTTATTTTTGACTTGGGGAAGGGGTTATTATTTTCCTTTTCTTCTTTTATATTTTACAACATTATCTTTGCCTTATTTTTGTTCATTTTGGTCCATTCCAAGAAGATATTTCAATTTTAGTCATTTTATATGATCTTAGATTTATTAGGATTTTTTTCATAGCAACTAATTTTAATTATGTATTTATTTATTTTTGAATAAGAATGTTATTATGCTATAGTTTCTTAATAATTTGTTTTTAATGAATTATAAACATGAATATGTATCAAAAGTGGAAGGATAGTCATGTTGAATAGCTTTATCTTAACTTAATATTGATATGTTTTTTGGTAATATATATATATATATATATATATATATATATGTATACTAAAATATTTATGTTAATACTAATCAGGGGGAATATTCTTGGATATGGAAATAAGAATGAGTATGAAAATATAGAAATGTAATTGATACGATCAAATGTGTTTTTAGAATTGAATTGTAAATGGGAAGGTAATATATAACATCCCAACCATGACCCATTGGTTCTGGTGCGTCCAAGATGCCACTTACCTTAGGTTAATTACCTTGGACACAAAATACTAACAATAAATTCTGAGGGAATTACTATAATATAGGGGATAATTTTCCAATAATTAGAACACAACCTACAATTGAAAAACAAAATGATACTGTAAATAAAGAAATATGAGGTATGCTTAAAGTCAAGGAATACCAATAGATCATAATAATATCGTGGTTATAGTCACACTAGTTAATGATAGATCACATGTTTCTACAAATCCATTGACAAAAGAGATACTATGGAATCAATTTGGAATACAATGAAACTCCTTAAAAAAATTAATTTCATGATCCACCTCCCACTGAAAATTATTGAAACAACAAGACACTATACTAGAAGAATTTGATATTTTACCATACATATATTATGACAAACATCATCTGTATATAAACTATCATTCTTATACAATGTAAAAGTATAAAAAAAGTAGGAAATACCCAATACATGCCAGACACACCAGTAAAATAAGAACAAGTATGATCACAACAATAAATATGTATAAAATAAAACCATAAAGAATATACTGAAAAAATGATGGAGATATAAATATCTAAATAGTGAATGTAACTCAAACCAAAGGGGATATACATGTAATAAAAACACTCACACACACACACATGAAATTTTCTAATCAATGTATTGTTATCCCATATTTCCACTGAACAGTCTGAACTCATGAGTTTAAACTATCCCTCTAGACATAAGTTTTCAATTTGTGGTATAATATATACATCACAAAAATTGGGATTGTAGACATCTCTGAAACAAAAAGACTATAGTATATATCATGAACACATGCAAGCCATGCTATGAAAAATACTCAGACACAAATAAAATTCTTTGGAAACAAATTTCCATTTATTTATTTCTTCAAACATGTTTTTTTTCATCACCCACAACCAATAGTTTTAAATATAATAAAAAATAGATATCATCATAGGTATTCCATCTAGAAGCAGAATAAATTTATTTTTAAAAACCAATGACATTATTTTTTATGAAATAATATAGAGTGAGAGAATATAACTACCTTTTACTAATTTTTCAGGGAAAATTATACTGAAAACTCATAGTTCTATATAGTTATGCCCTCACATTCAAGGTAATAGAAAACATATTGGCTAAAAACTAATATTATCCCATATATAACGGAATAAAATCCTCATTATAGGGTTTTTTCTTACATGTAACAAGAATATAATCAAGGTAAATAGAAACAAAACTTTTACCTTTAATTACCACGGATCAATGGTCTAATATTTAGTGGAATCAAGATTAGGAGGATAAGTAATCATCAAAATCATCAAAACAATGATGGAGGTTTGCGAACCCTATCCACATAAGGAAGAATTAGTGTTATAGGTAAAACTAGGTTGAAAATATAATTTTCGAACCCCTGTTAATTATTTGAATGATTTTGAAAATCATGTCCCACCAGTGCGAGTATTCTGGATGAAACACAAGGCTACTCCATTGTTCTGCAAGGTATAGATAATCATGTTTCAATGATGCACTTTCACATACTCTCCCAAAAACTCCCATATAGTTTCCGAGGACTTCCTCTAATTTTTTATAACCATTCAAAAATGGTGAGACCTCAAATAACCATCCAAAACTCCCAAAACCATCTAGTACATCCCAATACCATCCAAAATAATTTCACAACGCAACAAAATCTTATGAAATAGTAAAATACTAAAATCCTAGGTTGTTATATTATAACCAGCATTAATATTTTCATCATCTAAAAGATATAATTTTTTGATGATTTAGGACATATATTGGCATTAGTTTAGAATAAAAATCTCTTTTATATAAGCCTCATATTTAAGATAACCTTATTTCCACAATACCCAAATCAATGATACATGTCTAGGATGAATGATATTGTCCTTACTATCCAGAATACAAATTAGGGTATGGAAAAAAATCATATTAGGATCTATAGTAACATGGTCCCAACTAATCACATGGGTAGAGTTGGGATGATACTTATTTAATTATTATATACTGAAAACATTATAAACAGATGTAAATTTTTATGGTACCACTAGATGGTAAAGAACATTATAATAAGATCTTGAATTTAAAAATGTCTTATGTTCTAAAGAGTGAATTTACATTTCTTAATAATATGAGAATTCCTTAACCACATAATAGACTCAGAAGAATATATGATCACCCACTTTAAAAGATAAAGGGCATTGGTGATGATTCATATAATATTCTTTTTGGATCGTGGATATTTACTTCATTTTTTAATTAATTATAGTTTCTTAGTAGTCTTATGCCCAAGGATTGGTCTAATTAATTATTTTTCACCAGTATCTACCCAAAAAAATCAAGAGTGACATGAATGATCATGAAATGCCTTATATGATACCATGCATATATATGTGTGTGTTTATATATCAAATTTTCATAACGTTTTTTTTCAAAAACATCAAAAAATAAAAATGGTATTCCCATGAACCACTAAATTCCATCACATTGGCTCTATGAATTTTTTCCAATGTTATAATAGTACAATCAGAATGGCCATCGAATTGAGGATGGAATTATATGTCAATAGTCAAGGATTTTACATAATTTTTCTTATAAATCCCCAACATTCCAATTATTTTTATTGGACCACTATCTCTAATAATTAAATTGGTATCATTCTATTTGATAGATATGAAATTGGATTCATCCATATGAGTTTGATTATATTAAATTACAATTCCCTTTCTAAAGGAAGTCCTAGGAAATAATTTAGAAATATTTTAGGGTATCGATGTATTACACTAGTATGATCACTATTCTATGTTTCATCAATGTAACCTAATGTGATCATTTCAGAATTACACAATATGGTCAAAACTACTATCATGAAAGGTCATTATCATCCCATATATACATCCCATTATCCATTAAATAACTGAAAAACTATTTTATGATATTTAAATGTTACACTTCGAGAATAATAATCAATATTATCCTTGAATGATACTAGATAATGAATTCTATATATTAAATTTTTTTTCCAATTATAATATAGTAAAATCCCAGAATAATTGGATTCATTTAATGGTGATGGAAAATGATGAACATTTGAATCCCCAACACTCTCGTTGCCAAAGATGTGTCTTCATGATTATAATTTGAGATATCATTTCCATAGGAAATCATAGTTTCTTTACTACTTGATATTTACTAAAATAATTATAAGAACTTGTTTCAAAAAAACATTCATTAAGGTAGATTCATGGATAATTCAACATTATACTCTTTAGGGACCTACTTTTACATTTTTTGTAAGATAATTATTTCGAAAAAGGATATAATTCACTCCACTTGATAGATTCGTGGAATCATAAAATGACAGTGCTTATTGTAGTATTGATGTATTTATAGAATGAAACTATCTACATTTTTTAGAGATAAATATAATCTGATAGTATATTCTTGATTGATCATAAAAAGCCAGTGACAAATTAGAACCATCACCACTACTTGTTTTATAAGAATTTGTAAAATAATGATTAAGATATACGTATTATAACAAATTAAAATTGTGTCGATGTGGTTTTGTGATCCCCTAATTTATGTTCCCTAACTAAATACAAAAGAAAAAACAAAGTTGGTTCTTTAGGTCTATAATGAAATGGGAGAAACTCTTCCTTATATGATTATTAGTAGCACAGGGGTTCCCACCTATGCCTAGGAGGAAAAAGGTTTTAACTACACTAAGACATATATTAATGTATTTTCCTTCTTCCATTTATTTTTTACATAGTGTGTGTGTAACTATCAATGTAGAAAATCACCACCCTCAAATAGATATCTGGTCGCTAGTCCGATTTGAACATGTGTGACTTGATAGATTCAATATCCACTATCTATATTTAATAATTAGAAAAGTATGTGAACTAGTATGTATATTTTTTAACCCATAGGATTTCTTACTTATGTTTAAGGAATTATTTTGTTCTCAATACTCAAATGTTTTCATATAAAATTTATTATTAAATAGTTCATAAAATCTATCCCATTAAATGCCTAGAATGAAATTTTCTTGGATAACTAGATCCCACCGTTGTAGTGCTAGGTCCCCAACCATATACACTATGAGATTCAATTTAATTTCATTTTGGGTTTTCCAAAAATGAAATATTCAATCCATTATTCCAATCCATGATTTCTCTTTCTTAAGACCCAAGTCACCTAAAAAATAATGGTTTTTTTTCATTTGAATTCTAGTGTGAAATTAATGTGATGTGGTTCCTTAAGCGATTTGACTTTTTATATAGTCTAGTGCACATAAATAATTCCTCTAACGAGTTGTTGATTAATATGTGGTTCCATTAGGACAATATTCTCAGTATGAACCACTTGATAATTTATATATCTTCCGATTGGAGGAATTTTCTAATAGTCATAAAAAATAATTTATGAGTCAGAATTGAATACATTTATCTCATATATTTTAACATATACTTACTCATAATATGAAATATGAAAAAATATCATTTGATTGATAACAACATAGCTATAATTATTTGTACTAATTCATGTTATCGAACTTCATTGGATAAACCTACGATGATGAGAAGACTATATTCCTAATTTGTTTAATAACTATTTTATACCTGAACCATTATGTAACATGAATTTAAATACAAATAGTATATCTATGCCTTTTTATAATATAAATTGCTGGTCTTGAAACATCCTCTCTCCACTCCCACCATCCTAACTGATTAATGATACCTAATTGATCACATTTGTAACATTCTGACCCTTATCCATTGGCTTGGGCAGGACTAAGATTCCCCTATCCTTAGGAAAACTATATTAGACACCGAGGATCAATAATAAATTCAAGGACATTAATAAAATGTGTGTAAAGATTTTAACTTATCTAGAAAATAGCCTTAAATTATATATGAAAAAATAACATGTTGCATGATAAAAGTCCCATAAAACATATTTAGAGTAACAAAAAGACAATCAAAGTTACATCTGTAAAAAAAACAACATTAGCCTAAAAATATTATTAAACAAGAAAATATAGTTCACCAATGTATCACCCTAACCAAATACATGAAAAACCAAATCCAAGAGACAACACAACATCAATATGATCTACTAGAAAATTAGGACTTATTACCTTTCATATATCATGATAAAAATTACTTTTATACATGGAAATGTGTATATGTAGTTGGGGGTTATAAAACCAATTTAGAAATCCCCAAGACTTCCTACATACCCATTAGAATAAGAATAAGTCTCTCATGATAATTAATATATATAAATGAAAACTCCAAAGAGTTTAAATAATGAATGAGAGAGATATAAAAATATGAACAATGATATTAACTCCGACCAAGGAGTCCACACATGTAATGAACACACACACATGAAATTACCGAACAAATGTGTTCATATCCCATAAGCACACTGAATAATCTAAAATAATGATTGAAAATAACCCCTCTATACCAAGGTCATCACTAGTGATATATTCTTCAGTTCATCTAAACCAAAATGGTATCCAATTCAACAAAATAGCGCCCCAATATGCATCATGAACACCCACTAACCTTTTTATTTCATGTTTTAACACCCAAAAAATATTATTTTTAAAAAAAATACCATTTAATTATTTTTCCAAACATTATGTTGGAATTACCCAGAACCTAATATTTTGATGTCAATAGAAAATAGATATCATCACATGTTTTAAGTTGATAAATATATGTATTTTATTCTTGATAACCAAATAATTCAAGTTCTATGGAAGTGTATAGTGGGAGTGAAGCCACCAACCTCCAATGGCTTCATCTCAAAGAGTCATTATGAAAAATCACACACATATATATACTCGTCTATATATCCCATTAAAACATAATAAGAAATTGTGATTAAAAACAATTACGATCAAATATATCTTGGAACAAAATCCCCAGTTCTAGGATATTTCCAAAGAGAATGAGTAGAGCATCGAGAGAAAGAAAATATGAAATATTACCTTTGATTCCCTAGGTACAACGATCTCAAATATATGGGAATTGGTCTTCTTTGGGAAGGAAATAAAAAAAATACGCCCAAAAATTCTATAATTTTGAGATCCCTTGACACCTGAGGAACAATTTACTTCATGAGGAAAAATATAGTTAAGAATTGAATTTTAAAAAACCATTTTATTCATGCCCATGTCATTCCCACATAGATTACGAAATCCATGTGCCAACCATTGTAATTTCCATTATACAAATATTCATAAGGCTATGCAGTTACCACAATGGTTTCTAGACTACGTGCCTACCCAGACTCCCCAAACACTACTACATGCTTACCTACGAATTTTGTATAGTTTCTCCTATATGAGCACAAACCATGGAACCTAAAAAAACATACATAAATCCCCAAAACCCTCAAATACTTCCCAAAAATTAACTAAACCCTTACCCAACTAAAAAAATATAAAATATAAAAATAACTCAAATTAATGGTGTTAACTTTTATATAATACAAATTAAATAATACAAATAATGATTAATGTTATGTGCCTTGGGGGTTTTATGTGTCAGGGTGTAGCTGTAATTATGAGGGTTATCATGGGTTACTGTATTGATATAGATTTAGGGATTGATTGATTTTTATTATAATTATAATTCCTTACGATTAGGTTGGATAGGTTAGCAAGGGTTATTTATTATCTTTAGGTCAGATATGATGTATTTTTTTTACTTGGGTGAGTTCATTTAATTCAAAGTCTTTCCATTTAATTTTCGGGTTGAATAGTTATAATTTATAGGTCTATCAAAGGAGGTGATTTGGTATTTATTCTAAGGGTGATGTTGCTGGTTTTCTTTAATGGATTAGATGTTCAGTTTGTTGATATTGGAAAAAGAAGTGTAATACTATTATATAGAGAGTCGAAAAATTTTAGGTGTTAGATTCAAAAGGTTTATGGTATAATCTTTGAGTGGGGTTTTTTATTGGTATTTAATATGTTATGAGTTGAATAACATAGTTTTCTAAATTCAGTGTTTTTAAATATATAAATAAATATAAAAATTGAATAATTAAATATAATGATTACTCAACATGTTGTCATGCCAAATTAAATGATAAATTAATTTAAGGGGTTGGATTTATATTGATAAAAGATCTAAGAGACACTCAATGAAATAATAAATTAAGTGTAGAAAGAAACATATTAATTGGTATATTGAGAATTTTTATGGTGGTAATGAATATTTTAGTGATAATGATATCTTTTATTACATAGTGATTGTAACAACCCAGGTAAATAAAGAATATTACATTTTCATATTTATCCATATTTGTGAATAAAATATTAATATGACTTTATATGGGACGCTATGCTCGATGGAATACCCAATACACAACAATGAGTTTCTTTGGAATCTTACGTTGCACTCTAATAATAAAATAATATTATTTTAAATGGTAGTTAACATGTAGTCATTGTATTGGCGGTAATGGATAGAAATAACTAAAATATTATTATATATGTTTTTAAATGTTTTTACATTTATCCAATAAAAGTAAAAGGCATAAAATACGGAAATAATTCAATTTTAGGCGTATATGCCCTAGTTTTCACTAAAGGTTCACTTATCACCTTTTGATGGAGAACCGTCATTAAATATAGTTTTGTTCACTCTTATACATCCTTTTGGATCAAATACAACTCTTCTTAAGAATTGGTACATCAATATTTACTTTGTGTAAATTTTTGGTATCTTTCTGATAATGTTCTTTTTTTTGATGAATAGTGTAAAATGTTGTATTTTAATTCAGAACCTCTTTTTAATCTAATTTATTTATATGATTAGATTATATTTTTAATTTGGTTTAATGTGAAATTAAAATATATTTTTACCATTAAATCAAATAGTGGTCGTTGGAATTAATTTCACTTTGAAAACAGACTTAAACTAATGTCAATCTTTTGATACTTATTGTTTCATAAAAACACGCTATTTGCTCTGACAGTTGGAATTAGTTATTAAATTAATTAATGTGACTAATATGTTTTGAAATTTGTAAAATAGAATTCATTTTTGAATTTGGAATATCAAATATAACTTAGGGTGAATTTTTGGGATTTTTCTGAAAAACATCAATTTTTTATGAATAGTGAAACCACTAAGTGGTACTTATAAAAACTGATTTTTCCGTTTAAATGAAATTTTTCCATCATTGTGTTTTGAATATAAAAAATCCTACATACATGGTTTTCATTAAGAAGAAAAATTTGGTTCAATGGTATTAAAATAATTTTTTGGTGAATAGTAACATATTAAGTTTTTAATCGCGATTAGAGGTAATTAGTGTAGTTTAAGGTAAAAATAATGTTTTAATAATATGAAATGAAATTGAAACATGTCCTAACCTCATTGGATGTGTCATAGACGGCCAAGAAAATCCATGGGTCAACTTGGGGACCCCATGGAGCCACTTTGGTTTGGAAATGACATAAATAACTTTTTGTTTAATGTTAAAGTAAAAATGACATACACATGAAATGTTTTACTAAAAAAAATTTTACATGGGGTTATACAAGCCATATTTTTTACTATAAATATTCATTAGAAATCGAAAAAGATTTCCTACATAATAGTATTTATGTTATAATTTTTATACATTAAATAAATTAAAATATTTATGACATCATGATGATGCAACGATGACCTCCTTATTTAACGATTTAAATAAAATAGAAGGATAATGTAATATCTAAGGCCTAAACATGTACAAAACCTATTGGATGAGTGGATTTAGAACCCTTATCACCTTATCCTCGAAATAAATCAATGCGGGACCTTTAAAATCCGAAACACTTTTGAAAATAATGTAACATTTTGTAACTTTACAAGAGTGCCCCTCCTCTCCTCTTATAAAAGGCCCCCGCCTCTACCTCCTTACCCGCACTCCAAAAGCCTTTGTCTCAGCCAACCACTGCCCATTTTGTCTCTCCACTTCACTCTGTTACTCCTTTAAGCCTCACTTTGTGCATATGTCTTCCCAAGGAAGCCTTTGAACTCAAACAAAAGGGAGTTACCCAATTTTAATGTAATGTCTTCTTTTGAGTCCTTTTGTTTTATTTTGATTCTCCAACCCCCTAAACTATCTTTATTCTTTTCTTTTGTAACAAATAAAGTATCATCAATATACTAGTATTTTTTTCTAATAAGTATTCTATCTACACTTACACACACCTACATCTAATGGTTAACGAACATACTGTTTCCGTGGATGGCGAATTTATGCCTCCCGAAATGATGATGGTTCAACATTCTTTTAACACCTTAAAAGGTGGACATTAAGATGTCACTATATTTAAATATGATATATAATATTTTTATGTTTTACTTAAGATACTATATTTTTCATTTGTGGCTTACCTTTATGGCTTCCATTATGGGTATACGCGATATCTTCATTTTAGGAAGTGCGGACTACCGCCCCCTCAAAGTGATGTGATTCGTTAATGTCATATGTGGGACGTATAAAGGATGGATTTAATGTTATTATATATTATGTTATACTGGAATTATTATATACCTCTATATCATTATTATTTATTTACATTACATTATGATATAGAAATGAAAGTAGCGTTCATGCGTACGTACGGCTTACCGTCTCCATGAACGGTACGTTTCATTTCTTATCTCAAAATGTTATGTAATATTATAAGTACATAAATATAATGGATATATATGTAATATATTACATCAAAATTATGGATATCATTCTGGAATTATAACATATATATATCTCTCTCATTTTGTTTTAATTCCATTAATAGGACAAAAAAATGAAAGTAGTGTTCATGCGTACGTACGGCCTACCGTCTCCATGAACGGTGATTTTCATTTTTTATCTCCAAATGATATGTAATAGTATGAAATTAATATTTACTGGATATATATGATATTTTAATCATTAATACTATTCTGTAAATTATTTACTTATAACTACATGGGCAATCTTTTTTCAAACAAGTTCATTTTTGACTCATGTACCAAACATCGGCAAAAACGTCTGATATGAAATAACATTATTAAACAACTATTTTAACATTATAATATGTGATATGAACTGAATAATAATCTATAAAGGAGTAACTTAGGCAATTATTAATTTACCAATGTTTATTATTCAAGAATATAATGAAACGAACAAGACAAGTTGGACTTGAGGTAAGGGATCCTACTCCTCTCTTTCTTTTTAAGTACACTGTTTTATGTCATTCCTTCTAAGCTAATATTTCTTGTTATTGGGATGTTATTTTATATTACTCTTACTGTAATTTTTATGTTAATATTATGAGAGACCCTATTCTCTCTCATCAATCCATTTTGGAAGATTTGAGTGGTGCCGTTAGGCTGCCGAATTTTAGTAAGAGATCTCACCTCTCTCTTTCTTTTTAAGTAATCTCCTTTTTTTCACTTCTTTTAAGCTCCTATTTGTTATGTTGGGGGATGTTCTTTTATATTACTCTTTCTGTAAAATTTATGTTTATGTGATAAGAGACCCTATTTCCTATCATCAATCCATTTTGGATGTTTTAAGTGGCGTCGTTAGGCTACCGAGTTTTCGTAAGAGATTTTTCATCTCACTTTTATACCCGTGAGATTTATGCTAAATTTTCCACAATTTCCTTTGAGTGGTGTATGTACTGACCATTATTTTACTCATTGTGTAATATTCTTTCATTTATGAGTATTTACATTAATTTTGTATTGTCCTTCTTTCACGGGGCGTATGTTTCGAAAGATTCTAATGTCGGTAAGGGAACCTTTCACCCTCCTCTTTTTAAAAGACTTATTTTGTTATGTATTTTAATTCACATAAAATTATTTTGGGATATGTTCTTATATATCCTTATTGATGTGAATTTTATGTCCATGTGATGAGATACCCTTTTTTATCTCTCATCAACCCTTTTTCTGAATTTTGATGCGACGACGTTAGGCTGTCTAATTATTACAAGGGAACTTCTTAACCCAATTTTGATTCTTTGGGATAAGCGTGTACTCCTTGAATATGTCGTTCTATGAATATGTGTGAATAAAATATGATTGTTTTACACTTAATATCCACTTATATTTGGTGTATTGGTTTGTCACACATAATTATGTATCTGATTTATCATTAATCCAAGGATACCTTCTTTGTATGGGACTTTGTCTCAATCTCCTTTCATTGAGGCATATTTTGTTTTATACACAACCTTCTTTTATACGGTGTATAAACCCCTTTTACTTTTACATTCATTCAAAATGAATCTTTTTTTATACGAAGCGTTTACTAAATGACAAAAGGGAATGTTTTTTTCATACGTATGCGACGACAATGACTTCTCTGCCGCCGTGACCATTATTTGAGTTTCAAAATCCTCTACAAGCCATAACGTTTTTTAAAAAGAAAAATAAATACCATGTTTTACTTTTCTTTTATTTTGGTATTGAAAATGGTTTTCATAATGTTTTTATATCAATGTGTTGTATTGATATCTTTTGATTGAAAGGTGGAGATGGTATGTTTCCTTTATGCATGTTTTATGTGATATGATTATGTTGAGGTTCTAGGGCATTATTATGAAGACGGGTGGTTCCGTGATAAACAAAGTGCGGTTGAGCCCGATATAGCTCTCCAATGCATTGGGTAACGCGAAGGAGTGAAACGTTAAGGTTTCTGCGAAGATATTTTGGTAATATACTGTGATGGGTATTCCAAAACGTAACCAAGAGGGTTACTCCCTACGTAATAATGTTATGAATGCCTCATGTTACCTTTTATGTATTATGATTTCTATGATTTATTCATGATTTGATGAGGTATGTTAAAGTGCCTATGTTTTATGGGTAAAGTATGATTTCATTCTTATGTATATATGAACTCATGTTTCCTTTCAATATTTTTATATCCCTTACTGAGCTTGTTATGCCCATCGCAAGTTTTTGAAATGTTTTTCACAGGTCATGGGAGAGGTGCGTGATGTGATGATAGTGTCAAGGATATGTCAAGAAAAAATCCATGTTTTATTTTAAATATGTTTCCATTGATCGGAATAATGAATACTGTCTTTTATGTAACCACTTTGTTTAAATGTGGAATGTAATGAATGTTTCCTGATCTAATTCTATAAAACTCTAAACCTGAAAAGATCCTCAATGTGTAATCTTGTAATAACTCATGATTAAGTAAGGTTTATGGTTTGGGCCTTATAGTTGGTATCAGAGGTCGGTTTAGAAAACTTTAGAGGTTAGGGTATTCTTTAAGCATAAGTGGCATTACCATAATGGTTAGGATTTCAGAAAGAGTCCTAGTTTTAGATAAAGTGAATGAGTAAGTATATATTAGTTTTTATCTTCCTCATTAGTACATGATGGTTTTGTTGATATACTCACACTGACATTTTTGTTTTTAGTGAATGGATGGATCTAGCAGGCACCAAAGAGACAACAGGTTTGAAGGAAACTGTGGTGGTTCTATGATTAAGATACTAGATAAAATGGGGGATTCAATGAGGAAACTCGTGGCTGTTCTAAACCAACTATCAAGGAGTCATGATCAACCACTTGAACCTTGGTATTATATTTAATGCATCATGTACGAGATGACCAATCTATGTGGAAGTTCAGGTAATAATTATAAAGGTAACCATTAGAGTTTATATGATCCTTACTTTTGAGGTAAATATTGGTTACTATATGTTATGATGGAATTGAAAGGCATGAGATAAAATTGAGGTTAAATTATGTTATGGTTATTTTTGATGATTTTATCCCTCTTTGGAGAACGATTTGAGAATTATATAGTTTTGGAAAAATATCAACACGCAGACCGTGTGACAACCCGTCGCGTCGGTCAAAGTTTTGGAAATCGAACCCACAACCAAAGTGCGACTGGTATTTATCGCCTACTACGTGAAGTCCCTGGTTAGTTTGAATGATTCTTTTAGTTATATGATTTTATGAATTAAGATTAATTTGATTTTGGGTTATTTATGAAAATGATTAACCTATCATGGAGGATATGTGATTAGGTTAATTACTTTTCAATACGAGACTTCAGGAGCAACTAATGTTGTTTGGAGATAAATATTACAATTTAAATTGGAAGACTACGTGACTAAATCCTTCAAATATTTGGCTTTCATTCTTATATTGGTTTACTTTGAAGAATTTTATTGACAAATTGTTTATCGGATGGTCCTCGTTGAACTTTGGGTTTTGTTAGACAAATTTTAGAGATTAAGCATAGATTTTCTTTTTAAAGGGTTATCCTTTTCTGGTTTTTCTAATCTTGTACTAACCTTTTTTGGTTTTGGTTTTGGTTTGGGTTAGATTCTAAAGACATGGGAAGTATATAGTTCTCTTTTTTGGATTAGTTGACTCTCTAGAAGTTGATTATAGTACTCTTAATGCGAACAAGTCTTCCTAAATACTCGTCTTTTGGAGAAAATATGAGTTTGATTAAGGAATCTAGTAAAAGTTGAAAGTCAACATGATAAGTGATTATGTTTACTTATGAATAAATTCCTTAATAAAAAGTAACTTAAAACAAAAAATTTGTCTATTAACTTTTCCTACTGGGGAATCGAATACCGTTTAACCCATCACAAGGTTGTGATTTTCTTGTGGTTAACTTTCTCCTAAACATGTTTTCTATCACTCTCCATCAGAACATGACCCTATTTTTTCTCCTCTATGTCCATGTTTTCCTACATGGAATCCTAGTATGGGTTAAATCGGGTGACCTATGTAATTATCTTCCTATATTTTAAAGTGATTGTTTTACCAACTCTTGTTCTGATGTGGGACTTTCAAGGATGTTTCCAAGCTCAATTTTAAAAATTGCGAGGATGAAATTCCCAAAAGGGGGGAAGGATGTAACACCCCAGGTAAATAAAGAATATTAAATTTTCATATTTATCCATATTTGTGAATAAAATATTAATATGACTTTAAAGGGGACGCTATGCTCGATGGCGTACCCAACATGCAACAACGAGTTTCTTGGGAATCTTACGTTGCACTCTAATAATAAAATTATATTATTTTAAATGGTAGTTAACATGTAGTCATTATATTGGCGGGAATGGATAGAAATAACAAAAATATGATCATATATGTTTTTAAATGTTTTTACATTTATCCAATAAAATATAAAGGCATAAAATAAGGAAATAATTCAATTTTAGGCGTATATGCCCTAGTTTTCACTAAAGGTTCACTTATTGCATTTTGATGGAGAAAAATCATTAAATATAGTTTTGTTCACTCTTATAAATCCTTTTGGATCAAATAAAACTCTTCTTAAGAATTGGGACATCAAAATTTACTTTGTGTAAATTTTTGGTATCTTTCTGAAAAAGTTATTTTTTTAATGAATAGTATAAAATGTTGTATTTTAATTCAAAACCATTTTTTAATTTATTTTATTTATATTATTATATTATCATTTGAATTTGTTTTAAAGTAAAATTAGAATATATTTTAACCATTAAATCCAATAGTGGTCGTTGGAATTAATTTCACTTTGAAAACAGACTTAAACTAATGTCAATCTTTTGATACTTATTGTTTCATAAAAACACATTATTTTCTCTGACAGTAGGAATTAATTATTAAATTAATTAATGTTACTAATATGTTTTGAATTTTGTAAAATAGTCTTCATTTTGTAATTCGGAATATCAAATATAGCTTAGGGTGAATGTTTGGGATTTTTCTGAAAAACTTCAATTTTTGATGAATAGTGAAACCACAAAGTGGTACTTATAAAAACTGATTTTTCTGTTTAAATGAAAATTTTCCATCTTTTTGTTTTGAATTTCAAAAATCCGACATACATGGTTGTCATTAAGAAGTAAAATGTTGTTCAATGGGATTAAAATAATTATTTGGTGAATAGTAACTTATTAAGTTTTTAATCGCGATTAGAGGTAATTAGTGTAGTTTAAGGTAAAAATAATGTTTTAATAATGTGAAATGAACTTGAAACATGTCCTAACCTCATTGGATGTGTCATAGACGACCTGGGAAAGCCATGGGTCAACATGGGGACCCCATGGAGCCACTTTGGTTCGGAAATGACATAAATAACTTTTTATTTAATGTTAAAGTAAAAATGACACACACATGAGATGTTTTACTAAATCAATTTTTACATGGGGTTATACAAGTCATATATTTGACTATAAATATTCATTAGAAAGATATAAATATTTCCTACGTCATAGTATTTTTGTTATAATTTTTAGACATTAAAAAAGTTAAAGTATTTATGACATCATGATGATGCAGCGATGAACTCCTTATTTAACGATTTAAATAAAATAGAAAGATAATGTAATATCTAAGGCCTAAACATGTACTAAACCTATTGGATGGGTGGATTTCGAACCCTTATCACCTTATCCTAGAAATAAATCAATGTGGGACCTTTACAATCCGAAACTCTTTTGAAAATAATGTAACATTTTGTAACTTTACAAGAGTGACCCTCCTCTCCTCTTATAAATGGCCCCCACCTCTACCTACTTACCCACACTCCCAAAGCCTTTGGCTCGGCCAAAATATGCCCATTTTGTCTCTACACATCCCTCTATAACTCCTTGAATCCTATCTTTGGGTAGAAGTCTTCCCAAGGAAGCCTTTGAGCTCAAACCAAAGGGAGTTACCCGATTTTATTGTAATGTCTTCTTTTGAGTCCTTTTGTTTTATTTTGCTTCTCCAACCCCCTAAGATCTTTTTATTCTTTTCTTTTGTAACAAATACAGTATCATCAATATACGAGGATTTTTTTATAATAAGGATTCGAGCTACACTTACACACACCTACATCTAATGGTTAACGAACATACTGTTTCCGTGGATGGCGAATTTATGCCTCCCGAAATGATGATTGTTAAACATTTTTTTAACACCTTCAAAGGTGGCGATTAAGATGTCACTATACTTATATATGATATATAATATGTTTATGTTTTACTTAAGCTTCTGTATTTTTCATTTGTGAATTACCTTTATGGCTTCCATTGTGGGTATACGCGATATCTTCATTTTAGGATGTGCGGACTACTGCCCCTCAAAGTGATGTGATTCGTTAATGTCATACGTGGGGCGTATAAAGGATGGATTTAATGTTATTATATATGATGTTATACTGGAATTATTATATACCTCTATATAATTATTATTTCTTTCCATTAAAGTATGAGATAGAAATGAAAGTAGCGTTCATGCGTACGTACGGCTTACCGTCTCCATAAACGGTATGTTTCATTTCTTATCTCAAAATGTTATGTACTATTATAAGTACATATATATAATGGATATATATGTAATATATTACATCAAAATTATGGATATCATTCTGGGATTATAACATATATATATCTTTCTCATTTTGTTTTAATTCCCTTAATAGGACAAAAAAATGAAAGTAGAGTTCATGCGTACGTACGGCCTACCGTCTCCATGAACGGTGCTTTTCGTTTTTAATCTCTAAATGATATGTAATAGTATGAAATGAAAATTTACTGGATATATATGATATATTAATCATTAATACTATTCTGGAAATTATTTAATTATAACTACATGGGCAATCATTTTTCAAACAAGTTCATTTTTGACTCATGTACCAAACATCGGCAAAAACGTCTGATATGAACTAACATTATTAAACAATTATTATAACATTATAATATGTTATATGAACTTAATAATAATCTCTAAAGGAGTTACTTAGGTAATTATTAATTGACCAAAGTTTATTATTCAAGAATATAAAGAAACAAACAAGATAAGTTGGACTTGAGGTAAGGGATCCTACTCCTCTCTTTCTTTTTAAGTACAGTCTTTTATGTCATTCCTTCTAATCTCATATATCTTGTTATTGGGATGTTCTTTTATATTACTATTATTTTAATTTTTATGTTCATATGATAAGAGACCCTATTGTCTCTCATCAATCCATTTTGAATGTTTTGAGTGGCGCCGTTAGGCTGCCGAATTTTCGTAAGAGATCTAACCTATCTCTTTCTTTTTAAGTAATCTCCTTTATGTCACTTCTTTTAAGCTCCTCTTTGTTATGTTGGGGGCTGTTCTTTTATAGTCCTCTTTCTGTAAACTTTATTTTGATGTGATGAGAGACCCTATTTCCTCTCATCAATCCATTTTGGAAGTTTTAAGTGGCGTCATTAGGCTGTCGAGTTTTCTTAAGAGATTTTTCATCTCACTTTTATACCCGTGATATTTATGCTACATTTTTCATAATTTCCTTTGAGTGGTGTATGTACTGACCATTATTTTACTCATTGTGTAATATTCTTTCATTTATGAGTATATACATCAATGTTTTATTTTCCTTCTTTCACGGGGTGTATGTTTCGAAAGATACCCATGTCGGTAAGGAAACCTTTCACCATCCACTTTTTAAAAGACTTATTTTGTTATTTCATTTAATTTACATAATATTATTTTGGGATATGTTCTTATATATCCTTATTGATGTGAATTTTATGTCCAAGTGATGAGATACCCTTATTTATCTCTCATCAACTCTTTTTCTGAAATTTGAAGCGACGATGTTAGGCTGTCTAATTATTGCAAGGGAACTTCTTAACCCAATTTCGATTCTTTGGGATAAGAGTGTACTCCTTGAATATGTCGTTCTATGAATATGTGTGAATAAAATATGATTTTTTTACACTTAATATCCACTTATATTTTGTGTATTAGTTTGTCACACATAATTATGTGACTGATTTATCCTTAATCCAAGGATATTGTCTTTGTATGGGACTTTGTCTCAATCTCCTTTCAATGAGGCATATTTTGTTTTATACAAATCCTTCTTTTATACGGTGTATAAACCCCTTTGACTTTTACGTTTATTCAAAATGAATCTTTTTTTATACGAAGTGTTTACAAAATGACAAAAGGGAATGTTTTTTTCATACGTATGCGGCGAAAACGACTTCTCCACCGCCGTGACCATTATTTGAGTTTCGGATTCCTCTACAAGCCATACCTTTTTTAAAAAAGAAAAATAAATACCATGTTTTACTTTTCTTTTATTTTGGTATTGAAAATGGTTTTCATAATGTTTTTATATCAATGTGTTGTATTGATATCTTGTGATTGAAAGGTGGAAATGTTATGTTTCCTTTATGCATGTTTTATGTGATATGATTATGTTGAGGTTCTTGGGCATTATTATGAAGACGGGTGGTTCCGTGATAAACTAAGGGCAGGTGAGCCCGATATAGCTCTCCATTGCATTGGGTAACGCGAAGGAGTGAAATGTTAAGGTTTCTCTGAAGATATTTAGGGAATATACTGTGATGGGTATTCCAAAACGTAACCAAGAGGGTTACTCCCTACGTAAGAATGTTATGAATGACTCAAGTTTCCTTTTATGTCTTATGATTTCTATGAATTATTCATGATTTTATGAGGTATGTTAAAGTGCCTATGTTTTATGGGTAAAGTATGAATTCATTCTTATGTATATATGAACTCATGTTTCCTTTCCATATTTTTATATCCCTTACTGAGCTTGTTATGCTCATCCCAAGTTTCTAAAATGTTTTTCACAGGTCATGGGAAAGGTACGTGATGTGATGATAGTGTCAAGGATGTGTGAAGAAATAATCCATGTTTTATTTTAAATATGATTCCATTGATCAGAAGAATGAATATTGTCTTTTATGTAACCACTTTGTTTAAATGTGGAATGTAATGAAAGTTTCATGATCTATTTCTCTAAAACTCTAAACCTGAAAAGATCCTCAATGTGTAATCTTGTAATAACTCATGATTAAGTAAGGTTTAAGGCTGGGGCCTTATAGTGATAATGTTTGTTTCACATTTTATGCCATGTTTTTTGATCATTGATTACCTACAATTACAATGATTGTATTTTTTTACGATTTATATTATATAATATATTTTTTATCTTTTATTATTATGTTATTTGAAAATAATATATAATTTCTCATTATTATCATTCATTAAAACATAGATGATGTATAGATAGTAATATGGATATGGCTGTGATGATGTGTTTTGGGCATGATGATTTGACAGTTTGATAATGATACGTAATGATGTATTGATATGATTTTCTTTTTAGCCTTAACCGAATGATTAGTTATCAATGGGGTATCCTACATGCTTTCTATAATTTAGTGTTGAAATTACCTCTAAATTGATTGGTGAATGATACGGTAGTTTTCACTAGACCCTTTTCATATTATAAAAAAATGATATTTCCATCAAGGATTGATGGATATGGTTTATGGGGCTATGGATATGGTTGTAAAAGATGTGGTTATGATAATTAGGTAGTTTTTTAGTTATAATTGTGATATGATTTTGAGATCGCAATAACATATATTAAATTAATGATATAAATAATTTTTTATTGACATTTGTAATAATAGTGTTGATATGGTGAATCTATTATAATGGATGAAAGATTGGTGATTTATTTATAGACCCTTATATTTAATAGTGTGTGATTTAATAATTATAAATCCACCCTTTTTTATTTATATAAGTGAATTACTAATGAAATTAGGTTGTATTCGGTGATGTAGATGAAAGTGTTGAATGCATTCAGAATCACCAAATATTGATTGCATAGCCTTACTCTCAATAACTAATTTATTCAATTCTTAGTTATCTCACTCATGTCTATCATTAAGGTTTTATTTTACATGGATGTTGAAAATTTTAAAAATATGATCCTACTATGTACTACCAAGTGAAAAATCATCTATATTTTTAATGAGTTTTTTTTTCAAGATATTTTGATAGTGATTGGGGTTGTCGTTGTTCAGGTAGTTTTAGTAGAGTTTTAGGTTACCGGTCCTTCATTTTCTCTTGATTTATTTTATAAAATTTCATATAGTTGGTGTTTGGGAATGGGATAAATTATATATTTAATTAATATATGGATAATATTGGTGTGTTTTCATTATTTCTATATGAATTATAAGGGTAATTCCTCTCATATGTGTGATAAATACACTTAGTTCTTATTTACTACCCATGGCCTATTAGAGGAAACCATAGACGGTCAAAATATTATTTAATAGTAAAATTGATTGGGTTATAGTGTGGATGGGTCCTGAACCTCCAACATGATTCACATTATGAAACATTATTCATAAATGGTAGTTTATGTGGAAGATAACCCCAAAATTATCATTTAACATTTTAGTTACATACTCGATCTTATAGTACCTTATGTATTATACAATACAATTGAATATGAATTATTATATAGAAAATAATATAGTGTGTTTGGATTAGGGAGAGGTGTTACAATATTACCATATCCTATATTATGAAATGATTTTCCAAGGAATGTAACATGCCTTGGTAATATGAATATTATCCAATATGATATCCTTATATAATACACTATGATATTGTATTACATATTTCATATACACATTAGATGTTGTGACATATATCCATCCCAAGAGAGACCTCTTGATTAATTATAAATGAGTTATCTAGTTGAGCTTGATATCGAGCTCTATATTAGAAAATTTTACATGATTCAGGGTGATCTGAATTCAATAATGGATTTTAAGTGCTAAGTTCGATCTTAATCACGATATATTTCTTAGATCAAATTGTTTTTTTATAACATAGTTGTGATAACTCCCCCAGTGTTTATATGTTATGACGAAACTATTGAACTTCATCATATAATGTGCTTCAAATATGATCCCAACCTTTTATATCAATGGATCAATATGTTGCATTGGATGACTATTATGTTGAACCATCAGCCCCAAAAATTTAGGAAGTATTGATCCCATACTATGGATTTTATGATATAGATAACTTAAAATAATTTTTTTATAAGACATAAAATTTGAAATCATTTTATATTCCAAATATGTATTTGGTTGAGGCTCTAAAAACATGATTTGGTGATGTTACCTTCAGGAGACCTAAATTTTATGAAGATAAAAACATGTATTGGGGGGAATAAATAGAAAATGACTTATAATTTTCTATTTATGAGATCCTAAGAATCATGTTTTGAAATTTATGGTATAGTTTGTAAAAAATATAAAATTAATATTTTCTTAGGATTAATTTGAAAAAAAACTACCAAATAATTATAAAACTTATCATTTATTTTTTAAATCATTAATAATTTGGAAATAGCATAATATTTATTTAATGTGTACATTTTTTAATAAAATTATCTGATTGTAAAAACTAGTAAACAAACCGTTATCCATGGTCACCAAAATTAGTCACAGAAGGGGATTTCATGACACAGGTGATTTCTCCATAACTACATTTAGTGGAAGTGTTATATGGGTTTGGAAATACCCCTTATCATATAACTTAAAGTGGAAAAATATTATTTTCTGATTACCAAAAAGTAAATTATTAATTGATGGTGTGTAGAATATGCGAGCGAGTTAGTGATGATAGTGATGTAATGACATTATGTGTAGTGATGATGGGAGACCCTGGAGAAAAATAATTGGTGTGGGAAAAAATAAATTAATGGTCAATGTGGGATAATACCGACATGGTAAGACGTCAATGGGGCTATGTTATGAAAAATGAAAAATGGAGATGATGAAATTGCTGAATTGATCTACGCATGTTGGTTTCAGGGATAAAGACTGGTGCAAAAAATTGGGATAGTATATGGAAATTAGTTTGTGATGGATGGAATTAATAAGGGGTAAAATAATCGTGACGGATGATATATGGTGAATGAGCAATGAAAAACAACATGTGAGATCAGTGGTGATGATGACCAGGTGATGTCTGACAAATGGTACAAATTATAATGATGGGGGAGAAAATGTTGGGGGATGTGATAAGGTTAATAAGGATGGGTGTGTGAAGAAAGATGTGGGTAGTGATGATTAGAGGGATGAAGTGAAATATTATAGATTTGGGAGAGGGATAACATATAGAAATACAAGTGGGATAAATTTGGTAAAAAAATATTACTTGGGATTTTTGAATGTAATTGGAGGTAACCAAAGCACTTATTTTCTTCTACCAATATAGGAAACCTGATTTTTTCATATTCCAAATCTTGTTTCTCTAAGAGAGAAATAAATGAAATTTATTTTGTAGATCCTAAAATATAATGCAAATGATAAGTCCAACCTAATATACAGTTTTCTATATATCATTACTGATCTAGGTAACCCTTTATAAAATAGTACCTAAAAGGAGGAATTTTACCACGTTATAAAACACATAAGAAATCATACAAAAACCAATAGAATTTTTAATAATCGTCAGAGGATGTGTTTTTGAGTTATGTATAAAAAAATATTTTCATATATTATTTTTTAAGGGAGAGTTTTTTTAAAAATATAAATAAGCTATATTTTTTCAATTTTTTTTAAATTTCAATGGTTCTTAAAATTTCATCATCATGTGTTTTTTCATTTTATATTATTGGGAATGAATTCCCGTAAATTTAAAATAATATTCTTCATAATTTTAGATAAATTATTTTATGAAATATTCTCTATAATGATAATTTCTAGAATTAAATTACACATGAAAGAACCATTAATATTAGATAATTTAAAGATAAAATTCTAACCATCAAATTATTGATATTTTTTAAGCATTATTTGTTTAAAAAATTAAAATATATATCAAATGATTTGAAATCATTAAAAAATAAAAGAAATAGAAAAAATAAAATCATTAGTCATAAAAAATTTATATTTTTAATATTTAAACATTTTTTATATTAACAAATTAATCAATATATTTTAAACTGGATCAAATTGGATTCCTAAAAATATGAATATTTTATTTATTTTATTTATTGTAATAAATCATTTTGTAAATTTTTTGGGTGAGGTGATTTAATTTTTTTGTATTTAATTATTTTAATATTTATAAATAAAATAAAGCATTCAAAAAATAAATTTATGATCATAGAGTGTAAAGTTGAATTCAAATCTAACGTATTTTTTTTTTCAAATTCAGCTTTTAAATACAGTTATCTTATCATCGGTCATGTACTATTTCTATTATTTAGTAATTTTATATAAAATATTATTTAAATATGGTTAATAGATAAAATTAAAATGGGAACAATATATGAGGTAACCTATTATTTTTCATTTATACAAAGTGAAAACAAGTCAAGAAAACTTAAACACATATATGGAAGAAGTCAAATGAATCCTCCACACGGATTTATTTAATGGTATAGTTAGGGTAGGCAACGAAAATCATAAGGTATACCTGATGTATGCAACACCATGAAAAATGCATACATGATTTAACTTTTGAGTATGTTCTTGGGAAGAAATTGTTAATCATGTTGCATGAAACTATTAATGTCAGGAAATAAAAATGAAATTTTCATATCATAGTTACTATACTTGGATAAATCAACTATCTTTTAATTTTTTTAAAATTGAAAATACCAAAATTTTATTTGGTTCGAATATAATCTAATATAACTCACATCATATCCTAAAATGGTTAATAATTAATAATTTTGTGATATGGAATATCTTATAATTAATAGTGTTTCCAAAAATAGGACCAGATAAAATGTCATTTCCATTATGGACTAAAATTGTTTTATAGTAATTTTGTTGAATTGAGTGGTAAAGTGACCCAACTAAATTAAATGAAGTTTCTACTAGATCATGCTCCACGATGTTCTGTGGTCATTGATATAATTTAATGGAGTAAGTTATTATATCCTATATTACTCTCAACACACCTTCAAATTTAAGCCGATCACTTGTAAAGTGTTTATGGGTTGTCGGAAGAAGATATAAATTCATTGTTTTAATATTAAAAAATGATGTTTAGTATAATTTTAATGTGTTTATTATATGTGAAGTTTGTATTTGGGATGAAAAACATTTTTGGGTAGTTTCTCATATTCACTATAATTTTATAGTCTTTTATGTCAAGATAAACTATTTTAGTAACAATGGTGACCATGATTATAAATTAAAACATCTCATATTCATAATATGACATTATTTTTAACATAAAAATTCCAAAAACTAGCCTATAAATTTAATGAACTTGTGTATTTAGGATATAATGTACATCAAAAAACATTTTAAAATAACTATATAATCTTTTATTTTTATCAAAATAATTTTCTCTTAGAGATCACCATACCCATATCACATCATGATATATCTTGGGGACATTCATAAAATAAGGGTTGATATAAAAATCATTGTAATGGGACACAACATGTTATATATATGATGAGACAACATAAATTTTAAAAATCCAAACATGAGATCATAAAGAAGAGGATAAGTAATTTATAAATGAGAACATGTAAAAAAATTAAAATATAACAAGAGAATGTTAAACATGATAATCATAAAAATTAGGCACATACAGATTTAATTTCATCATAAAAATAAGTCAATACTCACTTCAAAGTCAAAATAACAAAATGGATAAATATTTCTGCATAATATCCATGCATATTTTTGTAAAAAAGATAAATTAAAAATTTCTACACATAATTTATTCATAATTTATAAAACATTACATAATTTGTTAGTGGTAATTTAATTAAGGACCTACTAGTCATCATAATATTTCATTCATATGTGTTCCACATTAAAAAGGACCATATATAAATAAAAAACATGAAATAAACCCATTTGAAAGAAAATGGTAATAGAATTGATTGATAAATGTTAACCATAAATCACATAGTATCCAATAAAAAATGGGGATTAAAGAATATTTGAAATTCATTTTTAAACAAATAATCCTGATAAATTATAATATATCTCCATGTGAATGATAAATCGTAAGAAAAAATGAAATATTTTTTAGGAAATTGAACTACTTAATAAAAATTTTAAGAAATGGGAAAAAATATTTTAAATGGATAAGAGTATAGGGATTAAATAAAACACAAAACTAACTAGAATATTTTATTTTAAATAAATTTGGATTGTTTAAATCATGGAACGATATAAAATTTATAATAACGAAACATGAAAAAGAATAAGATATATAAATGTTCCATTTGTTATATTTAATTTAAGGAAATCACTGGATTTAGAAATATAGAGACATGAATATACAAATAAATAGAAAATATAATGGTATATGTCAAATAAAAATATATAAATAACATAAATTTAGGGATAAATATGAATATGGATATATGGTGATAGATAACGTAACCATAAAAACAGAAGGAATGGGAATAACCCTTACCTTTAGTCTCAATTTTTGTTAGAACATCATTAATACCCTTAATATTAATTTAATATTTATTAAATAATTGTTTCAGTACATTATTTATATTTATTTCATTTCTTATTATTCATTTCTTATCTTTTTTATTAAATTAATGTTGTTGAGTTGATAATTTTTAGTTGGTTTTCAGTCAGGATTCCAACTATGCATGAATATAATGGTAATAATTGATAGTCACTATCGAAAGGTTTTATAATATCTAGATGTTTCATGATATATGGTTTATTTAATTATATAATTTAAGGATTTCAATAGTTTAATATATTATTAAAAAAATTATAAATCAACAAGTATTTCATTGTAAGCTTATCTGAAGTGGTTAAAAATGACTAATATTGATTTCTATTAATATCATTATTATAATTACTATTTAATCATTCCATTATTTTAGACATGATATTATTGGATTATTAGTGTTTTATTAAATAATAAAATTTATTTTTAAGAATATTCAATAATGTAATAATGGAAAAATAAAACATCATCATTCATTTAGGTTGTATACAACTACCCAGATTGAGTGATGTTTTTAGATGAGTTTAAAACAAGTGAAAATTAATGATTATTTTACTCCTATAAGAAATTATATTATAATAAAACTAATATTTTAAAGTTATTTTAGTGATCAAATATATTATAAGGGATATAATAGGAGAGTTTAAATGAGAATACAATAGTTTTAAAGTTATAACTTTTTCTTTTATTTATCTCATTTGGATTTAGTTTAAATACTTTGGAGACGTATATTTTGGGTAAAACCAAGGCATTAAAAACATATATAGGAGAGTTTAATGATTTATTTGGGTATATTATTGAACAAATAAAGAGTTTTTCAAGTAACAATAATGGTTTGTAAGAGTGGTGTTTATATTGCCAATGGTAAGGGGTGTCTTTGACTAAAATATTGATTATTTATTAATTTAGGTCATGACTGTGAATAATTTTTATTCTATTGACTTATATTAAAATATTATTAAAAAAATATAGCTTTATTTTTAATCAAAACACAACCAATATTAAAGGGAATCTTGAAAAATGATTATATGTAATAAATAAATAAATACAAATTATTATTCGAATAATATATAAAATTGGTTTTGAAAATTGATTTATAGGTTTGGTAATTATGAATATTATTTTTAAATGTATTATTTTAATTTTCATAATAATTCGGCATCCTAAAAAATATTCTATAAATTACAGTGTCTTATTCACATCAAAATTCTGTCATAAAACTCATGGTATTCATAAAAACGTTTTTTTATTATTCACTTATAAATAATATTTTAATAAATAAAAGAAATCAACCTCATATAATTTTGACTTTCTAATTTAAAAAATAATTTATATTTTATCAACATAAATTTTAATAACAGGTAAATATAATATTTAAATTCGAACATAAAAATTTGAAATTTATAAAATAAGTCAAAACATACTTTAATAAAATGTAGACTTACTTTTTAAGTTTCATAATTTTAAATTTTTTTTACAGAATTAAAATATTTTTATTTAATTATTTTAATTACTATAAATACTAATTATTTAAAATTTTACTACACCCAATAGTTAGAATACTATTCAAAAATTTCACTAATGTCCAATCGATCAACTAAAAACTATACTTCATTTAAATTCCCCTTATTACATTCCCTATTAATTCCAATTTTTTTTAAAAAATTATTTAAATTTAATTTATAAAATATTTATTTTATTTTTTTCATTGGTTTTTTAAATTAATTTTCATGTATGTTATATTTCTTGGAGGCCACAACCATATAAATTTCAAATTCTTCAGATGTTATTGATTTTTTTTTATTATCCCATTGTAATATTTTTAATTTAACAGAGTGTATTTGTAATATATATATATATATATATTTTATGAAATAAAATAATTTATTTTATCATGTGATGTTTGTGAATTATACTATACATTATACCTAGTTATGATACCCATATACATTGAGAATCAAAATTTTTATATTGAATCATTTGTGTCATTACATTCTTTCTCCATTCATAAATTTTACCCTTAATATTTGAACTCAAATCCAATAATGAAAATAGATAATGGTAATCTTGATTCATTATATCATATGGTTCTCATGTTTTCCCTAGATAATTATTATTTCACCACCAAACATTTAATAAATGAGTAGTTTTGTTTTATATCACTTTATCTCAATGATCTAAGATCTACATCAACTTCTCTTCATAGGAGATATTTTTAATATCCATGATGTCTTTTTTAGTTATGAAATCTATTATTTGTATATTTTTAACTCTATTTATTGTTTAGGGGTGGATTTCAAGTTTACCATGTGTGTTTAGACACTTTTGAAGTGTGGATGGTGTTGATGTAGGATATAAACTGGGTTTTTGGGATCGTTCTGTGCTGAAGTATGAAATTCTATTGTGAAATAACACTACTAAAAGATGTAGGGAATAACTAAATAGAGAGGGGTTGATTAAGAATAAAATTTTTTCAAAGTGGCACTTTAACTTAATTCCTGGTATAAAATATGGAAACATTCAAGATAGTAATTTCCCCATGTATATGGGACCCCATGTGTAAATGATACCCAGTAATATATAAGGGAAAACACCCAGTATTTAATGTTAAAGACGAAATATATAGGGTTTGATCCGGTTTATATGTAATGGTTGATTTTTATAGGGAAAAGTGACAGAGTATTTTATTCCTAATAGTTTCCAGAGTTGTACCTATGATATGTATGGGTAAAACATGTTTTCTATATGACTCATAAGGGTTATTATAGGGTATATAAGGGTAGCTATATAATACATAAGGATAATATATAAGGTTAATATTGAAATATGTAAGGGTTTCATTATGATATATAAGGTTTTATACAAAACGGTCGATGTGTAAGAGTTTCCTAAAAAATGAAGGTAAATACCGACATCTCCAAAAATTTATTGAGATGATCTGGTCAAACTGTAACACCAAGGGATACATCATTATAGTTTCATGAGGGGGGATGTGACACAGTAGTGTGTAGGAAGTTCCATAAACGTTATTCAATGGTACGTAATGTTGGGATACTCTAGGAGTTTGTTTGCGATGTGTATGAGGTGACTCAAGCATTTAATACATATAAATATAATAATTTTGAAGTGCCCAGATCAGTGTGAATCACTGAGAGGGGGAGGGGGTGAATCAGTGATCCTTTAAAACTTTTTACTAATTGATTCTTGAATCAGTGATCCTTTAAAACTTTTTACTAATTGATTCTTAATCAATTAAACCTCTATGGCTGGTTAAAGCCTCGATCCACTCTTCTTGTATCTCTCAACCTTTCCCGGATAATGCAATAATGAAAAGGCACAGGACACAAGGATTTACAAGGTTCGGCACCAAAGGCCTACATCCTTGCCATGCTCTCCAAGCATGGATTCTCCATTATAACCTGTTAAAATTACAATGGTCGATACAGAGTCCCACTGTATCTCTCCTGAGTCCCACAGGAGGGTCTTTATACTACGTCCCACAGTGTTACCAGAGTCCCACTGGCCTGCTCCAGAATCCCACTGAAGACTTCTTCTCCCTGAGTCCCACAGGGTCTTCTTCTAGCTCCTCGAGTCACACGAGTAGCTCTTCTTCACTTTAAATTCTTCAATTATCCTCAGCAGTCTGGGATAAAGACTGCTGGCCTTGCTCTTCTTCTGATCACTTGTGATGATCAGGTCTTCTCATCTTGCTCGGGCTTTATCACCTTCTTCTAAGGATGCCCCGGCTTCTCTCCAATTACTGAATGCTCAGACAAATAATATCTTTATCTTCGGTCTGGTCCAGTCTCAGTTGCACACCACTGATTTAGCACTGTTCACGTGTGCACGTGCATGCATGCATGCATGCACTCTCCTTTTCTTCCTCTTGGTGCAGTAGACCCACAAAGGGTGTAATCAATTATAGCACACACCTTTTCCGAACTTCACACACTTTATCCAATTTGTTTACACACTTAGAGTGTGTTCTACTTTAGTGTGGATGTCCTCCTTTCAACTTCTTCTAAGTGTGTTCACTTTTAGTGCACACCTAGGTTCGGCCACTTCTTTAGTTTGCACACACAAATTCTTCACTTAGCATACACTTGTAGTGACCTTCCTCTTCTTGTTGCACACACACACTTTAGTGTTCTTTTAGTTGTTCTTCAATAGTGTGCACAGACAAGGCTACGGCCTCTTCCACTTGTTCTTTTTGCACACAAAGGCACAAAGGCCTCGGCCTTCCATCTTCACCTCTCACACACAAAGTGTGGTCTTCCACTTGGTGCACACACACAAATAGTGTGGTCTTCCTCCTTATGCACACACACAAGGTTACGGCCAACTCATGTTCACTTTGCACACACCAATGTTTAGGGCCTCCTCCTCTTTTTGCACACCCCAAAGGCTACGACCTCCCTTGTTCACCTTGCACACAAGGCACTAAGCCTTGGGTTCTCCCTCTTTGCACAAGCTACTGCCCGTAGGGCCTTCTTGTCTTCTTGGTACACAAGCACAAGGGCTCGACCTTCCTTCTCTTCTTGCACACACCCTACTGCCTCTTCTTTCCCACTATCGCGCAAGTCCTCAAGCACTTGAGTGCAAGGCGGCTCGGGTGCGCAAGTGCCACTGCCACAGGGGCGTGCAAGTGTGCACTGGCCGCGGGTCGCGCAAGTCACAAGGCACAAGGGTGCACAAGTGCAAACCGCGGGCTCCAACCAAGGGTGCGCAAGGCTTGCTGCAACCCCGGTTCTTCCTGCCGTGCAAGGATTAGCACGCAGGGGATCTCCTTTCACCTCGTTCGCGCAAGGGGTGCGCGAAAGGAACTCCTTCGGGCCTCGGGTGGCACCGGAACACACTGCCGCGCAAGTGGGATGCGCAGGGCAGATCTTCGCGAGGCAAAGAGCTTCACGGGACTTCTGATTTTCAAGAAAGGATCAGCAAAACATCAGAGAGCCTCGGGCTATCCTTTTATGGGCGAGGAGAGCCTTTAAACATCCGCGTGATAAATCTTTGAACTCCCGAAAGTTTCGGGTTATCAAGATTTTCCAAATCTTGATTTCTTTCCTCTGTTTCCACGCGGGTTCCCTTAATTTTCTTTCCTCATCGTGCATGCGATTTATAACGCATGCACGGCCTTCGCCTCTGTTAAAACCCAATCCATGCAAAGGACGAACACCCTGATGCCTTGGAAACTTCGTTTTCCTCGGCCTCGAACGAAATTTTCCATACATTGCATGCACACCATTTTTTTATGCATGGACATGTTCGGTGTGGAGAGACGAGCTTGAGGGTATCTTCGGCTTCGAGAGAGATGGCCGGAATCTCAAAAACCATCTTTGGGAGTCGCCTGGTTCAGCGGCGGCTGCGGGAATGCTCGGGGAGGCCTCAGCCGAGCTCGGGGAAGAGGACGAGCTCTCGGCCGTCGGATCAGGCGTTTGAGATACATCGGGCGGCCTGGATCTGAAGATCTCGCGCGGTATGCGATGAGCGGTCCAGATCGAGCGCGCGATTGATCGAGCGGCTCAGATTCGCTCCCGGGATTTTTTGCGCGTCCCACATCGAATCCTTCCGCGGATTTCACGCGGCTTATTACTCAGCCGCTCCCTTCAACTCGCCAGTTGAACTTCTCCCCTCCCGGTGCCGCCCCGCACCGGGTTCTCTCTGCGGGCGCGCTCTGCGCCCACTCTGCTCCTGCGGGCGCGCTCCAAGCGCCCACCATGCACACTTGGGTGCGCGGGCTTCACCACCGCGTGCCCTCGGGGCTTATACACGGCCCCGGCCTCTCTTGGGCTGGCCCCATGGGATCCCCTTGGGCGTGGTGACCTGGTTCCCACATGTGCCTTGGGTTGAACCCTTAAGGCTGGCCCTTGAGGGCCTAATTTTTGGCTAAGTCTTGAATAAGACTTTGTCAAAAAACAAAGTCCCCCATGAAATCAAGCCATATCAAGTACCAAATGCCAAGCCACTTCAAGCCTTTCTTCTTCCCATCTCTATTCTTCTTCTTCTTCTTAAGAATTCCTCCATTTCTTCTCCTCTCATGATCTTCACTTAGGATATGGAATTCAAAAGGTTCTTCATCAACCGAGCTCTTGCATCAACATGAATTCTCCAATGTGCTTCATTGATCTAATCAGAGACCAAGTTGGATCACTTCCAATTCACATGCACTAAGAGTTAGTACATGGACTTCTTTAATCCACTTCATCCACTTAGTACTTGTGGATGGATATTCTTCCATCTCCTCATGCATTGTCACTACAATGCATGGTCTTCTAATCATGTTGTGACTTTGTATCCAGTTGATACAAGTTCTATGAACTTAAAGATCAGCTCAACAATCGTCAGATATACATGGAGAATGTTTCAACCACCATCTCCTATGTCACTTAGTGAATCTCCTAAGTGACATGCCTCTTAGTACTATGGCCATTCTCCTTCACCACCAACACCATCACAACCTTTGTCTTTCACATCTTGACATTCCCTGACTTCCATTCATTCCAAGACAACTTCATGCCTCATTGACAACAAATGCAACACAATGTACTTCAATCTCCCCCTTTGTATTTGTTGTCAATACACTCCTTCAGCACATATGAATGGGTCAATATGTGTGCCAATATTTTCTCCCCCTTATTGGCAATCAAATGCAAAGGTTTGGTGTGGTATTCTTTCACAAATATCTCTTCCTCCCTTTGAATAGCATCTTCTTGAAAAGCACTAAGAGAGGGATGATGTCACATGTTCACTTGAGCAATGAACCTTTAGTAAATCAGCTCTAAGTCTACTTGGGCTAACCCGGTGTAGAAAACAAGAGTGATGTGACCAAGGAACTCAATGCTGTCCAACATTCACTATACATGTGAGATCATGCTTAGGGGATTGAAATTTTTCAGATATAACAATGAATTTGCTAAATCCTGCACAACTTCACAAAACTCATTAGAAAGTTCAGTGCAAAGATAAAGCTCCCCCTTTCATCCATTTGTCTTCAATCCATACTCCCCCTTAATTGACAAGATAAACTCAATTAAGAAACAAGGGATGAAAGCATGATTGGAATACCTTCACTTTCTCAAGATGATATTAATTTTAGAACATCATCTTCTCCAGATTGGCTCCCCCTCAAGGGGTGCACTCCATTCTATCCAAACCATCCTCCAGCTGAGAATGATCATCATCTTCAATTCCCTGCAATGTCAGCACATGTAAATACCAATAGTATAAGGGAATAAGATGGAACCTCCTTGGTTCATCAATGTGAACAACAAGGTTGAGAAGACTCTCTCAACCGAGATGTCCCATTTTCACCAGTCTTCACACTTGCACATTTGATCTTCATTGATGATTGTGCTGGTGTGGATCTCAATACATCTTCATGTGAAATATTCTTCTTACCTTTTGCCTTAGCAATTGCCAGAACTTCATCTTCAGCTCTTTGTAGATCTTTGGCAAGTTGCAACTGATTTGGCCATATGACTAGTAAATCATTTGGAAGTGTGGCCTCAGTTCTGGATATTCCACATGGTTCTTTTGATGCTGTCAAGCTACCTTTCTTAGGCAACTTGTTTTCAATCAATCCCTTCTGCTTCTTCTGGATTGATTGTCTGTTTGAGTTCAGTCTGCTTCTATTTAGTTTCATGGCTTCTTTACAAAGGTCCATGATGTGTCCTTTCTTTCCACAGTAGAAGCATGTTTTCTTGGTGGTCCTACTGGATGCATCACCCTTCTTGGATTTAGATTCCAAGGACTTCTCTTCATTTCTCAAACACTTCTTGGGAGCATTTTACACTTTCTTATGCTTGCTTCCCAAGGATTCCTTTTTAGCCAGGTTCAGTGATCTTCTCTTCTTTTGAGCTCTGGATACAGTTGGAGATTGACATGTATCTATTTGACCACTCTTGCAATCATCCCAGATGTTATCAAGTAATCCAAATCTATTTGCAGTGAACAGATGTCTCTGGACCTGTGGATGTTGCTTCCTTCCTTCTGGCTTGCTCCCCCTTGGCATGGGCTTCCTCTGTGCTTTGGCATTCAGTGGATTGTACCAACAATCCTTTGCACAATGCCCATACCTGTTACAACACCAGCATTGTCCCACGAATCTTGACCTCTTCAGTCCTTCTGATTGTAGGGTACTTTTCTTGACCTGTTGTGCTGTTTCAGGAGAGCTCTGCTTCTTTACTGTCTTCATCCATATTTGTTTGGATTCATTCTTCCATCCTGCACTTTTTGTGGAAACACATTTAGAAACATGAGTACAAGATGGTATGGATGGTACCTTCTTTTTAGAAGTTGTTGCCCTTTTATTAGAGGATGTCTTTCTTTTAGAATCATCCTTCTCAAAGCTCACTTGAGTAGCAACATTTCTTCTTTCAACTGACTGGGAGGATTCAGCTTTGGGTGATTGCAAATTTTTCAATATCACCTCCAGTTCAAAGCATTTCATGTTGAGGGAGTTCTTCTCATCCTCAACCATTCTTAGCTTTCCTTCCCAATTCTCCACCAGTTGTTTCATCTGGTCTTCATGAACCTTCTTCAATTCTTGCAATGAATTGTCCAGCTCCTTCACCAGTTTGACTTTTTCTTCAAGTTGAGCATCTCTGACAACCATTGATACTTTATGCCTCTTTTCCAGTGCATGGAAAACATCTTTGACCATAGTCTTAAAGAATTATTTCTCTGAAAGGCTTCTTTGCAATTCTTCACAAGTATCTTCATATCTATCATTGCAAAGAGAAACTGTTTCTTCTGTAGCCTTCACCAGCTTTCTGAGAGTGTTGGTTATGCCAACCCTTTTAGCCAGCTGATCTTCCATAGCATTGGCTTCTTCTTCTAACTGTGATTTTTCTTCATGAAGATCATGGATTCCTGTAGCTATACACTTTGCCACTTCCATGGGAACTGTCTTCTGAAGATATTTGAGTGCACTCTGAAGATCATTCATTGTTTCAACTTCATCACAACTAGGACAGTCTTTCATCATCTTCTTGGCCTGTTTCTTCTTTCTATTTTTCTGAGTCTTGGCAGATATCTCCATTTGAGGCTGTTCTTTCATTTCCTCAAATCTGCACTCCATATAGACTCCCTTGGATCTTTTAGAGGTAACCTCCCTCTGATACCAATTGAAGTGCCCAGATCAGTGTGAATCACTGAGAGGGGGAGGGGGTGAATCAGTGATCCTTTAAAACTTTTTACTAATTGATTCTTAATCAATTAAACCTCTATGGCTGGTTAAAGCCTCGATCCACTCTTCTTGTATCTCTCAACCTTTCCTGGATAATGCAGTAATGAAAAGGCACAGGACACAAGGATTTACAAGGTTCGGCACCAAAGGCCTACATCCTTGCCATGCTCTCCAAGCATGGATTCTCCATTATAACCTGGTAAAATTACAATGGTCGATACAGAGTCCCACTGTATCTCTCCTGAGTCCCACAGGAGGGTCTTTATACTGCGTCCCATAGTGTTACCAGAGTCCCACTGGCCTGCTCCAGAATCCCACTGAAGACTTCTTCTCCCTGAGTCCCACATGGTCTTCTTCTGGCTCCTCGAGTCACACGAGTAGCTCTTCTTCACTTTAAGTTCTTCAAGTATCCTCAGCAGTCTGGGATAAAGACTGCTGGCCTTGCTCTTCTTCTGATCACTTGTGATGATCAGGTCTTCTCATCTTGCTCGGGCTTTATCACCTTCTTCTAAGGATGCCCCGACTTCTCTCCAATTACTGAATTCTCAGACAAATAATATCTTTATCTTCGGTCTGGTCCAGTCTCAGTTGCACACCACTGATTTAGCACTGTTCACGTGTGCACGTGCATGCATGCATGCATGCACTCTCCTTTTCTTCCTCTTGGTGCAGTAGACCCACAAAGGGTGTAATCAATTATAGCACACACCTTTTCCGAACTTCACACACTTTATCCAATTTGTTTACACACTTAGAGTGTGTTCTACTTTAGTGTGGATGTCCTCCTTTCAACTTCTTCTAAGTGTGTTCACTTTTAGTGCACACCTAGGTTCGGCCACATCTTTAGTTTGCACACACAAATTCTTCACTTAGCATACACTTGTAGTGACCTTCCTCTTCTTGTTGCACACACACACATTAGTGTTCTTTTAGTTGTTCTTCAATAGTGTGCACACACAAGGATACGGCCTCTTCCACTTGTTCTTTTTGCACACAAAGGCACAAAGGCCTCGGCCTTCCATCTTCACCTCTCACACACAAAGTGTGGTCTTCCACTTGGTGCACACACACAAATAGTGTGGTCTTCCTCCTTATGCACACACACAAGGCTACGGCCAACTCATGTTCACTTTGCACACACCAATGTTTATGGCCTCCTCCTCTGTTTGCACACCCCAAAGGCTACGGCCTCCCTTGTTCACCTTGCACACAAGGCACTAAGCCTTGGGTTCTCCCTCTTTGCACAAGCTACTGCCCGTAGGGCCTTCTTGTCTTCTTGGTACACAGGCACAAGGGCTCGGCCTTCCTTCTCTTCTTGCACACACCCTACTGCCTCTTCTTTCCCACTATCGCGCAAGTCCTCAAGCACTTGAGTGCAAGGCGGCTCGGGTGCGCAAGTGCCACTGCCACAAGGGCGTGCAAGTGTGCACTGGCCGCGGGTCGCGCAAGTCACAAGGCACAAGGGTGCGCAAGTGCAAACCGCGGGCTCCAACCAAGGGTGCACAAGGCTTGCTGCAACCCCGGTTCTTCCTGCCGCGCAAGGATTAGCGCGCAGGGGATCTCCTTTCACCTCTTTCGCGCAAGGGGTGCGCGAAAGGAACTCCTTCGGGCCTCAGGTGGCACCGGAACACACTGCCGCGCAAGTGGGATGCGCGGGGCAGATCTTCGCGAGGCAAAGAGCTTCACGGGACTTCTGATTTTCAAGAAAGGATCAGCAAAACATCAGAGAGCCTCGGGCTATCCTTTTATAGGCGAGGAGAGCCTTTAAACATCCGCGTGATAAATCTTTGAACTCCCGAAAGTTTCGGGTTATCAAGATTTTCCAAATCTTGATTTCTTTCCTCTGTTTCCACGCGGGTTCCCTTAATTTTCTTTCCTCCTCGTGCATGCGATTTATAACGCATGCACGGCCTTCGCCTCTGTTAAAACCCAATCCATGCAAAGGACGAACACCCTGATGCCTTGGCAACTTCGTTTGCCTCAGCCTCGAACGAAATTTTCCATACATTGCATGCACACCATTTTTTTTGCATGGACGTGTTCGGTGTGGAGAGACGAGCTCGAGGGTATCTTCGGCTTCGAGAGAGATGGCCGGAATCTCAAAAACCATCTTCGGGAGTCGCCTGGTTCAGCGGCGGCTGCGGGAATGCTCGGGGAGGCCTCAGCCGAGCTCGGGGAAGAGGACGAGCTCTCGGCCGTCGGATCAGGCGTTTGAGACACATCGGGCGGCCTGGATCTGAAGATCTCGCGCGGGATGCGATGAGCGGTCCAGATCGAGCTTGCGATTGATCGAGCGGCTCAGATTCGCTCCCGGGATTTTTTTGTGCGTCCCACATCGAATCCTTCTGCGGATTTCACGCGGCTTATTACTCAGCCGCTCCCTTCAACTCACCAGTTGAACTTCTCCCCTCCCGGTGCCGCCCCGCACCGGGTTCTCTCTGCGGGCGCGCTCTGCGCCAACTCTGCTCTTGCGGGCGCGCTCCAAGCGCCCCCCATGCACACTTGGGTGTGCGGGCTTCACCACCGCGTGCCCTCGGGGCTTATACATGGCCCCGGCCTCTCTTGGGCTGGCCCCATGGGATCCCCTTGGGTGTGGTGACCTGGTTCCCACATGTGCCTTGGGTTGAACCCTTAAGGCTGGCCCTTAAGGGCCTAATTTTTGGCTAAGTCTTGAATAAGACTTTGTCAAAAAACAAAGTCCCCTATGAAATCAAGCCATATCAAGTACCAAATGCCAAGCCACTTCAAGCCTTTCTTCTTCCCATCTCTATTCTTCTTCTTCTTCTTAAGAATTCCTCCATTTCTTCTCCTCTCATGATCTTCACTTAGGATATGGAATTCAAAAGGTTCTTCATCAACCGAGCTCTTGCATCAACATGAATTCTCCAATGTGCTTCATTGATCTAATCAGAGACCAAGTTGGATCACTTCCAATTCACATGCACTAGGAGTTAGTACATGGACTTCTTTAATCCACTTCATCCACTTAGTACTTGTGGATGGATCTTCTTCCATCTCCTCATGCATTGTCACTACAATGCATGGTCTTCTAATCATGTTGTGACTTTGTATCCAGTTGATACAAGTTCTATGAACTTAAAGATCAGCTCAACAATCGTCAGATATACATGGAGAATGTTTCAACCACCATCTCCTATGTCACTTAGTGAATCTCTTATGTGACATGCCTCTTAGTACTATGGCCATTCTCCTTCACCACCAACACCATCACAACCTTTGTCATTCACATCTTGACATTCCCTGACTTCCATTCATTCCAAGACAACTTCATGCCTCATTGACAACAAATGCAACACAATGTACTTCACATTTTAAATGAATTTTAAATAAATATCCTGAAAAATACTTCCTGTAACTATAATGGTTTAGAGTATTTGAATACTAGATATATAAATCATCTTATTTCACGATATATCACCAATATACACCATAAATATCTTTTTATATATTGAAATTCATAGACATACCCACATTAAAATATTTCTTCATAACATGGGGAATGTAAACATAAAAATTGGTTACATTAGTTGATTAGTCAGTGAAAACATAAGAGATATAAATCAATTATTATAAGTGATAATGATATAAGAATAATATTATTATAATATTATCATAACATAAAAAATCATACCAGACTATTAAAAGATTATTAATCATAAATTGTGGAATTATAATTTCACAAAAAAAAATACAAAATTCATAAGTATGTAGAATAATCAATAATCAATTGTGAGGCATTTGATCATATCATAAACATAAGAAATATGTTTTTAGAATACACATATGCATATGAAATAATTTCCTTAGTTATGCATCATGAGCAAGGCTATCCTAGTCGATAGGGTTCGCTCCCCATTCCTTCATTTCCTTAGTCAAGGTTCACTCCCAATACAATTATAGTGAAATGATTTCCTTACTGAATTAGGTTCACTCCCCATTGTAGTCCTTGTTATCTCATGAGATATCCATATATACCCAATTCATTAGAGAGATATACAATTCTAGGACCACATATCTCGTAATTAAAATCAAACACACGTGTAGCACATGATTATAAAATCATTATCATGTCATCATACCATATCCTATATAAATGAAACAAGTTACATAAACATCTAATCATTTCATCATAGCATTACCCATTGAAAAGAAATGGGTTTTATCATATCTTCATCAAACATTGGGAAAGAAATGTGTCCTTAAATTTTCATCATCAAAATAAATCTAGTAAAAGAAACTAGATAGTATCGTAAGATTGTATACAATGGAATTAAAAAATCCATAAAGGTTGTTGACATAAATGAGAAATAACATAAAAATATCAATCAAACCTTTCATTGAAAACATGAAAAAATATTTTTTTTGGTAATATTTTAACTAAAAATTCCCAATATGTAATATTTTTTTAAATTAACCAAGGAATATACTGATGGATTCATTAAATAAAATAATGGTCAAGTTGGTGGTAAAATATTTTAATGTATAATATATTAAAAGAAAACATTACTTTCACACCTTTATAAAAATTAAAAAATAACTTTTTCATTATAATATTCATTAAAAAATATTACTTTTCAATATTTTGTGAATAAAGTCAATATTAGTTACAACTACCATTTTATAACATTTCATGTATAGGTAAAAACTTTTTTATAACAATATTAACGAGTATTGAAATGTTAGAAAAAGTTCACCAACCAAAATGGAAATACGGTAATCATTTCATTAAAAAAAGTTCTCAATAATATAAAGTAAAAATAATATGAAAATTGTATTATTATACAAAATATCTAGAAATAAAAATATTTGAAATAATATATATAATTTTTAAATGAAAAAATCCATATAATTTCTCTCTATAGAAACTGAAGCATATACAATCCCAATTACAATGATATTTAAACATAAATTCTTTACCTCATGTTCCATATTTCATTGTACATGTTCAAATGTGAAGTATAATATTTATTGATTTATTATAAATATATTCCAAAACAATATTCATATATAAAATACTATGTATCATTCCTTTCTAATTTCCAATTATCATTTTATTAATAAATTCTTCTTTAAAGAGAACATCCAAGTGAAATCTTTTCTGTTTTGCATGCATGTTTTGGCTTGATGTTTTAGGAACATTAAAAAAACACAATTTAATCAAATATATAATATTAATCATGAAATAATTATAATTTTTATTCATCATATATACATCTATAATTATTCATATAAATTGGTAATGAATAATAAATCACATCACTATGAGGAGGTGGAAGTCCACACTAATGCACGAATAGTTTTATCATTTCTAATGAATGGAAATGTAAAAAGTTGATAGGATATTATAAATTCAGAAGAATAATAATTTAATAAATATCATATATAAATATTTTTTTATTCATGATAACCAACCATGAATTATGGTTATCGAAAATGAATAAAATCATTATTTGGATGCGGTAGTCCACACATACACATTAGTGATAATTTCATTACACATTTGATAGAAATGAGGTGTAAAATGGATGATCAGTAATCATAATATCAATTATGTACATTTATTTTAATGAATAAATTATATTATAATGGAAAATATTTATTTATATATGTTGTAAGAATGACTAAAAATAAAAGTACACAGTTAATAGTTATACCTCTTCGTTGAGAAACCTCTTTTTCCATACACCATAAGAAATGAATGCTTAGTATTTTTATTAACATAGGACCTCAAGTACATGAGGAAGAATTTTATTATTTTATTAAGGATATAATTTGATGATATTTATTTCCTTTTTGGGTGATTAATATAGGATAGATAATATACTTTTATAAAGGAGGAAGAGAACACATTTATAATTTTTCAAAAGATTAAGACATAATAATGTCCAACTCAAGTCAAGTGGATAAAAAATGAGAATTAATAAAATAAAGAAACTATATGTTAAAAATAATATAAATAATAAATTTAAATATTTTTTTTTTGAAATTTTAAATCTTGTCTCATAGGTTGAACCCCAATAAACTCTTTTAAACCATAATAACAACATCACATTTTGAACGATTCATTTTGACCAAAAATAAGTTGAAATTATTAAATTACATTAAATTTTATGATTAAAAATATGGAAATCATTTTTAAAATTAAATTTCTAGAAGTTTTAGACATGAATTTAAAAAAAATCATGCATAACACAATGGGAACCATTTTTAGGAAATTTGATTTTTAAGCATAATACTAATTTTACCTTCATACCGAGCCATGTTAATACTATTAAAATTAATTTTAAAATATTTTAATGAATATATTAGATAAAACATTAATTTAAAACATTCATAAATGTATTTTTATTTAATTTAATAAGTTAAAATGTCAATGTATTCATAATTTTTTTTAGAAAAATATATCTTTTTACCTTCAAATATATTTATATTCTTTTCAAACGAACTAATAACCAATGTATTCACTTTTAAAAATATGTGGACAATAATTTTTTATAATTTTTTTTTAATTTTCATAACTTCTAAAACAATTGTCTATCAATAACTACCACATTGAATAATAATATTTTTATAGTGTATCACAATAAATTTGAACTCAATGTTGCGAGTGAAGAAAGATATCAAATAAATAAAATTTATTAAAGAGAAACATGTCATAAAATATAATATTGTCACATTATAACTCTTATAATAATGTATTCATCAAAATTATATCACATAAATACAAGAAACTATGGATACCTATAGCTTATCACATATTTAGATTCCTATGTGGCTTCATCAAATTTACTGTCTTGCCACAAAACATTGACCATGTGAGTGGTATTATTCTAAAACAATTTCTCTCTTATATCAAAAATTTAAATTGGTTGTTACTTTTAATATATATAATTCACATGTACTATGAAATCTAATTTATGTACACGTGAATAATTGGGTATTTTATTCTATGTGAGACAAACATCGAGCACATTGAGAACATGAGATAGATTTGGTGGAAGTTACAAGTTATATGAAACTATCATGATATGATAAAAAATTATTAGGGAAAATATATCTAAGGATTAGCTTTAAATTATTTCTAATCCTCCTAAACTTCATCAACATATAAATTTATTATAATACCTTCTCACCATATTCTGACTCTAGACCTCAATGATGATTTTTACTATAACCATTGTTTCTACATTGAGCTTATTTGAGGTGTTTATGAATAACTGCAACCTTCAATAATATTTAATATATTGTCTAATTTCCCAATAGAATTAGTTTTTATTCGTTATCCCATCATGTTTGAGTTTGATATGTATTTACATTGAGGGTTTCATAAGTAGAAACTTAAATACTTGAGTGAAATTTATTATTATATGAAAATATTACCAGAAAAAAGGTGTTGGTCCAAACCAAATTTTAAATAATAGAATAATATATCAACATATATTATAGGTTTTTAATGTTCCATTCTTATTGAACATCTCTTTGAGTATTATTTGCATTACTGAACTTCAACTATATATCCATAGCTTTCTAAAGACTTCTCCAGAACATTGAGGTAAAACATATATCCTGATCAAATATAATAAATATTATAGTTCCATAAAATCTATCATATTTATTAATGCGTGTCATGGAATTTATCCATGAAATAAATATTCTCTAATGTAAATGAAGTCTGTAATATTTGTAAGGTGATAAACTATAACTAAAATAACAATATTACCTTTAGATGTATACGTGAATCCAATGATGAAATTGATTGTAATGTTTTCCCAGTTACATTATGGTGTGTCTAATGGTTGTAACATCCACTAATAATCCTATACCTCACACTTAATATTATTACATACCAATCATTGAGATATATACTCTATAATATTGATTTTTACGTTACCCCACTAGAAATACACTTTCAGATATCTATAATTCTTTATTCTTATTAGATGAATAGTGAATGTTGAACTATGAACAACATCCAATATCTCATTTCCCCAATATATTATTGATTCGATACATACTCGATTCATAAAAATTATCATTTGACCACAATCTTGGTTTAACTCAGAAATATATTTCACAATGTTCTGCAGTTCTATATCTTCTTTCTGCACCTCTTTAATCCTCACACGGGTGAATGACTAAAGGTTCATATGATAACGATATGATCTATCCCATTTCCTCATGATTTAAAGATTAATATTCTATAAATACATAAAAATTTGATATATTTCAATCCTTATCTTGGTGTAACTAGCTTGGTCTTTATGGCCTAGAATTATTTTCAACGCGTTCTCCTTCCTAGTGTGGTAATGTATTATGAATTAATAATCATTGATCAAGTCCAACAATTTTATATAGTACATATTAATCTATTCCTATGTAAATATATACTTAAGTATTATATGATATATATTTAAAATTTAACTATATAGATAATGGCTCAATGTTTTCAGTTAAAAAATTATTTCTGTCAACTGAAAATCCAGAGTCGAGTAATTTTATTAATAATTTTCAATTAGAATGAGGAATAAACCATTAACACTTCATTATTTATGATTATACATCATAATAATGTTTTTGATTCATCACCAACGATTATAAAACCTTATTCATTATATGGTAGTGTATGTACGGGGGTGTTGACTAACCTTATTTGTAGCTACTTGAAATTTTCCCACCATCATCTGTCCAAATGAGATTGGATATCTTCTGATTCTACATGGTTATTTTATTTTATATTCGTGAAAAATTTAAAAAAAGGGTCGTTATAATCCTTCATACCCATGAAAAATATGCATCTCAGTTTTCATGATGGGTTTGGCCTATTATTTAATAACTTCCATTTTTTGAAGGAACCGCCAATATACTATAACTTGAGATGTTATGGACCAAAAATGTGCCCTTATGTTTCCAAAATTCACACGTATTAGATTTTCCCTAAATATTATCCTTCCTCTACGTATTCAGAAATATACTAAGATATTATTTTGGCCTTTTCTTTCTCCTTCAATGTATAACAATATAATCTATAAAGACTATAACAAATTGATAAAGGTAATATCTAATAAATATATTAACTTGATCCATGAATATATATAGGGAATTGGTATGTATAAATGGGATCACTGTAAATTCATAATTACGATAACTTTTAAGGAATGATATAATTGATATATCCACCCTTTTGACCATCAATTGATGATATCCAAAATGAAGGTCAATCTTGGAGAAGTGTTGAGATCTATGTAGTTGATCACAAAAATCATCAACATGAGGTAGATGATAAATGTTCTTATAGTATATCATTTTAATATCTTGATGATAAATTAAAATAAACATTGAACCATTTTTATTCTAAACTAAAAGAATAGGTACACTCTATTATGACACACTAAGGAACATAAATCCATTATTAGGATTGAATAATAATTTCTTCTCTAATTCCCAAAACACAATTATCAATATTATATATGGATTATTTGAAATAGGTTTAGCACCATTTATGATATATATTGAAAACTCATCTTCATGATTCAAGGGATGACTATGAAGGTATTTAATAAATACATAAGAATGAAGCCAAATTATAGGTGTATAATCAATGGTACGTTTCTCTATAACCATTTGAGAAAAATATCCATAATTAATTGGTATTAAGACCCATATAGTAGAAGGAGACTCCATTGGAATTTCAAATTCATCCTCACATTGAAATTTAGTCATAAATTGATTTATAATATCATATGTTACTTACATTCGAAAAAATATTGATAGGGGATATATATAAAGAGATCCAATTAATTCTTAAAATCACATTTAATTGAACCGATGGGAGATTCACAAAACATTTATGAAGTAAATTCCTATAAAATTCTATCAGACATGAGCTATATGCATGATATGTGATCATCATATGATTAATAGTGTTTACTACAAACTCATAATCTAGTTATTGAGGTGGTGACATGATACCCATATAAAATTCCTCAAATATAAAAGAGTGGGTATATCGAGAATATAATAAGATATATGCAATTCTAGAGTGGATAGTAAGAATAAATTTCACCACTTCATTCTCATGACACACTTCAATAGTTGTGATCACATGAGATTTTCCTTTTTCGGTAGGATTAATAGGATGATTATGCCAATTATCATATCTAACCCACATATATTTACAAATATTGTTTTAAACATTACCTTTCTTGCAATTATATTATTGGGGCGTGGTTGGAACATTTAGTTGTGATTTCTTACGATTTATTTAATTAACTAGACTCTTCAATTCGCCTAAATATTCTTATTATGAATGGAATTATTTTCCATACATAAAAAAATTCAAAGCTCCATAAGTAAATTTATTTTTTGGTTCCTTGCACACTTCTGACATGAAATAAATTTAATTTTCATTCATTCATCTATTTAATTAGTATAATTTCCCCAAAATTCCATAATTTTCTTTTTTTCCCAAAAACCATGGGAGCACTATGGATATCCAGTTTCATATTATAGATTTTGATCACATTGAATGATTTATTTATATATCTGAAAGTCTATTATATCAGATTCATTTCACATATTTGGCCTCAATATAGTATATAATCAGTCAAATTTTCATTGAAGAACAATGGGAAAACCAGAAGAGTTCCTTGAAATTCTGGTGAAATTTTTCTAAAAGGTACTAATGGATTCATCATCCTTTTTATTTAGTTATATAAATTGCCTTCCATTTTCATGTGAATAGTTATAGGAAAATAAATATTACAAATAACCTCTTAAAAACATCTCATATCAAAGATTACATTTATTCTTCTTGCCTTGTATTCTTGATTGGAGTCCACTGTTGATCCATTTCACCCACCAAATGATATATTTCTAGGTATATTTTTAAAAGTTACAATCATTATAGAATGTATAATATATTTCTAGTAGTTGTTATCCATTTATTGGATATTATTGGATGATTGGAAACATTTAATATTAGAGTATGTATCATTAAAAAACACACAATAGTGAGTTGTTCTTTCATTTATACATTTTTAATATCAGTATGTCTCATGTTACCATTTGATTCTTGAGAGAGTTAGGTGAGAATTGTGGCATGATTTTATATACCATATCCCAATAAATTTGGTTTTTTATGAGTACATTGGTTTCATTTACCAAGTAATTGTGCAGTAAAACAATTCCTCATGGGTCCAACCATTGATGAAGACCATAAATCATAGTGTGAGAAATAATAATCCCCACTATTAATCATGTAATCATGATAAATCATATATAATATGTATAAATCATAAAAAATTATTTTCAATCAATAATACATAGGTTTTTCATATTATTTTCATTGTTATCATCTATTCAAATCCTTTATATTGGATCATAAATAAAATTTGAATTAACCCATGCATATCCCTCTGGAGTGTCTATCAAGATGTATAGTCATAGGCCCACTCATTGTTCACCAATGATGATTGTGTTAATACTCAATCATACAATATTAGAGTGGTTAACCCATGGTGAATATATTCGATATATTTATCCAATTACTAATATTTATAAAGGGAGGTGTAATCTAGGAAAACCATACTATCTCTAGGCATAGAAAATCGATTTCAAGACACATGGCATTTAGGATATCAAACTATAATGGGCTTGTGCACAATTGGGTCGTTGTTTCTTAACCCTATTGAAAATAAAAAATTGTTGATTTAATAATAAAGAGGGGGATTCCCATAGCTATGTTTTTAAAAACACATCATGATTAAATGAATCCTTATTATATTCCAACTAAGGTTGGAAAATATTTTTTTAGATTTATATAACATCATTTTAGATGAATATTAAATACATATCATAATAAATCATTTCTAGAACCTTAATGTCTTATAGTATTTAATGACTAGAAAAATAAATAATCTTATTTTTTGAAAGACCTTTAATATCACTCACAATTATCTTCTCATATAGATCAATTATTAGATATACCCAATATAAAACCATTCTTCATAACCTAGAGAAATGAAATATAATAAAGGGTGAGCTCAAATGCACAGTAATGGTAAACATAAGAGGTATCAATAAATGATCATAAGAGAGAATAAGAAATGTATATGGTAATTATAACATGATAACAACATATAATAATCAGACAAAATCTTTTTATACTTATTAATAATATGTTAGAGAATAAGTCATTTTCAAAACAAAATACATAATTCATAAGTGTGTAGAATCATAAATAAACAATTGTGAAACATTAGATCATGTCTTAATCATAATATATATGTTATTATAATACATATAAGCATATAAAATCAATTCCTTAGTAAGGATCACTACCATGTATATCATAACTGATCAGGTTAAATCCATATTACATTATTTCCATAGACATTGTTCAATACCAAGACTATCGTAGTGGATAATGTCTATTCTTGGACATTGTTCACTCCCCATTACAGTACTAATCTTCTCATGAGATATCCAGATTGATAAAATGTAATAGTAGGATATATAACTTTTTTTCCACCTGTATCCAAACGAAAACCATATATATGTGTTCCATAAGATCAAAAAACATTCAACATATTGTCATATAATAACATATGGAATGGAAAATGATTCTTAAATATTTCACCATTTCCACATATCATAACCCACAGAAAAAGAATGGGTTTCATAATGGTTTGATCAAATCATAAATAACCCATCAAAAAGAAATTCCAATTATAGAAATATCCTTAAATCATACTCATTTTATGAAATTTATTTAATGAATGTGGAGTGTATGACAATATCATGTCTCCATTGAAGTTTAAAAATACTTAAATAATGTTGACATAGATGAAAAATTATTTTTAAAAATCATTCAAATTTTCTCTAAAAGATATTGGAAAATATCAATTTCTTTTGATAAAATTTTAACTAAAAAATCAATGAATATATAGAAAATAATTTTTTAAAATTAACTCAAGAAACATTTCAATTAATATTAAATGAAAATAAAATTACTGATGGTTGCAAAATCTATTTATGAAGTATTTTTTAAAAGATAACATTCCTATCACACCTTTGTAAAATTTCAAAATCAACAGATTTGTAAAAACATTTTTTTAAAAATATAAATTTCTAAAACTTCTTGAATAAATAAATAGTTATTGAAAATTATATCATTAAAACAATTCATATATTTGTAATAATTTTCATAAAATAATTTTGTAGATTATATAGATGGTTGAAAATTTCCATCGACCAAAGAGAAAATACGGTCATCTTATCATTAAAAATATTATCAAAAATTTTAAGGATGAAAGAGTTGAAAATTGTAATATAATATTAAAAGTATATAAATTACAAATTTATATGAAAATATGTTGGTAATAAAGAAATATATCTATATAATTCCCCTCAAATTAAATTTAATCATAGATAATCCCGATTAAAAAGTGATTGAAACAGAATTCCCTTACCTATATTTTTTTTATTCATACTCACTCAATTATCATGTATGTTAAATATAAATATATTTTAGATATATTATATATACATATTGATACATAACATACTATGTATCATTCCTTTATAATTTTCTATTATCATTTTATCAATAAATTCTTCATTAAAACCAATATCCGAGTGAAAACTTTTCTATTTTCCATGATTGTTTCGGTTAGATAGTTTTAATACTTTCGCATTGTTCGTTGTTTTTTCACATATATAATATTAATCATTAAATAAGTATAATATTTTTTATTCACATATATTTTTATAATTATTTTTATAAATCAATGATAAATAAAGAATCACATTGATGCGTGGAGGTGGTAGTCTTCACATACGCACGAGTGACATTATAAATTTCTAAAAAATGTGTGGGTAATAAGTTAGATTAGAAAAAATAAATATTGAAGAATAATTATATCATAAATATAATATATAAAAATTAAATCTCTCATAATAACCATCCATGACTAATGTTGAAAGAAAAAGAATCATATCGCTATGTGGAGGTGGTAGTCCACACATATGTAGACCCGATACTTTCATTTTCCATTTGATAAAATGAGACAGAAAATGGTCGATCCATCATCATAATAAAAAGTTGGTATGTTTTATATAATTAAATATTTTATAATTTATATTATATATTAATATGATATATAATAAGAAATAAAATTAAAAGTGTTATTTTAAGAGTTAAACCTATTCATTGATAAAGAACCATTGTATTACACCTTATGCATTAAAAGTATAGTATTATGTAAAATCTGGGATCTCAATGATACGTTTAGGGATTCTAGGAAGGTATTCAGGTAGTCTTAGATGATTTATAAAGATCATTAATTAGGATTATGATAGGACATGTGGTTACTTTTATAAGGATGGGAGATGACTCACATCAAATTTTTAAAATATAAAATTATAATAATTTCATACTCAAGTAAATTGGCTGAAAAATTAGAAATATTATTTTATACATTGGTATGGATCAAATAAAATATTAAAAATTAAAATTATTGATATATACTTTGATAATTTTACATTATCTCTATGGTTAAACGCCTTGGTAACCCAGTTTAATCCTTAACCTTGGTAAATAATTTTCAATATTTTTTCTATTAATTATGACTAGTAAATAAGTTAAACATAATATATTTGATTAATTATTATGATTATAAATTTATAATCCATTTATAAATGCCTAGTTTCAATAATGTTTCCACATTCATTTTTAAACATGTGTGCAAAACAACAAGGAAAATCATTTTTACCTAATCATTTTTAGCATAAAACTATGTTTACCGCCATCTATGTCCATGTAAAAACTATTATATTAAGGTTAATTTTTCTTAATGAATATATTATATAAAATTTTAATTATAATAATTCATCAATATATATTAATTTAATATATTAATAAAAAACACATTGCGTGTACAAAATAATATTTTGAAGAATCAACAAATTTTTTACATTTGAATGACATTATTTTCACTTATAACCACATTATAACAATTGAATTAATTTTACAAATTTGTATTATATATTTTTCCATAATTTAGTGATTATTATTCATACACTCTAATAATAAAACTAGAGAAAACTATCACCTTAAATAATAATATTTTAATGGTTTATCACAGTTTGTTTGAACTCAGTGTTGCATGTTGAGAAATATATCTAAAAAATAAAAAGTATTAAAGAGAATATATCATCAAATTTAAAGATATAATATCATAATATTGGAGTCATTCCATGGGATTATTTTTTTTGTTAATAAAATAATTAATTAATTAGTTAAATAATATATTTAAGGGGGTCTCATCATTTTATCCATAAGTTGAGAGAGTTATTCCTAATTATCCACACATAGTCATTCCTCCTTGCCTCTTGATTGAAAATAATTTGATTTTATTATTATTTTATATGATTATTTTGTGTCGTATTTTTGTGTATGGATAGCGATCCTTGAGTTACTAATCATTATTTAGATCATTATTTCATTATTTTTTAATTTTTTTTCTAGATAGGTTAATTTTTTAGATATTATGACATCTTCCTATCAAATACTGATTGAACATACATTCATGTAATGTATAGTCTTTCTAACTTCAATTAAGTGGTTTTTTTAAAACCATTTTATAGAAGAACTATTTAATCATTATTCATAAAAATTATATTTTCAGTTGTTTAAAAGTTTCATATGTTATTCCATAGAATTGATATAATTATTCATTTATGTGTTTAAATAAAATGATATTGCGCTTATGTTTTACACTTGAATATTGATGAGGACATTAGTAAGTCACGTAAAATTATTTACATATTTCTTGATGAATAGTTTCTTAGTAAATGATAATATCAATGATAAGTGTTATATGAAATGTTATGTAATTCATTGAATATTCTTATTCCTTAGAAGAATTGAATGTTATTTGGTAGGGAACCTATGAAAAGTACCTTACTAGGGAATGATTTAACTATTCCAATCCCATGGAACCCTTGATATGATTACACTATGAAGTGTGGAGATATTTCAAGTATAGTAATCTACTTTTTCTAGAACCATTATGAAGTTTATGGTTTCTAGTTTGTTGGTAGGATTGGATAGTCAAGAGGGGGGTGAATAGAGTTCAAATTAAAAATACATATTTTAAAGATTTGTATTAAAACACATAATTCATAATACAAGTTAAACTGTAGTGAATTTATAAAGATTGTAAATGTTCAAATAGCTTCTAAATGATTGATTACTTCTCACTTAACAAAATCTAATGTATATGTTTTATTATGAAACTGACTTGCTGGTTAAAAACATTTACAAGAACTTTCTAGTTCTTCTATCACCATTACTTTGAAACATATTAATATTTAAAGTACTTAGAAGCAGAATATTCAATAATGTTTTAACAAACGAAACATTCACAGTAGTTTTAAAACAAGATGTTCAGTCTCAAGCTGAGACATAGTCCTCTCAAATAGTTTATATAAACTACAACCCACACCCTGGATCGAGGTTTAAAAACACTACTCAGACTCTTTAGGTCCTCATACCTCTACCACATCTCTTAATGGTTATACAAAAAAACAACACTCAGGCTATCCAGGACAAACTTGACCTCTTACACAAAGAACAGTGGGATAAAATATGGTGTAGAAGGTTTTTTGTGAGGATTTAGTATCCTCCAGTTCATCCCAAGAGTCAGTGTGTGTCTAAATAGACAGACACACACACAATGCTTAAAATGATAATCAAAGGTAAAATAAAGAGGAAATAAATGGATAAGGAGTTTAGAATGCTCTGACTGATTGTAGAAGAGCTCTGGACTCATTTGGATGTTGCAGATTTTATTCAAGTCATTTCTAGTGAATATGACACAAAATAGTGTGTCTTTGTTCTTCCCAGATATAGTTACTCAGCCTTGTGGATATGATATTTAGTAAGGCACAACAACTCGGCTTTAGTGTTTCTTCTAGGTGAATGGTCTTCTTAAAGCTCTAATTTTTTCACAGGTTTTCTTTGAGTTCTTCTTTTGTTTCGTGGGCCTTCAAACACTCACATATGCTCTGCTTCTTCCTGTGTGTCTTAGTCTGTATATCTTTATGTATATTCATCGTCATCTTTTACTGCAGATAAATCTTCCTTTTTATCCCTTGAGATCTGGTAAAATGAATGATTACTTTTTGACAGGTACGAGTTACAGTTCCCTGACATCCAACAACCAACATTAATTAATAGCAGTTTCATTAAATTTCGCAAATATGACATCTGGAATTAAATAAGAGTTAATGAAAATTCAAACAGTTTTATTAATTATCGGTGAGTCATGAGACCAGTAGGTCATTTGAATTTTCATTGGTATAGGTAAGTCATGTGAACAACATCGTCTCCAGTAATTCATTTGATCAACATAATTTTTGGTTGGACATTGGATCAGTATTGGATTCAGTAGGTCATGTGATCAGCATCGAATTCATTAGGTCATTTGATCAACATCAGCTTCGGCAGGTCATTTGATCAGAATTAGTTTCGGTAGGTCCTATGATTAGCATCGGTTTCCATAGATCATGTGATCAGCATCAACTTCTATATGTCATTTGATCAACATCATTTTTGGTAGGTCATGTGATCAGCATCGGTTTTGGTAGGTCATGTGATCAGCATCGGCTTCTATCGGTCATTTGATCAGCATTGGTGAGAGAGTTGTATCATTGGTGTGATCGTTTTCATAAGTGATATATTTTCCATCGGTGCTCCTGGTGTCATCGGTGTGACCTCTATCCTCGGTGCGACCGTTGTCATCAGGTTTTCAGATCGGTGTCTCATTCCTTTAACTATCAGTGACTCTAGAATATAACTAACTATGAGTCAAAAACATAAAAGTCATACAAAGTGTCTGTTTAATCCAGAATACCTCTAGGTCAATATTAAATTGTAAATAATCATAGATAAACTTATTTAGACATAAATAAACATGTATAAACACATTTAGAATAGATTGAATAATTGACTAAATTGGCATATAAAGGAAAACAACAATGATTTGTGATTATTAAAATAATTATCGCACAGAGGGATAAACAATCTCCCAATTTTTGATAATCACGATCAATTACATAAATGAAGAGGTAAGATGATATTTCACTCAGTATGATCACTATATGTAAAAAGAATATATGCCTAATGGTAAACATGTCATTAGAGAACGACATCAGATCCTAGAATAAAACAGAGCTACATGCCTGTTGGGGCTTAAAGAATCTATATCCTGACATTAGAGCTTAAAGATGATTTAGTGCTTATATATATTGTTCTCCCCTTTAGATTACTCTTATACCTATATATATTTTTCTCCACCTTAGATATATATTTATAATTTTATCCCTCGTTTTGATTATCAAAAAGGGAAAGAAGAGAGAGAAAAAGAATGGGTTTCATTGAAACAACATCTGAAATTATAGAAAACAGTACACCCTATAAAAAATGATAGGCACAACTATTTCTGGGGGGGCAGAGGTGCTTTCCATTTAGCAGAGGGTGGAATGGATGGTTCAGAAGGTGGCTTTGTGGAAGATTGATCTGGCTAGATTGAGAGAGGGGGTAAGACAAATGTGGATGGAAGCACACTGGGTGGTAAGGTTACATGTTTTTAGCTTGAAGATCCTCTTGATGGTGGTTGTTGAATGAATGGACAAATATTCGACAAAGCTTTAGAAACTAATATCTAACTAGGAGAAACATTGGATGGACTGAGAGGCTCATCAGTAGGAAGAACAATTTCACTTTCTTGAACATGAAGATATGGTTTGAGTAGATTGATAAAATCATGAATAACTCCAATACTATATTTCAGGGCCCTCTCAAAATCGTCTATGTTCTGCATGAAACTCTATAGAGTACGAGTAAAATCCTTTAACTATTGGAACTAAGCCTTAATAGCATGAGTGACTGAGGTAGCTTAAAATTCTCATCCAGAACATTAAACTCATTGTTTAACTCTTTCTTGGTATTAATTTTTGAAAAATTGAGATCCACTTTGTATTTGATCTCTTTCTAAGATATATTAGCATCAGCCGAAAAAAAATTCTCCATATTGGGAATATGATCACTATTTTCATTCATCATTTTGATAGAATCCAATTCCAGAATCTGTCTAGGGGATACTAACTCTTCTTTTATAACATATTTTATGGAATTAATCTCATTTCTAGTGATCTTGGTCACATTGGTGGTGCTGGCCTACGAAAAAATCTGAGTTAATTCAGCCATTGATTTTCATAGATCATTTTTCTTCTAGTATTCTATAAGTATTATCAAAACTTTCATCATACCGGAGATGGTTGATCTGAATTCTCCTTACAGAGAAACCAAGTCACTGCTCAAATCCTTGAGTGCTTAATTTAGAGAAGAAATGCTCATGCCCAAAATTTCACCAGTATTGAACAGGTCTGGAATAAAAATATTTACCATTATTTGAATGATATTATCCATAACAGACTCTAATAGATTCACAGGAGCAGGAGCATGAGCATTAGATAATTCCTTTTTCATTGTTTATTTGACTGCGTGGAGCAACTTATCTTTAAACATGTCAAAATAAGATAAAGAAACAGAAGAACCAAGTCTTTCTGTAGTCACTTGTACTTCCTCATCAATTCGTCCTACCTCAACTGGATGGCTTACTCTTGCGATATTCAATTTTTCTTCCTCTTCCTCTGAATAATCCAAACCTAGAACCGTAAAACTTAAGTGTTCTTCCGATGCAGCATTAAAAGAGTTATAGTTAGGCATTAAAAAATAATATTTACCAGAATTTGTAAGAGAGTCTTCCCCATCTACATCAATCACAGTCTTCAATGTCCATTTAGCCTCAGGAACAGGTTCTTGCTCATCTAATTGTAGTTTTGGATCCGCCTGGATCATATCGTGACCATCCACCGGTCGAGTACTTGCATCATCATCATCATCCCTATTACTATTCCCATTATTGTTTACTGAATTCTCATTGGTATTGTCTTTTCTACTAGACTCATACTGCTCAGAATTTTATACATCAGTGTCAACTTCTTTTTCTTCGCCTAGTAGGGGTTCTGACTCAGGTAACATAAGAGGTGGAATTTCTGGTCTAAATTACATTCTATTCTTAGGACATACAGTATCAGGATTACTCTTGTCATCAGAAGGTGACTCAGGGGTTCCGTTTCAGTATCAACATCATCATTAGCTTCTGTTTCCCCGGTTTCCTTCCTACTGGACTCTCCAGTGTCCTTAGGAACTTCTATCTCTTCTTCTTCATCAGAATAGACAACTTCCTCATCTGGTTTTAAACCAGGATCTATCATCCCATTTGGTCTCATAGAGTGGTCAGTAGGATTAAAGGAATCATACAACCTATCTTCATCAGAAACCAATGTCTTCTTCCTTGGATTCCAGTTAATTTTCATTCTTTTCAGATATCTTTTCTAATACAAAAACTACTACTAGATGAGATACACTCGTCTCCATCTTCAACACTACCCAAAATCATTATCATGGAAGACACATTCTTAGAATAGAACATGGTTGTAGCCTTCTTGGATGGCTTTACCATATCAGCAATATGAAAAAAAATGTATCTACAAAAGTTGATCTTCTCATCATTTAGCAATAAAACCAACAAGAAGACATCTTGATACTTCATAGAAGAAAAATAACCCTATCTGGGATAGATTTGTTGCTGAATAAACATAAACAATATTCTAATTTCTCCATCTAACTCAACAGCTGTTATTCTTCTGGATTCAGATTTTCCAATAAACATCTTCAGAGCATACTCATATGAAAAATATTCTATGGTAGTAAGAATATTACCAGTGTAATCCTCATATCATTCTTTATGTGGTACTCCCAAACAACCATCCATTTTCTTCGATTAAAAAGTTAACATTTTTCCATTAATCACTGATGATAATCTTGTAGCTTCTGCTCCATCAAATGCAATACTCTAATTCATATAAAATTGATGCACTATATTTGTGTAGTAGACTCAGTTATTATTACAGAACTAGTATATAAATCCTTGCATGTCCAACACTTTTAAAATTGCATACCTACTGGATTACATCCATTCAGAACTTACTTATTTTTTTACGGTGACCACATGAGACACCTATTTTGGGTTCATAGACAATTGAGTCATGTTGATTGGTTCTCATCGAGTGTGTTTCACTAGTGAAGTGTTTTTATATTCTTTTTCTTTTGAATTTTTCTTTACTATTTTGGGGTTTGAGAGATTTGAGAAGTTCTAAAGGTTTGAATGTTTAGGATTTAGAGGATGTGGAGTTCGCCAAGAGATGGAAGGTCAACAACTCTTAGGAATACAAATTTTCGTGGGTAATTACATTTATCATTTAGGGTTACAATATTAAATATAATATTGATTAAGTAAAAAAATCCATTTTGAAAAACACTAATGTTTTCATAAACTATGTAACTTAAATGGTAGCAGAGACAGATTTCAATTATTGGTTTCACAGATCAGTTTCACAGATCGGTTTCATAGATCGGTTTCACATATTAGTTTCCCTGACCGGTTTTACTAATCGGTTTCACTAATCAGTTTCACTGATCGGTTTCACTGATCTGTTTCACTGACCGGTTTTACAGATCGGTTTCTCTGATCAATCACACCTAACTATTGTTTAATAAAATCTAACCTTTCAGAGCATAAAGTCTTGGTGAATATATCAACCAATCGATGTTCAAAGTTAATAATTTCTAGAGAAATATCACCCTTTTGATAATGATCACTCAAAATGTGATGCCTTACATCAATGGGCTTAGTCCTATAGTGAGACACGGGATTCTTAGAGATGTTAATTCAACTAGTGTTATCAAAATTTGTAGACACATGTCATAATTGATATCCATAGTCCAATAATTTGTGTTTCATCCACAGAATATATGCACAACAACTACTAGAAACAATGTATTCTGCTTTAGTAGTAGACAATGCAACAGAGTTCTATTTCTAACTACAACAAGATACCAGTGACATTCTCAATATATGACATGTTGCAGATGTGATTTTTCGATATTACTTGAAACCAACAAAGTCATCATCTGAATAACTTATTAAGTCAAAAGGTTTTCCTTTTGGATAAAACAATCCAAAATTTGCAGTATGTTTAAGATTTTTTAAAATCCTTTTAACACCAAGAAAATGATATTCTTTAGGATTTTTCTGAAATCATCCATACATTCATACACTAAACATGATATCTATTCAACTAGAAATAAGGTAAAGTAAGCTGCCAATAAAACATCTATAATTGGTTTGATCAACTGGTTTCCCAGTTTCATCAAAGTCCAACATTATAGTGGTACTCATTGGTTTATCACTTCATTTATTAATATCCAAACCGAAATGTTTTGAAAGATCCTTTTTATATTTACTTTTATTTAAAATAATTCCATAATTCTTTCGAAAAATTCGATATCCAAAAAATACATGATATCTACCATTAAACTCATTTCAAATTCAATTTGCATAATATTTCAAAAATCAGTACATAGATAATTTTTAGAAGATCCAAAGATTATATCAACAACATAGATTTGTACAATCAAAATAGCATTATAAATTCTTTTCATAAAATGAGTGGGATCTGTAATTCCATTAGTAAAAGATATAGAAATAAAAAAAATTGTAAGTCTATCATACCAAGCTCTTGGAGCCTGTTTTAAAACATATAATGATTTATAATGCTTAAAAACATGATTTTAAAATTGGGGGTTTGTAAATACTGGTGGTTTGTTCAACAAAAACATCTTCAATTATAAAACCATTTAGATATACACTTATGACATCCATTTTATGTATCTTGAAATTCAGATGAGATGCATAAGAAAGTAATATCCTAATGGCTTCTAATCTAGCTACAAGTGCCAAGGTTTCTTCATATTCTATAACGTTTTTAAGATTATAACATTGTTCAACTAATTTTTATTCATTTCTAATGATGTTTCCATATTCATCAACCTTATTTCTAAAAAAACATTTAGTACATATGTTCAATGTGTCTTTAGGTCTTTCTACTAATTCCCAATCATTGTTTCATTCAAATTGATTTAACTCTTCTTGTATAGCCGTTACCAAAAATTCGTCATTGATATTTTGAGGTTCTAGCTATGATAGAGAGGCATGATGTTCAAACTGATTTCTCAGATAAGATCTAGTTTGTGTTACTCTACCCAGGTTACCTACAATTGCATCTAAAGGGTGGTTCTTTAGAATCCTTGTTGATCTAGTAAAGGTAGGACTAGAAATATCCAGTAATTGCCTATGTTTGGGTTCAATAAATGTAGGTTTTGGTGTATTTCCAGAGCTAGTTTTCTTTAAAACAAGTCCACTATCTTTATCATTAATATTTAGAATATTTAAGTCTTCTTTTGGATTTTCAACAGCAGGTTTAGGTTCATGTGGATACGTTTCATCAAATTTTATGTGAACATATTCTTCCACACATTTGGTTCTCTTATTAAAAACCCTATTGGATTTACATGATATTGAGTAACCTATGAAAATTCCATCATCACTTTTAGTGGAAAATTTTTCAAGATTATCTTTAGTATTAAGAATAAAGACATTGCAACCAAAAAATTTGAAGTAACTATGTTTAGGATTCCTATTATTCCAAAGCATGTAAGGGGTTTTCTTAAGAAGATGTTTAATCAAGACTCTATTAATAATATAACAGGCAGTATTGACAACTTCAGCCCAAAAATAAATAAGTAAATCATATTTATTTAGCATAGATCTTGAAATTTCATGAAGGGTTCTATTTCTTGTTTCTACTACACCAATATGTTGAGGTGTTCTAGGGGTAGAAAAGTTGTTATTATAGCCATTATGTGAGAAGTAAGATTCAAAATCATGATTTTCATACTGAAAACCATGATCACTTCTCAAGGTTTTAATCATAACTCCACTAAGGTTTTCTATAGACATGGAGTATTTAATAAAGTAAGAGAAATATTCTCTTTTGTGAGATAAAGAGAATACCCAAGTGTATCTAGAAAAGTCATCTACTAGAACATAAAATTTTTTCATCCCATTTCAACTAGAATCTCTTGAAGGTCCAAACAAGTCCATGTAAACAAACTCGAGAGGTTGATAAGATGAAACTTCATTCTTTTATTTAAAAGAAAATTCATGTTGCATTATCAGCTATGAATTCATGTTTACGTAGGTCTCTAACTATTTTCTTCCTAGTGAGTTTTCTAAGTGAATGTATATTGCAGTGTCCTAATAATTTGATCCAAATCCAAGATTCATTATGAAATGCATTTATACAGGTAATATTCTGTATAACCAAAGAATTCCAATCTACAACATATACATTTTTGTTTCTTTAGGTAGATAATACTAGAACATATTTAGAATTAAAAACATTACAAGAATAATTGTGTAATTTAACATAAAAATAGTCATCACATAACTGTGAAATACTTAACAAGTTTTATTTTAATCTATCTACAAATAAAACATTAGAGATTAAAATTGAATAACTTTTACTAATTTGACTGAGGCCAATCATTTTCCATTTAGAGTTATCACCAAAGGTGTCATATCATCCATTAACCTTGATTATATTTTTGAAGCATGAAAAGTCTCCTTTCACGTGTCTTGAACATCCATAGTCCAGATACCAGGTCTTCCAATACAAACATTTCAATCAAGTTTCCAACAAAACATTTTTAGATAGAAAATGATTTTGGTACCCATATTTTCTTGGGTCCAGACAAGTTATCAAGAAAAACTTTTGATACCCTTATTTTACTAATGGGTCTCATAAAAAAAACATAATTCAGGGATTTTGATAGATTAACATTGATTGGTCTATAACTATGTGAATATCTAGTTGAGGCAGAGGAATTTTAAAAACTTGAACCAAAAAAATATTGTACAGATTTATGAATAAATTTATTCTTTGTAATTTGTCTTTGTACAGGCTGATAACCAATACCATCAGTATACTTTGGTTCCACTTGCTTTCCTAGAATTTGTTTAAGTGTCTCCTTTCTATTAGTAAATTTTTTTAAATCTTTCCCGATTTTCTCTTTTTGAAAATTTATGTTTAGTATCCTCTTTGAATTGTTGAGCATTCATTTCTTTTTCTACTTCAAGTGAATATATAAAAGCTCTAGTTAATGCATGTTTCTTCATTAAGGGTTTATACTTATCTTTCATCTAATTGCATGTATCCTCTAGCATGTTACAGAATTCAAATAAATCATCAGTTGACATGTTTTCTGAATCAAAATTATCTCCAGAATAATTAGAGTCTAAAGCAGGAGTATCCAATGTTACACTAGATGTGTGTGTCATGAAACACATATTTTATTTTTTATATTTTTCATCCTGAGTAGAGTCAGAATCACATTAACTGTCTTCTGAAGCAATCTAGGTTTCTTTCATAGATTTTTTATATTTTCTGTCCTTATAGTCACATTTCTTCTTGAACATTAATTTTGGACAGTGAGCTTTGACATGTCCTTTCCTCTTACATTCGTTGATGACTATGTCATCACTTATATCAGTCCTTTTCCAATATTTTTTCCTATGAACATTATTTTCATACTTTCCCCTAACGTTTTTTTTTCGGAAAACTATTTTTAATATAAATTTTTTTAAATAGACTGGCTATCTAAGCCATCATAGCATCACTTTCTGATGCTCATTGTTCATTGCCTGAGTTATCACTTTTACTTTGAATTTTCCCTTTG